>JALGBA010001267.1:0-425291 GCA_023970755.1 Azemiops feae
GAAGAGGAGGAGAGGACAGGCGGAGGGGAGGAAGGGAGGGGAGGAGTGCTGTGCAGGTTAGCCCCCCTTGCTTTCTAAACACCCCCAGACATGAGGGGGGGTCTAGGCTGAGGTAAACCCTTCCACCCAGCTCCTGTCAATGGCGGGAAATGATTCAAGGAAATAAACACACTTTTACACACACACACACACACACACACTCCCCTAGGCAAGCCTGCAATAAAGCAATATAAGTTTACCTTATCTTCAGCCCTCCTGAGTATGCAGGAACCAAGTGAAGGCAACAACAACAAAGAAAAAACTAGTTCCTGTTTAAAAGCCGCAGTGAAGAGTCAAGAAGGGGGGGGCACCTCCAGGAAACCCCTTCCCCCTTCCTGAGCCTCCCTAGGACCAAGCACCCTTCCTGCAAGTCTGGCTTGCCAAAACTGCTGCGCAGGTTCTGAGGTTTTGCTTGATAAAAAAATACAGGAAACCAGAAGTTGCCTTCAAGCTTTACGTCTTTACTCAGCTGAACAAAGACGGGCTTCTCTAAAAGAGAGGAAAAAGCCCCAAATATCAGAAAAGCCTTATTTTTATACCTTCTCTGATTACATAAGCAATTCACCCAGCAAAGCTGACACACATAAGATAAAGACTTCGCCCTTTAA
The DNA here is from genome assembly GCA_023970755.1 of Azemiops feae. NCBI lineage: Eukaryota > Metazoa > Chordata > Lepidosauria > Squamata > Viperidae > Azemiops > Azemiops feae. Next base: position 648 of record JALGBA010001267.1, read on the forward strand.
GGCTGGCACACTGGAGATGACAAAGAAGAAAGCAGAAGTAGCTAAAAATGTTCCCTTTTGGGTGTTTCCCCAAGACACCATATGCTCCCGGGTGGGTTAGGATATTGGGTGTTTCCTTTGCTGTCCTTTTATGACCTTGCATTCATGGTTCTGCAAGTGGCCAGAGATAGCAGGGCCATCTGCACATATTCACAACTGATACTGTCCTCTAAGTCCGGGTCAACAGGAGGAGGGGAGGGGAGGAGGGGAGGGGAGGAGAGGAAATCACGTGAACCTTTTTTCCTGATCTCACAATTACAAAAACACTTTTTTATCTAGAAGTCAGAGATGCAGGCTCCGACCTTAATTGCTCATGATTACTAAACTATATGAAGAAATTTCCTGAAGTAGAAATAGAATATGGAGTGTATTAACTATGGATATACAAATGAATGCATAAATTGGTGAAAGTAAGTAACAGTGGAACCTTCTGTTGCAATGGCAAACTTCCTTCTGAATTATTTTGGCTGAACCAAGTCAGCCAAAAGCACAGCATTTGTCCAAAGTACCTCACTTGATCCAAAAGATTTATGCAAAGACAGGCAAGATCCCGATAAGATTTTGCATGGTAAAAATTACATCCATAACAAATTAATTAACTAATAATGTTCATGCCCTTTCATTATACTTCTGACCTGCTGTGTGAAGTGGCTGCCACGCTCTTTCTAACAAGAGAGCCAGCTTTGAACATTCAGTAGAAAAACAGCATGCTTGTTTGAAAAAGTTTAGGCCAGTTTTTTCCCACCTCACTGCTTTCCAGATAGGTTGGACATCACCTCTCAGTACTCCAAAGGTGGTGGAAAATCCACTCTGACACATCTGGTGGGTACTGGTTTTTGGAAAGACTAGATTATATCTGGAGAATAGTTATCCAGCTTTGCTCTCATGGAAAGCTAACCTTTTCTCCTAAAGACTTTTATTAAAAAAAAAGAGAGAAATTGAGAGTGAGGATATGTTCACTTTTGAATTATGGAACACTCCATGAAACTTATGGGTTTCATTCGTCTCACGTGTGGGATAACTCCAAGTTAAACAACAAACCCTTATTTTCATGATGGCCCTGGTCTGAAAACCTGGTACATCAAGAACCACCAAGTGTTGGCTTACCCGAGGTGTATGTCAGCTCCCCACAGTGCTCATTCTGTTTAAAGTTGTCTGGCTGGTTTATCATCCAGGCTTTGTAGTTGAAGGTGGATTCATCAGCCCATCTCCATCGCCTTTTCTGTTGCCGAAAGACAGACCACGATCACATGTTAAGAAGATAAGTAACCTCTTGGGATCACAAGCTACACCAATTAGCTAGAAAAGCTGAGTGGCGGGGAGCTTTTAGATATTGGCTACAATGAAGAAGTTCAAACATTCTCCCCAAGTTGTCAAGTGACATTTTCTGTAGCGCACATGCCACAAAATAAAAATAGCAAGGCATCCTATCCTGACCAATTCATAACAGTGAAATTTTATACATGGCAACTTGCATCTAACATTCAGCTCTATGAAATTATGGATTGCCAGAGCTGCATTTAGTTAAATATTTTGGGCTATTGCAACCACTCTTCTCCCACCGCTCATATTTACCTTAAAAGTAGAAGTGGAAGGCCGCTTGCAATGAACTTTTGTTATTATACTGCCAGGATGAAGTGGTCCCTCCTTCAGAAAAAAAGGGGGGGAGTGAAATACTTCTATTTGATCCGAATTTAGAAGTCTTCTTGATATCACTGTAGTCAGTGTAGGATGTGGACTAGCTGAGGCCCAAAGCTAAAGAAAGCTTGGAAGGGCCCAATGTGAAAGAGATGCACCAGAAATGCATCTGAAATCTAAACTGTAACTAAACAGGATCATGGGACAACACAAAACACGCAGACACAGAGACAGATATCTTTATCTGTGTATGTGTATTTGTGTTGTATACACACACACACACACACATACACACATATCCCTAGACTTTAATAGTAAGGAATTGTAAGGTTTCCCACTTAGCCTCACAATTGCCCCAGCATTACTCAGGAATTTAAAGGAGCCAAAAGAAACTCCTGAGCCGAGGTTTCAACAAGCAAACAACTTTTATTTTGATCAAAATAGAGTTGGGTGACCCCATCTCTCTTCGTGGCTGGTAGAGAGATGAAGGCAACAACCAGGAAAGATGTCTTCCACCTTTTATACCTTTCCAGAACAAAAAGATCAGGTCTTGGTACCAGGCATAAGATGGCACAAAAAAATAATTCTTAGATGATGACTCATACACAGCAACCCAGGCTCCATCCGTAACTCCTTTCCCCCCCTCCCCTTACCGTGCTCTTTTCATATAAGCAATTACCTGTACCTAAAGCATGAAACATTTGCTTTTATATAACTAATTTCCCAATCTAAAGCATCTACAAAGCTGCTTGCACATAAACAAAGATATATATAATGATTACAAAATATCACTACTAATATCAATATTACTAATATCAACCTTAAGCATAATAAAATCCCTTCAGAATGTAAAGTGAAAAATACAAATTATTTTCAAAGGAAGGCATATGCTGATTATATATTTGCCATTTGGCTGGCTTGATCACTCTCATAGATTATAACAGCATACCTTGCAAACAGACATAAATCAGAAAAAAATATGGATAAGAGAAAAAGGGGAAAATAAATCTCTTCATCCCATATCTCATCATATATATCTATGAGGAAATAATAAAGCTTCATGATTCAATCTTAATGAGTCGGTATTTTTCCCCCTTCTATTTTTAAACAACAACAAAAATTATTATTTAAACAATGGCTACACAAGATTTTAACACCTACAGTACATAGAAAGTGCCTCATAAATTTCTGAAAGCCAAAAGGAACAAATTCTGATAATTTGTTAAGACTGTGCAGTCCTCAAATGTTGCTTATTTAGTTTGTGCCTAAATCCAGCACTGACTGCAGTTATGAGCATCAACAAACAATCTTGGGGTTTTGATTTAATATCTAGGATTTAGAGGTATAAGGGAAATGAAAATTAGTCATTAGATTATAGTTTTGAATTGTAATATGGAAGTTGGTCTGTGACAATGAAAGATAGTTTATTAGTAAATAATGAGATACTAGGATGAGGAATAGAATATATTTGTGGAATAAAGTAAGAATGTAATTAACTGAATAATATCTGTATTTTAGATACGATAACTATTTTGTAATGAAATTAGGAAACTTTGGTCACCCGAAGTCTAAATATTATGGACATTAAAGGTTAAATTGGAATATGGTAATTGAAATTAGGTAAAATTTAAAAACAGGACCTGGATATGTATAAGTTAAATTATATTGACAAATGTATTGATTGATTGAGCTATAATTAGAAATGTACTAACTCGAATGTGATATAATAATTAAGGGAAACAGAGAGGGAACCTTTAATGATGTAACCTGAGATCTGTATGAAAGACTCTGTTATTGGACTATTGGACTACCCAATCACCACGCTGCTTCCTAAATATCTGAATGTAAAATTGAAAAATTAATGAAACTTGTTGTTTTTTTAAAAAAAAAAACAATCTTGGGTTTCCTAGCAATACATTATTCTCAGCAGGTAGCTCACCCAAAATAACAGAAGTGGGTGTGTAAAATTACTGTGTAAAGAATGCAGTGGGGAAAAAAATGAAATGAAAAACGTCAGACTCACCCCAGAGATATCACGGAGTCCCATCCAGACGTGATTATGTGATTCCTGTTTGTCTTTGACGTATGCAGCTACCAGCGAGGACTCTTGGTGGCTGAGGATAGAGGCGAGATGACATCCCGGACCAAAGCTTTGGCACTCAAGCTAAAAACAGAGGCAGGACAAGAAAATGGCACGTCGTGATCATGAGTGGGAGTGTTGCAGACTTTAAACATTCCACATCTCCACTTGTGCAATTTTGGTTTCTCAAGAAACCTTTGACCACACCTGGATTGGTGAAAGAATGATTCTTACCTCAGCAGCATCCCAATTTAGTTTCTCATCAAAATATCCATAGCAGTTCCCCTGTTTCTGCAGCCAGTCTCTGGGGCAGGAAGCAGCCTTGGCTGCAAGGAGACAAAACGAGAAAAAAACATGCAGGTAAATGGAATAGTTTCCCGATATTCCTGAATGGGGCGTGATGGCTCAGTGGTTAAAGGTGCTGAGCTTGTCAGCTGGAAAGCTGACCGCCCAGGTTTGAGACCCAAGCACTGCGCAACAGGGTGAGCTCCCGTTCCTGCTCCAGCTCCTGCCCATCTAGCAGTTCGAAAGCATGCAAATGCAAGTAGATTAATAGGTACCATTTAGGTGGCAAAGTAACAGAGTTCCAAGCGCCTTTGGAATATAACCATGCTGGGCTACATGACCATGGAAAATGTCTTCGGACAACGCTGACTCCCTCGGCCAAGAAACGGAGATGAAAACCATGCCTTAGAGTCAGACAAAACTGAATAGGGGAAACCTTTACTCTTTTTATTTCTGAATGGGATCCCTTCAGTCGGGAGTAGACATGACTGAACGGGTTGAGGGCTGCATCTCGGCCTTTCAACTTTTCGGGAGTGGAAGGAGACCATCTGCTAAATTGTCCATGGACTTCAATAATTATGAAGGTAAGGACTTTTTCTGGTTTGAGGGGATAGGATTTTAAGATGGAGCAAAAGGCCCCAGGGACACAAAATACTTCCACCAACGTCATTTCAACCTTGAAGCTGGTCCAAAATCTATTTTCCAGACCAATGTCAAGGTATTCTAAGGGGCTGGGAGAATATTAAGCTTTGTTCAAAAGTCCTCCTTGTCCTATGCCCAGCCTTAAAATGTTACAAAAATCTCAAACGGACAATCCTAAATGACTAAAACTGTGCCACATTGGAGTCACTGGGGAAACTGGCAATGTCTGAGGGAAAGAATTACTATTCCTATTCCTACCCTTAACATGGAAATTAAATTAAAATATGGAACTTGACAAATCATCCTGCTGAAATATATTCATTTTACTAGTGCATCTCGGCAGTACAGTTTCAGAATACTGGGAGCAGCATAGAATCCCATCTGACCTGGATAAGACATAAAAATTCTGACCTGCATATTACATATGAAAATGTCTGAAGTCAGAGCTTACTTATCTAAGTTGTTTAATTTGATATATATTCCATATCATGATTAATTTGGGGGACTCACCTCCCAAAAAGGGATTGGTGATCAAGATTCCAAGGCAACAGAGGCCGATGTACATGGAGAATCCCATCTTCTGGTTTCCCTTTAGGAGAACAGAGAAGTAGATGTGATACAAAAATTAATAAAGTGGCATTCATATTAGCTTGCTGAAAAAGAAAGCAAATTTTTGAGTATCATAATTTAATTTTGATCCTAGTCTACCTGCAAACTTTCTGTTGTGGTTCCTAGCATACAACTCATGAAAAGCTCTATTGCTATTTCAAAAAGCCCTTTCCTTATTTCAATGCTGGATCACTGCAAAGATAGCAGAGAGTATCTAACCAACACTTGCCAAGAATGCCTTCAGCCTCTTACCTTGCGAAGTTCTTCAACTGGGGAGGTTGGGTTGGTGGACAGTTGGACTGGTGGGCTCTCACTTTCAGAGCAACCATTAAATAGTCTCCAGATGGGCCTGGCACGACATCAAGATGGACAAATTTCTTCAAAGATTTCCTGGTCCACCCTTTTGTTTTTCCCCTAACTGACAGGAAAGCAAGTAAAGTTCAGTTGTAAAGAAAATTGGCTAATATTTCCTTTGGTAAAGAAATAAATTATCAAAAATCAACCCACTGTTTCTACATCCTAGTGAGAAGCAAACACCATGTCTTATTGATCGTTTATCATATTTACTTGATTTCTTTATTCTATTGGTTTTAAGCGTCATAGTTTCTAGCCACTTACCATTTGTCAAACATTCTAGCCTATGTTACATCAAATATTAGCACAATTGAGAAAGATAACTTCTTGCAGAAACACCAACCCTTCCCTCAGATTTGCCCTGAGAAAAACGCACTAAACTTCCTTCCCTGTTGCTGTTTTTTTGTAAATTTTATTAGAAGTTTTACAAGGAACATAAAAGCTAACACAAGCTAATGAAAAGCAAAAGAAGCAAAAGATAAAAGAAGGAAGGAAGAAGAAAAAAGACAAACAGGGCAGAAAGACTGGACAAAACGAATAGAGAAAAGAAGCTTCCAATTTCTTCTGCAGCAAATATTATACTTGCAGTTTTGACTCTTACTTTATGGTTAGGGAAAAAGAGCTCACTTTTTTCTGCAGTCTAGTGTTTTATAATAATGAAAACCACAAATAACAAGTGTATTTTTTTCCACTTTCATGCCAAAAATCTGTAAGGGGTTTCCAATATCTATAAATATAGATATTTTTTTCTCTAATCAAAGAAGTTAGTTTAGCCATCTCTGCAAGTACCATCATCTTACCAAACATTGCTCCATTATGAGTAGTTCCAAACCTATTCCACATTTCAGCATATAATAATCTCACTCCAGCTTGCTTCCATTTTTGTCAGGTACTTCAGTTTGCATAATACTCATATCAATCTAACTGCTTACTACATCAATTAAATGATACAGTTTTAACTGCCTGGATCAGTCCTTCTCTTAGTGAAGGGTTATTTGGCTTCCTAATGCAATGAACAAAATTGATGGTGACTGGACAATGTATATTTGGGAAGTGTGTTCATGTAATCACTTCTTGAAATTCCTCAATGGACTGTTGTCTCTTTTTGTAACTTGCTTATGTGTAACATCTACTCAGTACTGTTTTTTTCTTCAATCCTTGATTAAAAGTTTGTATCTAAATAGTGCATATATCTAGAATAAATAAGGAGGGAGGGGGGATCATAGTGGTTAGGATGCTGGACTACAAATGAATCCATCCACAACCATGGAAATGCATTGAGTGACTCTGGGCCAGTCACTCTCTCTCTCAACCCAACCTATTTTGTAATGTTGTGTGTAACATCACCCTTTGGCACAACAAAGTGTCTTTGCCACTTTGATGAAAGCATGGGATCCTGCAGATAGCTCTGCTTCTCAAAGATAATTCTAAATAGTTGTGAACTTTGATCTGAACAGTTAATGCTCATTGCCACAGTGATGCAAGCAATGAGCATTAACTGTTCCGATCAAAGTTCACAACTAAGATAAGATGAATCTGGGGTGCTGTGCCGGTTCTGAGGTTTTGCTTGATAAAAAAATACAGGAAACCAGAACAAGCTTTACGTTTTTATTCAGCTGAACAAAGACGGGCTTCTCTAAAAGAGAGGAAAAAGCCCCAAATATCAGAAAAGCCTTATTTTTATACCTTCTTTGATTACATAAGCAATTCACCCAGCAAAGCTGATACACACAAGACTTCGCCCTTTAAGGCTGGCACACTGTAGATGAGAAGGAAGAAAGCAGAAGTAGCTAAAAATGTTCCCTTTTGGGTGTTTCCCCAAGACACCATATGTTCCCGGGTGGGTTAGGATATTGGGTGTTTCCTTTGCTTCTTGGGCTTTTGTGTTTGGAGTTGTTTCCTATTCCTGTGGCATGAACTTTGACCTGAGCTTTTGAGTGTGTCCTTTTTGGTATTCTGATGGTGGTGGGTTAATCCTATTATGTCCTAAAGGTCATATCCTGCTTCCCTGCGGCTGTGGCTGGTGACTATGTCCTATGACTATTTTTTGGGTGAGAGGTTGTTGGTTCTAGGGATCTTTGTCTTTCTAATCGCATCAGCTCTAAGCTTCCTGGTGCCAGTCTTTCTGAAAGGATTATCAGATCTGCATTTCTACAGACCTGGTTTCTGCTTGGGGCAGAGATACTTGAGAGAGGGGGGGTCTGCCTTTAAGATCCTTTGGAGAAATATAATATTCTGCCTTTTTAATATCCCCCCCAAATATTTCCTTCTCTAGGAAGGTGGGTGGGTGCTGACTTCCAACACATCTCTTGGGTCTTCTCTGTGAGGGCACCTGCTCTCCAGAACATCATCTCTCCAAAGTTCCATAAGGTTCCCATGATGATGTATTTCAAAGTTTCAGCAGGCCTGGCTGTTTTCCCAGGTCCGGTATTGAGTCTACGTCAGCTGTTTTTGCAAGTTTTCCTGTTCTTTGTTATCACTGCTATTCAAGGCCTTAAAGATTGGTTATCAGTTGATATATCTCAGTTTTAATTACACTTCCTTTCTTTTTCTTGTTACATACTGTAGAAAGAAAAATCTTAATCAGGGTCCAGTCCAAGCCGGGAATAAACAAAATGGAGACTGCTTTAGAAAAAAGGTTGTAGTTTATTGAAGAGCAGAGCCAGACAGAAATATGGCTCTGGGAAAGCTGACTACATGTTGCTGGGAGTGGTGGGTTTTTATACCTTTTGGGGATTTTGTGTTTGGGGTTCCTGTTCCATGAACTTTGACCTGAGCTTTTGAGTGGGCCCTTTTTGGTATTGGTGGGTTAATCCTATTATGTCCTAAAGATCATGTCTTTAGAGTTTGGGTGAGGTATGTAGATTTTAGGGGTCTTTGTCTTCCTAATCTCATCAGCTTCTAGCTTCCTGGCTCCAACCTTTCTGACTAGGATTACCAGATCTGCATTTCTACAGACCTGGTTTCTGCTTGGGGGAGAGGGGTGGGGCTGGTTTCTGGGGGCTGGTTTCTGTCTTTTAAGATTTTCTTTCTCCATTTCTGTATTCCTTTGGGAAATATAATATTCTGCTTTTTTATATATTCCCCAAAATATTTCTTTCTCTGGGGGGGGGGGGTTGCTGTCCTCCCACAATACTTTAATTTCTTTATTATAAAATTTATTAGTTCTTTTCCACACCTTGCATAACATTCCTTAGAATGGAATGCACTTGCTAGAGGCTCTCACACTGAATTATTCTTATTGCATTGATTTATGTTAACTGGATCTGTAACAAAGGCCTATTTACATGGCAAATATTATATTTTTAGGTTCCCCTTATTGAATCTTGAAAGCATAATTACATCTATAAGCCAGGTCAATTTATGATCAAAATATGCGTAGCAGTTACCCTAACTTTGCAGCCATTCCCTGGCACAGGTCTCAGTTTCAGCCAGGATAGAGAAAATGGGCATTTAATGACTATTGTTTTATTGGCCTCTCTTAAAGAAAAAAAATTCTACCTGGCCATATACAGTAGTGTGGAAATGTCTACAGACCATCCTCCAGTTTATTTGCTCTGAATACAAAATTGAATTGGCTTCAGAGACTCACCCTCCAAGAAAAGATTGGCAATCAAGAGTCCAAGGAAGCAAAGGCTGAAGTAAGTAGAGTCCCATCTTCTGGTTGACCTTCAAAGAGGAACACCAGTGAGTTCAATAGCTACATTCATCTAATATCATGTTGCATAAGTAGAAAAACTACAGGTGAGGTGAACTCTATACTACATTTATTTGGAACAGATAAGATCACAGAAATGTGTTGTCTGCTACTACCAATTTAGCAAACTAGGTCTGTTGCAAATGTAAGTTCAGATATTATATTGTGGGAAAGCAAGATTTGTCATCAACTTCTCATCCAGAAAATATGACTTTTCTGGTAATGGATCATAATAAAGGATTTAATCACTTTGTTAATATTGTAATTTTAAGTGCATACTGAAATTATGTTAGGTGTGTAGGCAATTTCCTACTTGTTATCCAACTCACCAGTTATGTTGGTCAGAAAAAGATCAATAGGTACACACTCACTGCAGCATATTTATGAATGTCTGCCTCTATTGGAATGTTTATTAATTCTAATCCATCTTGGCTGACCTTAAAAGCTAAGCAAGGTTAGAATGAATTAGCATATATGAAAGACCATTAGGGAAAGTGCTGTAAGCTAGTTTGGAAATCCGGATAAAAGAAAAATTCCCCCTCTCCAAAATCAATATTAACTACTTGACTATGAGCCAGTAATGTGCAGCAGCAGCCAAAAAAGCTAATACAATCCTAGATTGTATAAACAGAGGCATAGAATCAAGATCACACAAAGTATTAGTACCGCTTTATAAAACCCTAGTGAGACCACACCTGGAACACTGCAACCAATTTTGATCACCATACTACAAAAAAGATATTGAGATCTTGGAAAAAGTTCAGAGAAGAGCAATTAAAATGATCAAAGGCCTGGAGACTAAAATATATGAAGAACGGCTACAGAACTTGGATTTGGCTAGTCTAAAGAAAAGAAGAAATAGGGGAGACATGATAGCAGTGTTCCAGTATTTTAGGGGCTGCCGCAAAGAAGAGGGGATCACGTTATTCTCCAAAGCACCAGAGGGCAGGACAAGAAACAATGGTTGGAAACTGATCAAAGAGAGAAGCAACCTGGAGAAAGTTCCTAACAGTGAGGACAATTAACCAGTGGAACAGCTTGCCTCCAGAAATCACTGGAGGTTTTTAAGAAGAGACTGGACAGTCACTTGTCTGAGATGGTATAGGTTCTCCTGCTTGAGCGGGGGGGCTGGATTAGAAGACTTCCAAGGTCCCTTCCAGTTCTATTCTATTCTACTTCCAAGCTGTTAGCAAGATTACACATATTAAATTATGTATGATTCAGTGAAGACTTCATTTATCCTACTATATATTTTTGATTAAGGTAATTGAAAACCTGCTAAGAGTTGGTTAGGGTTAGGGTTTCTTTTGCTAAGAAATTCCTTCTTCTCTCTCTGATTTCCTGCTCTGGTCTTCCTAATGTTTTCATCACCCTTAATGGCCTGCATTCATCTGATGGTCTTCTCCTGGATAAGTAGAAGTGGACAACTAAGCTGTGTCCCTCATGAATGCTTCCTTGCTTTTTGAGAAACTTTTACATAGACCACAGGCAGACATGGTGTAACACCACTATGATCTCAATTCTTCCAGGAAATCCTGTTCACCTTTCTGCAGTTCTGCAACTCAAGATTAAGATAAGACAGATGAAATGGGCAGTCTGCAACCCAAAACTGCAATGAGGAAAGAATGATTGCTGAAAAAGTAATGGTTGACAATATCCCTATTAAAAGGAATTAGCAATAACAGTAATCAAACCTTCACAAACTTAAGGAAGAGTGGAATATTTCTGTTCACTTTAATCTATCTCAGATATATATAAGGATTTAAAATTTTAAGGTACAACTTTGGCTTTTTCTCGGTTCCGCTATGCTCATTTGATTTTGGGATTTATAACTTGTGATCTGAGGTATGTGTTGTGGGAGAGTAAAAATTACTGATTTTAACTGAACCCAAATGGCTTCAATTGTAGATTTGCTATCTAAAACTTTTGCTCTTTGTCCACTAGAGGGAGACATAGACCACACAATATTAGAAAAGCTGGATTTGTTTCAGCAAGCAAGGTGAGTATCAAATTATAAAGACTGAAGCCAACCGAACTGGATATCGTAAGAAGAAATTTGGAGTAGTGTTCAGACAAAATAATCCGAGCAATAGAAATAAACATTGATATTTTATGTTGAAACCAAGTTACAAAATCTTTCCCTGAAAATGATTTCTTCAACTTTATAAAGGACTGTAAGAAAGTTTGATATGCTGGTGACTTAAATAAAAATGGTTCAATGGAATTAAAAGAACTACAGGTGGGACCTCAAGGTATAAAAGAACAAGCTCTGGATCTCCAGAGTTTGAAATTTGAATCAAAGATAGAGAGAAAGATGGAATGCAAATGTCCTGGAAAGAAATATCTGTGAAGACCTTGAAAGAAAGACACATTTTTGCATGTTGAATAAATGTTTAGAGGAAGAGAAAGGCTTTAATTTGTTGGGTCAGGTTGTAAAGGATGACTGAAACTGAATACGAAAGGAGAATTGGAGTCAGAAAGATAAGTTTCTTGACTGACTTAATCAAGGAAACAATCATTGTTTGAACTTATAAGCAGGTTTGAAAATGTAACAAATTGTTATATTGGAAACAATTTTAGAAGCTGCAGAGGATGTGAGTTCCTATTTTCAATCCCTTTTCCCTACACTGAGAGAAACCGTGGAAACCACAAAACAAACTAATTTTATTCAACTTCCAACACAACCTATCGAGAAGTCTGATGACTATACAACAACTTCAACAGAGATGTCTGAAGCATCAATACCAACAGAGACTGACACTCAGATACAACTTATTGAAAATCGAGAAAAGGTGGATAAAAAATTGGCAAATATAACATGGAATAAAACAGCTTTTACCATCCAAAGGCTATTAGAAGAAAGGAAAGAGAACTTTGACCAATTTGAAGCGTTAAAGAATATGGACCTTTTAATATTGTGGTTTGATTATGTAGGAACCCTACTATGGAAACCACTATGGCATAGAAAGAAGCCCAGAGTTAGATTTAAAAATGTATTTTAAAGTTTTATTTAATGGGATTAAAAAGGCTTTGATTTCTTGACTGACTTAACAACTAATGGAACACGTGAAATTTTTAAGAGGATACCCTTTGTAATATTACTTTGTTTTAGATATGATATGTATTGGAGAAGTAAACTTTATCTACTGGTTTAAAAAGATTTTTATAGATATAGAGGCATTGATAGAATATATATTTAAATTAGATAGAAATTTATTTGTTGGCCTTATATTTTTATTTTAAGAGAATTATTTGGAAATAAAAGGAGAATAAGAGGGATGGGTGATAAGAGAAAAAAATGGTATCAATGAAGAAGATATGGGAATGTTGTTGCGAGAACAATATACCAGATATAATTATGTAAAAAAAAAAAAGGGCACCCGAAGTGTTAATAATATGTCTATTTAAGGCTAATTGAAATATAGTAATTGTAAGTTAGTAAAGCTTAAAAACAGGATCTGGATTTTTAGAATTGAAATGTAACTGATATTTGATAGGATCGTTTGAAACTTATATAGAAGTTATTAATTTGAATAAGTAAGATTAAATGAGGGAATTAGAGAGGGAAGTTTAAAAGATTTGATTTGAGTTATATATTTGTGATTGTCCTTCTTTTTTGGATGTTTAATATACCCACCTCCATGGTGGTTCCTAAGCACCTTAATGTAATCCCTGTACCCCTATAAAATCTAATAAAATATATTTTAAAAAAAAAAGAAAATGTAACAAATTGTTATTTGTTAAGGCTTCTAAAATGTTGCTGGACCTGGAAAATGAATATGTTGCATATTGTATGAGCTCAAACTAAAAGAAAATCTTTGTTTTCCACTTTCTAGTCTAGTGCCTTAACTACCAAACCAAACTTGCTCTTTACATCACAACATTACATAGAAGTATGAAAATAATTCCATACTCATTCAAGAGGAAGACGTCTTTGAATCTGAGATGACCCTCTCCCCAAAAATTAAAACAGAAATAAATTATAAACGGAGACAAAAATCACTTTCCCTATCTGCTCAGTCTAGAGCTGCCAACACCAGCTAAACCCAGTCTTAACATGTACGTGCGTATATGAATCTCTGTGTATTATCTGCTGGAAGCAAAAATGGCAAAGAAAAAAATTACTAGAGGAATAAACGCAACAATTTAAATGTTCCAATCAAGATTCTCAACCGAGGCAAAATGAACCTAGGCTTTTCTAAGTGGAATAATATTGCCTCAGAAATGGACTACTGCAATTCACTCTACATTGGGCTGCCCTTGAAGACTACCTAGAAGCTTTGGCTAGTCCAGAATGCATTGGCTCAGACAGTAAGTGTCAGATGCCCATGTGTCACTGCTGCAATATAGACTGCATTGATTGCCAGCAGGCTTCCAAGCTGCTTCCAACCATTCAAGGTGCTGGTCGTCACTTTTATAGCTCTTCATGGCCTAGAGAGCCTCACTATTTGAGAGGCTCCTATCTCTGTTCTGATAGCTTCTGTCCATCCAGCGAGATTGGGTAGAGTGGGGACACGTAAAGTCCCTTCAATTGCATTATTTTATTTTATTTTATTTTATTATTTTATTTTATTTATCTTATCTTATCATCTTATCTTATCTTATCTTATTTATTAGTGTTTAGTTTAGTTTAGTTTAGTTTAGTTTAGTTTAGTTTAGTTTAGTTTAGTTTAGTTTAGTTTAGTTTAGTTTAGTTTAGTTTAGTTTGTAAAATGAATAGGCTGCCCATCTTACATCAAGGTAATTCTGGGTAGCTTACAATCAGAAAAGATAAAAACTATATAAACTAAAAATATGAATAAGTTAATACAAAATCCAAACACTACAGCCCAATTAAAAGAGGCGAGAGTGGGAGCAGGATGGGGGCCGGAGGTAGGACCTGTTCTTAAACAATCAACCACCTGGTGCTCTCCTTTTGGGGTCCTCATAATGCTGTAGCGGGGGAAGGCCTGGAGCCCCGGAGATTCGGCTGAGGGAGGCGGAAAAAGGAGAGAAGAGAGTTCTGTCAGATTTTGGCGGGAAGACTTTTGAGGGAGAGAGTTGGCTGGAGGGTTCTGTCAGATTTTGGCGGGAAGACTTTTGAGGGAGAGAGTTGGCTAGAATCCAGAAAGGGGAGGGAGGCATTTATCTCAAACAAGGTTAGAAATTGAGGAGTTAGAATTTTTAGTTAGAATAGCCCTAGAGCTCCCACTGAGGGAGGAAGAGGTGGGGAAAGGAGAGAAGAGGATAAAAGGAAAGATTTTGGTGGGAAAGCAGGGGGAGAAGAACTGAGGAGAAAAGAGAAAGAAGAAGAAAGGCTTACCAGCCCATCTGGCCACCATCCCACCCCGTGACCCCTCTGCTGGAAGGGGACGGCACAAAGGGGACAGGCTGAGAAGCAAAATGGGAGAGAGGGAGAGAGAAGGACGCCAGCCAACCTGGAGACAGGAGAGGTGAGCTGATTCAGGTGAGGGAATGAGCTAGCGACCAGAGGGGGTGCCAGATGCAATGGAGGCAAACTGACCCAGACGAGTGGGCAAGCCAGTGACCAGAGGGGCGCCAGAGGTACTGACAGATGGTGGAGGTGAACTGATTGAGATAAGTGGGTGAGCCAGTGACCAGAGGGATGCCAGACACCCCAGTGGACAGTGGAGGTGACCTGAGCTGTGTGAGTGGAGGTGCCTGGGTGAGAGATCAGAGTGGACTGACATCCAGAACGACAGACATTGAGACATCTGGCCAGTGATTGTGTAGCAGGGAAGAGCGTGGGTACCTGTAGAAAGGGGATAGAGGAATCCAGACTCTAGCGGCCCTTTCGAGGGTGGCACTACAATGCCATCTCTTGGGACCTAGGAGCTGGGTCTTCTCTGTCATGGTACCTGCTGTCTGGAACATCATCTCTCCAGAGATCCATAAAGCTCCCATGGTGATGCATTCTAATGTTTCTGCACACCTGGCTGTTTTCCCAGGGCCAGTGTTGAGTCTCTGCCAGCTGTTTTTGTCACATGGCATGTTTTCCAGATACACGCGGTTCTTTTCCCCCAAAAAAACATGTACCCAAGTACGAAAGGGCAGAACTCGTGCTGTAATTTCAGAAGGTACATTTGATCATTTCAGCATCACTGCTACCCAAAGACTCCCAAGTTTGGCTGTTAGTTGGTGTGAACCAGTTTTAATTAAGCTTTCTTTTCTTTTTCTCATCACATACTTTTAATTTTTTTTTTGTCAACAATTTCTTACTTCTTTTCCACATTTGGTATAACATTCTTTATTCAGAATGGAATAAGATGACTCACATCTGTTCTTGTGCTTGCTTTATGTTCTCTACACCAAATTATTCTTACTGCATTGATTTATGTTAAGTGGTTCTGTAACTGAGGACTATTTACATTTCAAACACTATTTTCTAGATTTCCCTTATTAAAATCAATGTGATCTTTAAAGCTATAGAACAGAAGTCCCTAAAATTTCTCAGTTCATGGTGCCCTTGGTGTCTCCATAACTTAAGGCAAACCTGTTACTCCTTTGAGCTTCTACTTTGTGCAGTGTCTGATGTTAAGAATCACTCAATTTTTATTGCAATTTTAAATATCCTTTGCCATCCCTGTGGGTTTGCTATGGCATCCCAGTACAAGGTTCTGGAACTGCATTCATTACACCATTTTTTTCAACCTGAGAAAAAATGGTGTCTTATATAGGAGATGACCAGGCTGAGCCTAAGCGAGGTGTCAAGTCCATCATCAGCCTTGAGTACCTTCGCATTCACAAGAGATCTTAGTCAAGCTGACCTTGAATTCTGTTGATGCTTATCTACTACCAATTTGCTTTGACTGTTAGTAATTCAGATTCTTGTAGAGAGTGTTAGCATGCAATAAACCTGTATTCATTTGAACAGGTCTGGCTCCTGATTTCTTATGATTGACATGTCCCTTTATTAAGAGAGGAGAGATACTTTGTTTGTGTTCCCACAATTATTTTGAAAGTATGCTGTGGGCTACATGGTATGGGTTTGGTTTTGGGTGTTTTTTTTTTGTATATAAAGTATATATATGCATAGACAATGTACATTTCCAAGAGGCATCCAAGCCTTAAATCCAAACATCTATTTCCAAAGAAAGTTTTCACTCTTCCATGGATGAAGACCGGGCACTTGGCTAGAATTAAATGAATGGGAGGAGAACTTCAAAAACATATTTCATAGATAGTTAAATGAGGCCTTGGATATCGTAGAAACAATTAAAAGGTTTAAGTGTCTTCTAAAAGAGGAAAGAAAGCCTCTTAAGTTATCTGTGGCCAGACTGAGGTTTTTCATGCTTCCTGACATATCCCCTTTAAGAAATATGCTACAGATAGTTCTCAACTTACAACCATTCATTTAGCAACCTTTCAAAGTTACAATAGCACTGAAAACAATGACTTATGACTATTTTTCACACCTATGACCATTGCAACATCCCCATGGTTACGTGATCAAAATTCAGACACTTGGCAACTGGCTCAGATTTATGATGGCTGCAGTGTCCCAGGATCATGTAATCACCTTTTATGACCTTCTGATAAGCAGATTCAATTTGGGAAGCCAGAATCATTTAACAACCGTGTACTAATTTAACTGCAGTGATTCACTTAACCTCTGTGGGGAGAAAAGTCTTAAAATGGGGCAAAACTCCCTTAACAACTGTCTTGCTTAGCAAAAGAAATTTTGAGCTCAATTGTGGTCATAAATTGAGGACTGCCTGTAAGGCAAAATTTCAACAAATCCTGTTTCTAGCATTCTAGAATTCTAAAATCTAAGAGTTAGGAAGAAAAAGAGAAAGTCGATTGGTGAACTATCTAATATTTAATATTTATTTAAATTTCTAATATTTAGCAGATGTAAACTGCACAAATACTGTTTTATTTATGTTCCAAGGCTCACTTCTTGAGGATAGAATACATTGGGTCTGTGGATATAGTACATGAAATTATCCTGAACAATTTGTCTTTAACCTGAAGAACAAACTATTCAGGCAATGCTGGCAAAAATATCTGAAACTTTGAGTAGTTCTGTGTGCTAAAGCTTGAATTCCCTTCTCCCCAGATCTGCAGGATTTAACCTGACCACTAATTTTGGGTAATGCATCAATTCAATTTAGAAAATATTTCTATTCTGCCTTCTTTTTTCCACAAGTTCAGCAGTGTCCTCGGGAGGAGTCAAAACAAGTACAAGATAGCATGGCTTCAAACGTGATGCCATGACAGCCATCCTATCCACGTTAAACTTGCCCACAGAAGCTGCTGCTGTGACTCCACCCATTTTATCTTTGAACCTGCCTTCTTTCACCTGGTCCATTCACATTCTGAGTGAACAGGCTCAATTGAAGCATCAAAGAAGTTGTCCCCTCTTGTTCAATAAAGAGAACAACACAGTAAGAATTATATAAGCATTAGAATGTGTTTAATCGCATGACACTGTGGCTGATAAGAGTCACAAGAAGAAGGAGACGTCCAAGTCAACTCTTCTGAGGCTGGATTTTGAAAGGGGATAGATAAGAGCTGGACTTCCATCCTATAGGGTAGAGAGTGATAATGCATGGCATAAAAGAGGGATCCACAAGGTAACCTGGTTTATCATCATTTGATCCAATGGCATCTCCACAAGCAGTGAATACAGACATCTCTACAACTCATGCTTGCAGATATAGGCATTCCGTTTCTGGCATGGGGAATCGTTCCACTCTTTAAAACCTAAAACACAAAAAACAAGATATTTGATATTTCTGCCCTAGCCATTCATTTTGGAAGGTATATAGATGAAATGTCCTTGAGATGAACAGCCATTTAGAACATTTAGAAGTAGAACTATTGTACAGTGTTCCAATATCTCAGTGTTCCAATATCTTGTACAGTGTTCCAATATCTCAGGGGCTGCCACAAAGAAGAGGGAGTGAAGCTATTTTCCAAGGCGTCTGAAGGCAGGACAAGAAGCAACGGATGGAAACTAACCAAAGAGAGAAGCAACCTAGAACTAAGGAGAAACTTCCTGACAGTTAGAACAATTAACCAGTGGAACAACCTGCCTCCAGAAGCAGTGAATGCTCCAACACTGGAAGTTTTTAAGAAGAGACTGGACAGCCATTTGTCTGAAATGGTATAGGGTTTCCTGCCTGAGCAGGGGGTTGGACTAGATGACCTCCAAGGTCCCTTCCAACTTTATTGTTGTTGTTGTTGTTGTTATTATTATTATTATTATTATTATTACTACTTCCTTGAATATTCACTAGGTTGGCTGACACATCTTCTGAAAAATACATGACCAATCCATGGGTCTAGGTAGGACAAGTCGCCACAGGACAAGAGTTACAGTAATATCGAAGAAATGGTAGAATTAAATCAATAAAGAAAGCATGCAAAAGGAGGGAGCAGATTAAATGTGAATGACAAAAATTAAAATAGTTTTAATTATTTTAAATGCTTAAATTGAATTGTTCAATTATCCTACGGCAAGTTGTCCCTGGTGAGTTGGCCATTGGGATTTGGCTGTGGAAAGTTGGCAATGACAAGTTGGCTACAGTGAGTTGGCTGTGGCGAGTTGTCCCATTCCACCAGTTCAGGGTAATTATTTTTGTCAATGAACCGGAAAATTCCCACTAACATGTATTACCAAATACAGTTATACAAATTTTTGAGGAAAGAAAGAAAAAAAGACCTTTTCAGGTTTTAACTTGGTAGCCACAATACTCAGCAAAAAAAAAAAATATGTGTAGGATGAAACTATCTTATAAATCTGAACAATGGTCCGCTAAGTTGTAAAATGTCTCCAACCTAACCAAGTGCCATCCTGTTTATTAAACTGATAAGGTCAGAACCAAGCTTTGAACATTGCCAACCATGATGGGCTTAACCATCAGGAAATTCAGTGAGAATCCTGGATGGTCAAGTTTCTGTTTATTTCTCAACCATGAGAATCATTGACCTACCTGTAGAAAGTCTCAGCTCCACACAGTGCTCAGCATTACCATAATTGTCTGGCTGATTTTTCATCCAGGCCTTGTAGTTATAAGTTGATTCATCAGCCCACCTCCATCTTCCGGTCTGTTGAACAAAGACAGAGCAGATGATATGGACAAGGAAGTAAACAGACTCTTGGATTCCATTGATTATGATCAGGAAAGCTACAAAGATTGGCTACAAATAGTGATTGATTATAAGCAATGCCTAAGTAGTGACCATGGTGAATAGAGTAGACAATGGCTACAAATAGTGGTCAATTATAAGCAATGCCTAGGTAGTGACTATGGTGAATAGAATAGACCAGGCATGTCAAACTGCCGGCCCGCGGGCTGGATGCGTCACGCTGAAACTGCGCCCACCCCATTGCCGGCAATGAGGAAAAAGTTCCGAGGGAGAGAGTTTGACATGCCTGGAATAGACAATGGTGTCCACAATTGCTGTAGTAGTTAGCTTTGTAATATCCAAAGCATCTTGCAAATGGTGATTTGCTTTAAAGAAATAACCATCCCCTCAGAAAGAAAGAAAAGAAATCTTCAGATTCTGCTGATTTATTTTCCTCTTATTCCCAGATTTTTTCAATGCCACTTAGTGACCAACATTGCAAACATGAAAGCTTCAATATTACCACAGTTATTGTCTACTGAGGTAGATTATATCTATGCCTCTGTATTTTTTTCCTCTTACACACCACTTATAGAAACTATAACTTAATTTGAGAAATTATTGGGATTTAATCAGAGAAATGATTGAGAAAAGTTGGAATGGCATAGTCACATACTGTTCCAAATGGAAGAAGAGAAGCTCACCTGGCGGACATCATGAAGACCAATCCAGACATTGCTTAAGTCCCGTTGATAAGTGGAGATATGCTCAGCCACCAGAAGAGTCTCAGCTTTGGTGAGGATAGAGGAGAGATGAGCTCCACGGCCATAGCTCTGGCACTCAATCTGCAAGTTTAGAGGAAGAGAAAAACAGATAATCCTCTTGATAATCTTTCATATGCAACATTGGGATATAGCAGAAGCCTATCCAATTTTGTTTGTCAATTTTAATATACACGGGATAGTAAAATGCCTACACTGAAGAATGTATGTTAGTGAATTGTACAATACTGTTATTGTATCGTCAGTTTGTCAGATCAATTCTTATCCCTGAAGCCATAAAGTCCAACTTTCTATCCAGGGCAAGAATCAAAATGAACACAATCCTGAAAGAGGGCTGTCAATCAGAATCACAATTAAACAGAATCTACCATCATTCTAGGTTTGGGTCATGGGCACTCATGTCTATCTACTTTATTAGGAAGTTTTTCCCAACATTGAATTGGAATCTGCCTTCAAATCCAGTTACACTCTGAAATGAGAGTGAATGTGTCTTAGTGTCCTCTATGTGATTCAGTTATTTGAAGAATTTTGCCCTCTGTAGTCTTCTTGTCTAAAGGCTGAATATGATATCTCCTTCAATCTTTCTCCATAAGGTTAAGTTTTTAGTCCACTAATTATCCTCATTACATTTTCTGAACCTTTTCCAGATTATCTAAATCCTTTTTAAAATGTGGTGTTCAGAACAGGAGCCTAGTTCTCAATACAGGATTTCATCATAGCCAAATAAAAAGGAACAACTTGTTACTTGGAAACAATGCTTCTGTCAACATAAAATGATGTTGCCTATTTCTTTTTCCCAACCATCTTACAGATTGTATTCTGTTTGCAATCAGCTATTCCAACACTTTTTCACCAATACAGTTATCTCCAGCCTATACTGTACATTTGTTTCCTGAGGGAAAAACTTTGCAAGCTCACTATTAAATTACAGTCTATTACTTTCATTGCATTTCATTGAGATCATTTTGAATTTCATTGATGCCTTCTAGGATATTATTTGCTTTCCCATCCACCATCTAGGTCAGGGGTAGGGAACCTTGGCTCTTTTATGACTCGGGGACTTCAACTCCCAGAATTCCTGAGCCAGCCATGCTGAGGGGAAAGGGAGAGGTTTCCAAGCTGAGCCATGCTGGCTCAGGAATTCTGGGAGTTGAAGTCCACAAGTCATAAAAGAGCCAAGGTTGCCTATCCCTGATCTAGGTCATCTCCACCTTGTTAAGCTTTCCCACCATCTCTCTATCAAAAATCATAAATAACAAGAGACTATTCAGTATTTCTCAACCTAGAGCATATATGCTTATTTATAGGCTATTCCTTTTGTACATGATGTGGCTAATTCACAAGTCACTCTGAATAATTCCCTTGCTTTTTGGATGCCATTGCTAGTTTTAAGTAAGATGCTTGAAAATCTACCAATGAAGGTAGAATTCATATATAGTAATGGAAACCTGCAGGGTTTATTTATGAGATTATAATTGATTTTATCTCCTGTTCAGTTATCTAAAACCTGCCAAAGCTAAAATAGGTACGTTCACAGGGATATTAAAAAAAGATTAAGAGGCAGCCGAATCATGCAATCAAAGCCTTGCTCTTTGTTTACATGTACCACACACAATGCACATAAAAAAGAGACAGAGCTTTATGTCATTCTTGCAGCCACCATTCTAACTTTTTTGAACTCTGTCATGGACAATTCTATTGCCAGATGAAAGGAAGAGAGGCCAGGCATTCTTGTTTGAACATGGGGTGTTGAAGGGAAAGTAGCCAATCTATATTTTCCCTTTCCCCCTCTGTTCATCCCCTTTCCGTACCGTCATGTCCTTATCACCACCAGCTATCTAGAAATCCTGGGACAGATGACTCTAAAATTCTTCCATTATCCTTGTGGAGGCCACAATGAAGTCTTAAGCACACACTAGTAGCTCATGGCTCACAGATCATTCAGCAATGATGTACATGATCAACATTTGAGTTCTTTGCTCTGCACTAGTGAGTGATATGGAGGAAAACTCCACTAAAGCTAGATGCATGAATTATATATCATATCGATCTGCACTGATAAGAAATGTTTCTTACCTCAGCTTCTTGCCAGGTCAGTTTATGATCAAAATATGCATAGCAGTTACCCTGATTTTGCAGCCACTCCCTGGCACAGGTGTCAGCTTCAGCTGCACAGAGACACAAGGATAGACAAAACAGGCATTTAAAGAGTATTTTTATTGCCTTCTCTTAAAGAAAGAAAATGTTATTTGACCATATGGATAGTGTGGAAATGTGTACAGACCATTATTATTCAGCCAGTTTATTTGCTGTGAATACAAAGTTGATTTGGCTTCAGAGACTCACCTTCCAAGAAAGGATTGGCAATCAGGAGTCCAAGGAAACAAAGACTGAAGTAGGTAAATAGACCCATATTTTGGTTAACCTGCAAGGAAGAAACACCAGTAAGTTCAAGAACTACGATCATCTAATATCATGTTGCAAAAAGGAAGACTATAAGTGAGGTGAACTCTGAGCTACATTTAGTTGGAACAGATAAGGAAAAACTTCACAGAAATTTGTTTTCTACTGTTACCAATTTGCAAACTACTTAGGGTTTGCTGCAAAGGTAAGTTGACATATTATATTATGGGAAAACAATTATAAAATTCCCACCCAGAAAATGTGACTTTCCTGGTCATGGATCATAATAATAATTTTTAAAGGATTTCATTACTATGTGATCCATGTGTTAGGTGTCTACTGAAATTAGGTGAATAGGCAAGCCCATAGTTTCACATTTGTTATCCAAACCACCAATTATGGTGGTCAGATTTCAAACCTGCAGAAAAAGGTCAACATATGCACTCTCACTGCGGCAAATTTATGAATTTCTGCCTCTATGGGAATTCTTATTCATTCTAATCCAACCTGGCTGATCTTAAATGCTAAGCAGGACTAGAATGAGTTAGGACTTGTATGAGAGACCATTGGGGAAAACCAAGTGATGTAAGCTAGTTTGGAAATCAGGATAAAAGAAAAATCTCCCTCCCCAAAATTAATAGTAACTTCTTCCAAGCTGTTACGAAGATTACACACACTTCTTTAATCCTGTATTCATTTAGGGGAGACTTCACTTCCTCACTCAGATTTCCTGCTCTGCTCTTCCTAAGGTTCTCTCAGGGGTCTTCACCACCCTCAAAGGCCTGCACAAGCCCTCTTAACAAAAGCCATATAGATCAACTCTTCAGCCATTCACCTTGTGATGGTCTTCTCCTGGATGGATAGAAGTGGTGGACAGCTAAGCTGGATCCCTCTCGGATGCTCCCTTGCTTTCTGAGAGGCTGTTATATAAACCCCAGGTAGGTATGGTGTAACACCAACATGACCTCTGTCTTTCCAGGAAATGCTGACCTCCTTTCCTCAGTTTTGCATATTCAAGGTTAAGATGCAAAGGGTAGAAAGCAATCCATTGTACTGCATGGGGGCAAAAAGGGCAGTTTTCGGCCCTTGCCTGCAACAGGGAAAGAATTATTGCAGAAAACATGACCTTTAAAAATGTCCCAGTTAGAAGGAATTAACAGTAATCATAAGAACACTTTCACAAGTGTGTTTCCCTCACTTTACATTCCAGATAGCAGTTTGATTGCTAATTCATTTTTTAAATTGCACTTTTTAGAGTGCATTTTAATAGCGAAAGTTAGCACATTGGCCAGTACAGTTTGCTTGTTAAATCGTTTCTTTGAGTAATTTTATTTTAACTTTGTGGTAATTACTTTCTTTAATTGTGTGTGATTTTTCTAGTTTAATTTGTATTAACTGATTCTTGTTTAGTGATATTTCTGACATGATTTATATGAAGTTTGATGAGGGGGGTTACTGTACTTTGTCTCAAAGCTTATTATCCACAAGGCAACTAATTTCAGCTCAGAAATGAATAAATAATCCACTTTTTCCATTAACCTAATTCATTTTAGCTTTATTGTCTGCGGTTTATTGTCTGGAGATGGATGGTGTCCTATCCCTCTCCCTCTGTTGAGAGAGGGCTGTTCAATTTTGACATAAATGGCCTCTTTGAAATAGATGACATCGTCTATCTCCGAGTCTACAATACAGTCCTTTCAACAGTTCCAAGAAGGCTTCACACACATTTGCACTACTCAGGTGACCCTGAGGACACAGATAACCCTCCAGGTGGCCTCAATGACTCTAAAAGAATGCAAAGGACCAGCTGTCTGCAAGGAGTATAAATCCTTCCATTCCCCCACCATCCAGTCAGAGCTGAAGAAGCTTCTTGGATGAGAAGTGAAATGCCTTCAAAGAAAAACAAGAAAGTCCAGTTGCCTCATGAAAAAAACATCTTTGAGACAACTATGACCTGGATGACTGAAAATCTCCATAGACATTTAACCCAAATAATGTTGATAAATGGATTTGCAGTGACAATAACTGTTATAGTATATAATAATAATAATAATAATAATAAAGTTGGAAGGGACCTTGGAGGTCATCGAGTCCAACCCCCTGCTCAGGCAGGAAACCCTATACCATTTCGGAAAATGGCTGTCCAGTCTCTTCTTAAAAACTTCCAGTGTTGGAGCATTCACCACTTCTGGAGGCAGGTTGTTCCAGTGGTTAATTGTTCTAACTGTCAGGAAGGTTCTCCTCAGTTCCAGGTTGCTTCTCTCCTTGACTAGTTTCCATCCATTACTTCTTGTCCTGCCCTCAGGCGCCTTGGAGAATAGCTTGACTCCCTCTTCTTTGTGGCAACCCCTGAGATATTGGAATACTGCTATCATGTCACCCCTCGTCCTTCTTTTCATTAAACTAGACATACCCAATTCCAGCAAACGTTCCTGATATGTTTTAGCCTCCAGTCCCCTAATCAATATTATAAATAGACCTTGACCTATCACCTAACAACTCCTCCGGTCATGTAAATGTCACGTAAAAGGAGCACCAATTTTGCAAGGCTAGAAGTCAAAACAATTAGGGCAGTCCCAAAGAAACCAGGAAAGGCACGTGAGAGTTTTTCCTCCTTGAAATGAGATCTGAAGCTGCTGTTGCAAAGAATGGGAAGGCACCTATTTGAATGTCACAGTCTGATGACATTTTGACCATGGTCTTTGCTGCTCTGGGGCCAGTCTATAATGGATTTCAGAGTATTTTCCTTCCTGGACAAATGATTGAGACAGACTGGTTATGCTTAAGCAGAAGAGCCACATCAAATGTCAGTTGGTTGGTACATTAGTGCGCAAGAGGATGCAACACAAAGGTTGCAATGTGAAGCATTGTTTCTTCTTCTTCAGAAAGTATTCAAAACTATATCTATCTGTCTGTCTGTCTGTCTGTCTGTCTATCACCATCTATCTCCCTCTACCCATCTATCTCTCTTCATCCATCAACCTCTATCTATCTATCTATCTATCTATCTATCTATCTATCTATCTATCTATCTATCTATCTATCTATCTATCTATCTATCTCCATCCATTGATTATCAATTATTTAATGTATTGATCATTAAGGTAAGTAATATATTTCTAAGGTGCATATTCACTTTATAGCTATCAGCCCCACATCCCAAATAATACACATCCCAAATCCAAACTTAATTGAAAGCAGATTAATTTGTCTATTTGTAGCTTAAATTGGTAAATTAAATTGTTAATGTCATTTGTTAAAAGAATAATTTTTTTAAAAAAGGAAATGATACCTGAACAACAGATCTTCTAAATCTATATCAAGCACAATTTAGTTTCAGAACTGTGAATGTCTTGTCCCCGAAAATAAGACCGGGTTTTATATTAATTTTTGCTCCAAAAGACCCATTAGGGCTTATTTTCCAGTTAGGTCTTATTTTCAGGGAAATTCGGTACTAAATGCGTCCATCTGGCTGACAATCTTAACTGGGGCTTATTTTTGGGGTGGGGCTTATATTACGAGCATCCTGAAAAATCATGCTAGGGCTTATTTTCTGATTGGGTCTTATTTTCGGGGAAACACAGTAGAATCATAGAGCTGGAAGGGACCATGGAGGTCTTCTAGTTCAGGGCTTTTCAACCTGTGGTACGCGTACATTAACGAGTGGCAGGTGGTACGCAGCCCTGCCTAGCCAAGTGCAGTGGGGGAGGGAAAGAGCCAGCACAGGCAAGGACTTACAGTGAGAGAGTCCTCTGGAGCTGCAGTAGCTGGGGAGAGACAAAGGGCCCAGGCTCAGTTCTGGCTCACTCTCCCCCATGAGAAAGAGGGAGGAGATGGAGAGTGGAAGGATTCTTATGTGCTTTTGTGACTTTGAAGTTCTGGGATTTGTGCAATGTGGGCTTTGTGTTCTTAAGGAGTGTTTGGCAATTTCTATTTGGCTGATGGCTCTCTCGTGTTAGCTTCTATTGCTCTGCTATTGTTAGCTGTAAGTTTTGCTGCAAGGGATTTTGAAGTATTTTTCTCCTGAATGGATTTTGCCTGTAGATTCTTTTACTTATGAATGGAGCCATTTGGGGAGGCTGCCTTAGCTGGCAGCCAATACTTACTACATTTTTTTTCTTCCTTACTTTCCTTTCTAGCCAGTAGCTAATTCTTAAAGGGAAATGTGCCTTTTTAAGCTAGTTCACTCAGCAGTTTGTCTTTTCTGTTTCTGGAGGCTTTTCCTTGTTTGATGAATATATGGAAGAGAAAAAATATGGGGGGGGGGTTGTTCAAATTCTTCCTTCAGAAGGTGGTGGGCATGAGAAAGAGGGAGGCAGGGAAGGAGGGAGGGAGGGAAGTCCTGCCTTAGCACTTGGCCACCAGCAGCCCTGCCATTGACTTTACTTGTCAAAAGGTTGCAAAAGGGGATCACATGACCCTGGGACACTGTGACCATCATAAATATGAATCAGTTGCCAAGCATTCAAATATAAATCACATGACCCTGGGCATGCTGCAATGGTCATAAGTGTGAAAATGGTCATAAGTCATTTCAGTGCAATGGCAACTTTGAACAGGGTTTTTTTTTTGGTCATCAAGTTTTTGATACCTTGCTAGTGGTACTCGAATATTGCCATATCCTAAAAGTGGTACAATCAGTGAAAGGTTGAAAAGCTCTGTTCTAGTTCATCCACCTACGCAAGGCAGGAGTCCTTATACCATCCCAGACAAATGGTTGTCCAATCTTTTCTTGAAAACTCCAGTTTCCTTTATGAAAATAAGTTTAATTGGAATGGAAAAGCAACTGTTTGGAATTTAAATTACATTAATGAAATGGGGAAGTGCTTGCATATTTGCTAGTAATGTTATTTCCTTTCAATTAAGATGCAGAGTCAAAGACCTGTTTTTTCCAATCAATCTTTCCCCACAGAAATCTCAGGCAACATAATGCTTTTTCCGTTGTGTAGACACTGGGGGGGGGGGGAGATGACCTTCTTTCTACCCCTTTCAAGCAACCATCTGCAAAATCTGAAGATATTGAACCAGGATATCCTTAAGCTGTTGACTCACCATGGTATTGTGTCATGTTTGTAATCTTCATAAGAGCAAGTGATGCCATCAGAGAAGCTTCCAGCCAGGAGGAGAGCTTCGTTGAGTGAACAGCTGAAGAGATGGTTTGTAACATTGAACAAGATGGTACCCGAAGGCCATAGGAAAGGTTTCTGACTTATATGAGACAAAACAGTGGGTTCATGAAGTACTTCTCCCAAAAGAGCCAGTGATAACTTTTTTAACTTCAAAGGCAAGCAATTGATGCTGGTTTTAGCCATGTTCACTCCTTTTTAGAAAATGTAACTTGGAAGACAAACCCATCCCACCTCCATTAACAGGTAATATTTTGGAAATGGTGGAAAGCCTTTATTTCCCTGGTGTCTTCCTGTGTGTATTTCCACCTTTAACTGATTTTTTTTTTTCCAATATGTCAGATGAGAAAAGTGATACGGAGAGTTGCAAATGGAAAACCACAGTTAGAACTTAAATGCCCTGAGGAAAAAAAAAAGGAAAGATATTTGGAGATGTAAATGCTCAACTTAAAACATTACATTCAAGCAAGGGACAATATTTTATATCCATATCATTTGTCGAACAGCAAAAATACAAATAAAGCCCATAAACTATATGGTTTTAAGTAAGGTTATCTAATTAACAGATAATATGCTTTACCTGAATTGGGGCTCTGGGGAACATTTGCATTAGGGACGTATCTGGATTTTTTTAAATGTGTTTCTAATACTATGCTTGAAATGATCATCACCATCATACCTGAGAACCATCTTTGGAACAGGGTATCAAATGAAAATATGGAGAGTGATTTTTCATTGTTTTGCTTCCAAAACTAACAAAAAGTTCTCCTCCACCAGACTTCTCTTTCAAAGAGAAAGTGATCCAAGGCACCAAACTAGGTAACGCCATCATTGCACTTCTCTTGCAAGGGGACCTTAGATGAATTCCACTCTGAGTCTGTAATTACTCCATATTTCTTTCCTCCTTGAAGGTCATCCAGAAAATGAAACATCTCACCTGCTTCCACTTTGTCTTCTTGCAATTCTGATCTCTATTTCTTTTCCACTGGGCCAGGCCAAATAATAAATCTCAACATGTCTGCTTACCCAAAATAGTCTAATCAGAAAATACTAGTAATCAAACCTATAATTGTAGAGATTATGACCCCTTCATGTTGATCCTTCTCTGGGATTTGGCTTAATCTCCTTCTTGGCCAGCTAAGCAAGTGTAGCTATTGGTATCTGAAATAAATTGCAAAGAGCTAGTTTGGTCTAGGGGTTAAGGCACCAGGCTAGAAGATTAGCAGACTACGATTTCTAATTTTGCTTTAGGCATGGAAGCCGGCTGGGTGACTTTGGGTCAGTCACTTTCTCTCAGCCCATAACATCATAGGCAACAAGGCCATCAATCAACTAATGGATCATCATTCAGTTGATCCAAAAAAATGAAATCCTTCACTTTCAGCAATGTGTGTGTATGTGAGTGAGAGAGAGCGAGAGAGACAGACAGACACAGAGAGAGAGAGAGAGAGAGAGAGAGAGGAGAGAGACAGAAAGACAGAGAGACAGAAAGATAGAGAGAAATTAGAGATTAGAGAGATAGATAGATAGATAGATAGATAGATAGATAGATAGATAGATAGATAGATAGATAGATAGATAGATAGATAGATAGATAGATAGATAGATAGATAGATAGATAGATAGATAGATAGATAGATAGATAGATAGATAGATAGATAGATGTGTCCTTGGTGCTCGCATATGTTTCATTACCCAAAGTAGGTAACATCATCAGTGCTGATGAACAGCTACAAGTATTCTTGTAGAGGAAGAGAGGGAGAAAGATAATAGATTTAAATTACAAACATTTCATTTGTCATGCACGGACTGTTTTTTTCACTTCCCAAGAGGTTTGCCTTGCTTCCCCACTTCTACATTCTGAGTTAAAGTTCCATTGCCTGGATTCATATCTTCGTCTTGAGCCACAATTATTTACTTGGAGATCAAAGCAGGGTGTGATCAACACTCCAAAACATTGGGAAGATGAAAGCGGTGGACCTGGCTGGTCCAAAAATTTGCTCTACCATGCTCTACCATAAGTTAAAGGAAAAAGCAAGTTGGTGTATCTACTACCTTTTCAAATCTCTTGGGTTTGTGGACTTGACCCATTGCTTTGATTGAACCAATATTCTTCTTTTGATTTTCATTTACTAATTATGCAAATTCTTCTTTCTCTCCCTCCCTCCCTCCCTCCCTCCTTCCCTCTCCCTTTTTTATTTTTTCACAGACCAGAAGTAAAAATAGACTGACTCCACCCATGAGAGATCTCCACCTACAAGTCCTACAAGAGTCACTAGCCTACAGCTATGGCAAGAATAAACCCTGTATGGCATCACGGTGAAGACTGAGGAAGGATAACCACAGTTTAGGGAAGCCACACAGTACAATGTCCTAGGATCCTGTGATCACCTTCTGCAACTTTCTAACAAGCAAAGTCAACGGGGAAGCCAGATTCACTTAACAACCAGATTACTAAATTAACAACTGCAGTGATTTACTTAACAACTATGGCAAGAAAGGTGATAAAATGGGGCCAAACCCACTTAATAACTGTCTAATTTATCAACATACATTTTTGCTCAATTGTGGTCGTAAGTTGAGAACTACCTGTACATTCCTTAACAGATCTAATTACCTCCCTTAAAATAAATATTTGTTAACATTCTATGCTTAGCTATGCTAAGCCCATACTCTGTATCCCAGTCAGCAATATTATGAGCAATTGTCTTTTTTAATTAGACTTGCTGCTATTTAATGACTCACTATCCTTTTAGCACTCAACATATGCTCAGAAGCACATGCTGTCACAAGACTTCCTGTTGCTAAAGACTTAGTTATGTCTTCTGTTGTTCATCCTCAACAGTATATATTTTCCATTATGATCTTTACTACGAAGATTTGGACCTGCTGCTAAGGTGCCGCTTCACTTAACAATCGATCAACCAGGAGAAACTATCTACCTCCATATAAATGCAGTTGATTGATTGATTGACTTATTGCATGCCATCAAGCAATATTGGCTCTTAGTAACCACAAAAGATGGATTTTTTTTCCATGATAATTTGTCCCTAACTCAGTTATACAGGACTTTTTTTAAAAAA
This sequence comes from Azemiops feae, assembly GCA_023970755.1. Classification (NCBI taxonomy): domain Eukaryota; kingdom Metazoa; phylum Chordata; class Lepidosauria; order Squamata; family Viperidae; genus Azemiops; species Azemiops feae. The sequence continues at coordinate 31,460 of JALGBA010001267.1, forward strand.
AAAATTAAAAATTAGACAATAATAAGAGCAATGCAAGTTTAAGAAAAAGAGCAAAAAAAATAGTAAATAAAGAAAGGAAAAGGGAAAAAAGCGGGAAAAAGTTAAAGAAGCAGCATCCAATCTTGACAGCAATTAAAAATAAATTTATCGTCTATTTCCCTTAAGGTTACATCTTTTCCTTCTTCCCCTCTTTTATCCTTTCTTATAATCAGATCCACTTCAGTTTTTTCCATTTTCAGCAAAAAGTCCATAAAGGGTTTCCATTAATTAATAATTTTAATTGGACTTATTGTCTTCTCCCTAATCAAACAAGTCAATTTTGCCATCTCTGAAAAATCCTGTCATCTTCACCAACTATTCCTCCGTTGTGCGTACTGGTAGTCCTTGGGCTTACAACCATTTGTTTAACAACCGTTCAGTTATGACAGTGCTGAAAAAAGTGACCTATGCCTGGCGCTTCCACTTATGACTGTTGCAGCATCCCTGCTGTCATGTGCTCAAAATTCAGACACCTGGCAACTAGCATGTATTTACAATGGTTGCAGTGCCCCAGGGTCACTTGATCACCATTTACAACCTTCGCAGGGGACGTCCAACAAGAACAGTGGAAGGAGGAATCTGGGTTCACTAAATGACTGCATGATTTGCTTAATTACTTGAGTCTCCCCAAGATGGCGTCCTGACTCAATAGGGATTTTTTTTCTCCTGCTGACAAACAGCTGGTTTCTCTGCCAAAGCAGACTCTTTGGCAGTATGCTTCTCGGATTTCCTGCCTGAGCAGTGGGTTGGACTAGAACAGGGCTTTTCAACCTTTTCACAAATTATACCACTTTTAGGACGTGACAATATTTGAGTACCACAGTGCTTAGCAAGGTATCAAAAACTTGATGACTAAAAAAGGGGGGGATTTTGGGTTTTATTGATTAGATTCATTTGTTGTTATAGAAATGGCTAATTTATAATATTATGGAAAAGTAAAAAGTTAAGGTTCAATGTTAATGCTTCCTTCTACTGCAACAGAGGAAGTCTGTTCTTTTTCCCTTCTCCCACTCACTTTTTCCCCTTTTTCCTCCCCACTGTGTCCTACTATTTGCTTTTGTATTTTTGTATTTTATTCTATAATCTAATAAAATATTACAAACTGTAGAAAAAAAGGAAAAAAGTACCAGTTTTAGTTTTTTCGGTGGCTGTTCCTTTGCTGAATCACTTTCCCTTTGCACTGACAAATGTATGATGAATTTATCCATGTTTATTAATATGCACCACTACCAGCTATCTCAGGGGTCTTCAAACTTGGCACTTTTAAGACTTATGGACTTCAAGTCCCAGAATTCCTCACCCATCATGGCTGGTTGAGGAATTCTGGGAGTTGAAGTCCACAGGTCTTAAAGTTGCTAAGATTGTAGACCCCTGAGCTAGCCGGTCGGCCCTTCTTCCTCTTTCCCTCTCCTCTTCTTCCTCCCTGCCTTCTGAGCTCTCCTCCCACAGTATAGTAAGAATGCACACACCCCTCAATCCCTTCCCTGTACCCTTAAAGACACAGGAATCAAATGCAAAGCAAGAAAGGCTCACAAAAGCCTCCCAGAATAAAGAAACACAGAACTAAATAAACCCACCTCCTTTCCGACATGCTCATCTCCCGGCTTTTCATTTCATCAGCGCTGATTGCATTCTCCTGGCTGGAGAAAACGAACGGGGAGCTTTTCTTCCAGCAACAGCTGCTGCTTCTTCCCTGTCTTTTTTTCCTCCCTGCCTGCTGAGTTCTCCTTCCACAGCTTCTTCTCCGTCCCCTTCTCTTTCCCTGTTGTCTTTTTTTTCCCTTTCCCACCAAAACCATCTCCTTTTATAGCCACTCCTCTCCTCCCCCCCTTTTTTCTTTAGTTCACCTCCAACTCCTCACTGCTTCGGGAAGCGCCAATCAGCTGGAGCCAATCAGCTGGAGCCCTGCCAGCTCCTGGGGCTTCTGCCAAGCCCTGACAGTCCTGCAGCTGCAGTTGCTTCTCCCTCAGGCTTGGCTCGCTTCGGCTCATTCCCCTCCCCGCTACACTTCTCTAGGATGGTCGCGTACCACCTGCCACGTGCCAAAGTACCACAGATGGTACGTGTGCTACCGATTGAAAAGCCCTGGACTAGAAGACCTCCAATGTCCCTTTCAACTCTATTATTCTATTCTATTCTAACCCAACCCAAATGAATTCTTACTCATACCTGAACATAGTTTGACTTGTAGTCCAGCTACCCTCATCCCTTCCACATTTCTGACAGAGGGAGGAGTCTTGCCTTTCCAATTCTACTTGGCATTGTTGATATGAGCTTTTCTGGATTTCACTTCTCCACGTCAGCCACATTTGACAGGCAGCAACTACTCTGGCAACTTTACATCACATTTTCCTAAGCATGCAAATTCTGTTGACAGTCTGATAAAGTTACATTGGCAGGCAGGGTCTCCCCAAAGCAAGGCTTATTAAAATACGCTAACGGCATAGAATAAATATGTTATTTCAAATACATTATTTGAATGGGAGCTACTAGGAATGACTCAAGATGACCCTTGGATGACTGTGGACCTATTTGAGAAGACAACCTCCTAGAAGGTAGTAATTCTCAGTGGGAGCGATTGGAGGGTTGAGTCTCCATCTTTTCTTTCCTGCTGTCTGCTGTTTTAAGAATGCCTGGGTTTTAACAACAACTGCAGCAAAAAAAAAAAAAAGGCATGAAGTTGGATGTGACTCACGTAATGACTGCATTGCTTAGAGATGGAAGTTCTGGTGCCTATTGTAAGCCAAGTACTACTTGTATTTCAGAATCTTTCTGTTATGTCCTGGGACTGCTGAATGACTCAGCAGGCTGCAGAAGGCCTGGGCAATCCATGTGGTTGCCTGGGACCAGACAGGCTGTCTCCAGCCTTGCACGCATGCGCAAGGCGGGAGACTAGCCTTGCATTGATTGGTTGATGCTGTCCCTTGCAAGGGGCTATAAAAGGCCATGGCGCCATTTTGTCTTCTGTTCTGTTCGTGATCTCAATAAAGACTTGTGTTTGTTACTCCTGCCTCGCCTCGATGTCTCTTCGGCTGAAAACAGAACACTTTCCATCTTTGTGATACAATAATCCCACTGTAGATCCTTCACACTTTCCAATGGTGCCACTGTAAATGACTCCACCTCCCTTTCTGCTGGTCTTCCTGTTCTCTTTCCTTCCACGTTTCTCAGCTTTAGGGCCTCCTCCGGAGAGCTGGGTCTTTGCATAATGTGTCCAGAGTAGGGCAATTTGAGCTTGGCCCTTTGTGTCTTGAGTTGTTTTAGGTTCTACTTGTTTCTTTCCTTGGCTGATATAAATGCATCATAAAAACAACCTTTAATGAAGGGCATCTATGAATTACTTGCATGTTGTTAGGCAAAAGAATGAGGTTGGGTTTGCTTATTCAGCAGCAAAGCTTGATTGCTGATAGTGTGTTTAAGATTTCACTAAAACAACATAGCACAGGGAGGAATCTCAACTAACACCAACATAGATGTAAATGTCAGCTCATCCTCAAAATGAGAACGTTGGTCCTCTATTATTAAGGCTATTTCTTACAGCAACCATTTGGATTACAGCAACTGCAGAAGTATATTGGAAGGGAGGGGAAAAAAATCCGTCACTCCTTTCTGCCATCACCACAACGGAACAGAATGGAATTCACCAGCTGTCATTTAACAACAACAACAAAAAGCTTCTAGTCCTCATGCTGACACAGACGCTTGGCAATGTGTGAAAGCCTCCAGCAATTTCTGGAAGCTCTTTGCCACTGCATGGAAGCACTTCTGGTATTTCCTGTGGTTTTCTTCCCTGCTGGTAACAAACATCCCTTGATCTCCCTCTGGACGCTTGGCTTCCTTAATTGATATCCAGAGACGGTGCCAGGTGAGACAGGAGCATTTTAACACAAGGTGGGTTATGAGATTTGTCTGGATTGTTTAGAAGTGTAAATTGGTGGCACTATACCATCCTTTTGCAACAGGGATGAATAAGAGATGGTACTAGGCCTTTAGAAAAAAAGAGGATCAACATCCTTTCTCCAATTCATCTTTTTCCAAAGAACCTAAATTGTATAAGCTTTTTAAACAAATAAACCTCTAGGGATTTTCCCTGCTTAACAATGGAGATATAGAGATAGATGATCGGATAGATAGATAGATAGATAGATAGATAGATAGATAGATAGATAGATAGATAGATAGATAGATAGATAGATAGATAGATAGATAGATAGAGATAGATAGATAGATAGATAGATAGATAGATAGATAGATGATAGAGATAGATAGATAGAAGATAGATAGATAGATAGATAGATAGATAGATAGATAGATAGATAGATAGATAGATAGAAGATAGATAGATAGATAGATAGATAGAAGATAGATAGATAGATAGATAGATAGATAGATAGATAGATAGATAGATAGAGAGATAGAGAGATAGAGAGATAGATAGATAGATAGATAGATAGATAGATAGATAGATAGATAGATAGATAGATAGATAGATAGATAGATAGATAGATAGATAGATAGATAGATAGATAGATAGATAGATGATGGATGGATAGGTAGATAGGTAGATAGGTAGATAGATATAGATGAGAGAATGATAAATAAATATACAGATGATAGATAGATAGATAGATAGATAGATAGATAGATAGATAGATAGATAGATAGATAGATAGATAGATAGATAGATAGATAGATAGATAGATAGATAGATAGATAGATAGATAGATAGATAGATAGATAGATAGATAGATAGATAGATAGATAGATAGATAGATGAACTATCAGAATGTTGGAACATTGAAATGTAAGCGCAGATGGGGAAAAAAGAACTTAATTTTCAGGAATAAATAAAGAAAAGAAAACAGGTGTGTTCTTACCAGATGCTTAATCAGAGATATGAGGGTCAGGAGGTGCCTTCGCATAAGGTACTAAATTTGGCTCCTGCTAACTTTGGCATAATGTGATTTCAGCCATTTGTTTATAGTATGGTGTGTGAACTTGAAGAGTTAATTCAAGATTGTATGAATACTGCCCATCTCTCTGTCCCTCTATTGTTACCCATGATTATAGTTGTTCCTTCTCTTCTCTTCTCTTCTCTTCTCTTCTCTTCTCTTCTCTTCTCTTCTCTTCTCTTCTCTTCTCTCTTCTCTTCTCCTCTCCTCTCCTGTCCTCTTCTTCATTCATTTTCTTTTTCTTTCTTTCTTTCTTTCTTTCTTTCTTTCTTTCTTTCTTTCTTTCTTTCTTTCTTTCTCCGCCCATTTCACAAAACGTAATTCTGGAACAGTGTACAATAGTCAGTTGAAAAAGAGCACATATATAAGAACAGACATTTAAAAATAGAAAAATCAGCATTAAAAGTGAGGAAAATTAAAACTAAAAATATATACAAATCCGAAGCAGAGAGGGAAGGACTACATCCATCTCAGTAGTGGAGACATCAAAACAAGTCTCTGGTTCCCTGGGACCCCCCAGGCCTGATGGCATAATCAGCTCTTGAGGGATTTCCAGAACATCAGAAGGGATAGAGCTAACCTAATATCTAAGGAGAGAACATTCCATAAGGTGGGTGCCACAGCAGAGAAGGCCCAACACCCCGAATTCGTCAAAGGTTTCTATGTCAGGCAATATAGTCTTCCATTTTCCCCAAAATGAATGCCAGGTATTTTGTAGGTTTGTCACATAAATTAGTCAAATAAGGGACAACCGAAACTTGATTCATTCCCAGGGAAGTAAGAGATGGACACAACATCGAGGAGAAAAGGTAGAAAAGAACACTCCTGAAAAATATTTGTCCCGTGTTAGGTCCAAATGGGGACATAGCCTATGCTCTGACCTTTCCTGAGGAAGCCATTTTGTTTTTGTACTTTGGACATCCAACATCCTCTTTCTATGCCCACCCAATTTCATTCCCTCTTCTTTTTTCTTTCTCTTGAGAAGCTACCGAGGAAAACCAAGACAAGAATGACCCACAAGAGCCCAAGTCCTGGGCTAACCACAATTCTCCTCCTGTTGATGGCTTGGTTGGCCATGATCAATGCCGCAACGTTTGAGAAGTTCCTGCGACAGCACGTGGATTACCCAATGACTGAAGTTCCGGATGCCCAACGGTACTGCACTCTCATGATGAAGCGTCGGCACATGGTAACCAGTAAATACTGCAAACATCTCAATACATTTGTCCACATGGAAGTACCTCAGATCCAAGCTGTCTGTGGCTCGGCAGGAGAACCAACCACGGGAGACCTCCGGGAAAGTAACTCCAGCTTTCCCTTGACAGTGTGCAGACTTCAACGAGGCTCGTGGGCTCCAGACTGCAACTATATAGGAACCAGCGCCGTCAATAGGATTATTATCGCTTGTGAAGATGGCAACCCAGTCCACTTGGAAACTGAAGTTCCAAATAATATGGAGCTGGAGGAGTTATGAAATGTGGGTCCAAACTAACCAGTTCAGCCGTCTGCCTTTTCTCTCTTCCTGCTTCTACAGCTAGACCTCGACTTATAACTATTCATTTAGTGACTGTTTGAAGTTACAACAGCACTGAAAAAAGTGAACAGAAAAAAGTAACTTGACTTTTGAAGTTGACTTGAAAAACATAGTGACACTGGGGGGAAAAAGTGACATTTTTCACACACAGGACCGTTGCCGCATCCCCATGGTCACGTGATGCTTGTCAACTGGTTCATATTTCTGACGGTGGATCAACTATTGCGACCTTCTGACAAGGAAAGTCAATGGAGAAGCCAGATTCGCTTAACAGCCATGTTATGAACTTAACAGTTGCAGGAATTCACTTAGCAGCTGTGGCAAGAAAGGGTCATAAAATGGGGCAAAACTCACTTAACAACTGTTTCGCTCAGCAACAGAAATTTTGGGCTCAATTACGGTCGTACATCGAGGACTGTTTCTCATAGTTAATGATTAATTTATTGGCTGGTTGTTTGGTAGATTCTGTGCCATCAAGTTATTTTCAACTCTTAATGACCCCGTAGATAGATTTTCTCCATGTCAATCTCTCCCTCTCTTTGGTGTTTCAACTCTCCCATCGGTGCCCACTGCAGCAGCAGCATTCTTATAGTTATGAAGAAGCAAATCTCAATTTCTCTGCTTTACTCTGCTTTTCTCTTGGAAATAAAAATCAACTAAGTTGAAAAACTGGTGATTTTGTCTGCATGCTTTGGAGAAGTTTCTTGTTCATTAATAGTACAATTTAAAAAAAACCATGAACGGTAATATGCTGGTCTCTGACTATAATAAAGATTTGATTTGATTTGCAAATGCAAAAAAAGTCCAGAAATATAAGTAGGTTCAACATTTGTATTATTCTTCCAATCTGCAGTTTTCACAATTGAGTCGATTGTTTTTTTTCCCCAGGTGATCCATTCCTGGCATTGTTGTTGAAGGAATCCTTTTGAAGTAGCGCAAACCAAACAGAATTGTTCTTTAAAAGAAAATACAAAAATAGGGCTCGTCCGGGATTTGAACCCGGGACCTCTCGCACCCTAAGCGAGAATCATACCCCTAGACCAACGAGCCTGTCTGCATAATGAGGTTCTTCAGCAACATTTTTGAGCGTTAGAGCCACCTAGTGGCAAAAGCACTGTGCAACCCGTTACGGTACCATGATTTAAAAGCGAACACTTAAATCTTTTCACTTGTCCGTCTTCAAAGAAAGCAGAGGGGAAGAAACAGAAAAACCAATCTCGATCACATCTTCCAGATCCAGGATGTAAAAACTAGTCGGTTTAGTTTTTTTTTAACGATCTCTGCCTTCTAGTTTTCATGCATCTCTTTCCAGTAGAAAGTATCTCTGGACACGAAAGGAAGGGAAAGGAAAGGGGGAAAAAAACCTGACATTTTGAGAAGGGAGGAAAAGAGGAAGAGAAAAGGAAGGAAGGAAGGAAGGAAGGAAGGAAGGAAGGAAGGAAGGAAGGAAGGAAGGAAGGAAGGAAGGAAGGAAAGTTAGAACAATTAACCAGTGGAACAACCTGCCTCCAGAAGCGGTGAATGCTCCAACACTGGAAGAGTTTAAGAAGAGACTGGACAGCCATTTGTCCGAAATGGTATAGGGTTTCCTGCCTGAGCAGGGGGTTGGACTCGATGACCTCCAAGATCCCTTCCAACTTTACTACTACTACTACTACTACTACTACTACTACTACTACTACTACTACTACTACTATTATTATTATTATTATTATTATTATTATTATTATTATTATTATTATTATTATTATTATTATTAGGAAGGAAAGACGAGAGGAAGGGAAGGGAAGGGAAGGGAAGGGAAGGGAAGGAAAGGAAAGGAAATTCATATCCAAAATGTATTTCCCATTATTTTTCCATCATTAAATTAAGGGAGGGAGGGAAGGAAGGAAGGAAGGAAGGAAGGAAGGAAGGAAGGAAGGAAGGAAGGAAGGAAGGAAGGAAAGGAAAGGAAAGGAAAGGAAATTCATATCCAAAATGTATTTCCCATTATTTTTCCATCATTAAATTAAGGGAGGGAGGGAGGGAAGGAAGGAAGGAAGGAAGGAAGGAAGGAAGGAAGGAAGGAAGGAAGGAAGGAAGGAAAGGAAAGGAAAGGAAAGGAAAGGAAAGGAAAGGAAATTCATATCCAAAGTGTATTTCCCATTATGTTTCCATTAAGGGAGGGAGGGAGGGAGGGAGGGAGGGAGGGAAAGAAAGAAAGAAAGAAAGAAAGAAAGAAAGAAAGAAAGAAAGAAAGAAAGAAAGAAAGAAAGAAAGAAAGAAAGAAAGAAAGAAAGAAAGAAAGAAAGAAAGAAAGAAAGAAAGAGAAAGAAAGAAAGAAAGAAAGAAAAAGAAACTTTTTCATTCCTGGCAACGCAGGGAAGAGTTTCCCCGGCTTCATTTCCTGGAAATGATCAAAAAAGAGGCTTTCCTCGTGTGCCGGATGGCTTCCTAGTTGATTCTCGGTTGAAATAAAATAACTGGGATTTGGGGTTCCCCGAAGCGGAACTTTTCGGAGGCTTGTTAGTGCGGAGACCGTCGGCCAGGCAGAGCCGCCCTTTAAGAGTTTGCTGGCATCGCGTAGTAGCCAGAATAAATGGGGATCTGGATGCAAAACCACCATTCCTCATTCTCTGAGAATTTCTAGAAGATTCTCAGTTCCTGAGAGGCACCTCTTTAAAAAAAACAAAAAAAAACCTTCCCAGGTGACAATTTGGCCACGCGCCCTCTTCCCCCTTCAGCTCTCTTCAGCATTTTTGCACCTTTTCCGTTCCACTAAAGCGCTTTCCCACCGCAAAATACCTCCCCCCAGATTTATCAGTGAGATCTAACAAGATTTAGGAATAGCCGTTAAGAGTATTTATTGCTGGCCCCAACATAATAACAAAGGCTCCAGCGAGATTTGAACTCGCGACCCCTGGTTTACAAGACCAGTGCTCTGCCCTCTGAGCTATGGAGCCTCGCTCGACGATAGAGTTTCAGTCAAACAGCCTAGAAAACACCTCTCCAAGTCACGCATTCTCAGTGCTGCACCGAAGTATTTATTATCCTCTCCGTCTCACTTACGCTTTGGATTTTATATTATATTTATATTTGATATGTCATATATAGTACGCCTTGTTGTAATTGTGATGCTTCTGACATGAATCATCGACATCATCGTGCCTTTTTTAACATGTAACTCAAGGCAGGGAACATGCCCAATACAAATGTATTAATTAATTATTATTTAATATAAATGTATTTGAGGAAGTTGGGGGTTTTCGCTTAAATATATTTCAAGGTGCTCTTTTCAAAGAAAAAAAAATTAAAAGAGAAGAAAGGATGAAAATGAAATAGCAAAGCAAGCTAAAATAAAGAAAATCAAACGAATTAACACCTCCCTTTCGAATGCTTTCTACCTCCTTTCCCTGTATGGAAATACTTTTTATTCCTAAATTTAGTCGAAAGCAAGTCCCCTTCGTTCAAAGTATCTTCCTGTTCTGTAGGGTTGCAACCTTAATCTTATAAAGCAAGCAAAAAAAACCAAAATCTTCCTATTTCTCTCTGAATAATTGTAAGGTCCCTTTCACATTTAATACATATTTCAAATATTAAAAAGAAGTTATGAATTTTTTTTAAAAAAGGAGGGCTCGTCCGGGATTTGAACCCGGGACCTCTCGCACCCAAAGCGAGAATCATACCCCTAGACCAACGAGCCAGATGCGTAAAGTGCTTCCCAAGCCTTCTTAGAATGCGGAAAACGGATGGCATTTCAGCAAGTCTATTCACTTTTGAAAGCCTGAGCTAGTTTTGTTTTCTTTGAGAAGGAAAAAAAACAACAACGCTGCATTTAATTTTGTCCCTCTCAGCAATAATAGCATTTGCAATGCTTTTCTTGGCTGCAGTTGAAAAGCTGAGAAAGCGAAAGCTTGGATTCAGTTGGCATTCCAAACCAAGAGCCTGCAAACATTATTTGTCACCAAAGGACAAGATCCTACAGTTTTGTTTTGTTTTTTAAAAAGGAAGAAACTAATCCAATCAGAATAGAGCTGGAAGGGACCTTGGAGGTCTTCTAGTCCAGCCCCCTGCTCAAGCAGGAGTCCCTATGTCATTTCAGACAAGTGATTGTCCAGTCTCTTCTTAAAAAACCTCGAGTGATGAAGCACCCACAACGTCTAGCTCTAGCAGATGGCCTCCAGTTCTGCAAAAAATGCATTAGGCGGACCGGCAGATTTCTTGGCGGGAAAAATTCGTATTTTTAGGCAAACCAACGCGACGTCATCCGAGGAAAGAGTTGGAACAATCCGGGCTGTCTTGGCAAGAGAAGAAAGAAAGTGGATCGGGAAGCGCAGATCCCAGCGTCTGGACACGAAGATGGGCAATTGCTTTTATTCTCGGCGGGATCAAAGGCTGTTTTCCGACGTGAGAGGAGGCAGAGATGCGTGCTAGCTGAGGATGCTTCTAGCCCCCACTGCTGCCCGTGCAAGAATGCAAGCCAGGAATGGGGGAGAAGGGCAGGATGGGTCGGGGAACTCCTCCTTTCGAACAAGACATCCTCCGTGAGACTGGCGATTGCTGTGGGATGGGGGCGGGGGTGGGAGAGGGGTCCTTCGGGCACATTAAGCGAAGATTCAGCTCTCTGGAGCAGGTCTAACTCAAGGCCGTCCAATTTTGCCAACTTTAAGACATGTGGACTTCAACTCCCAGAATTCATAAATTCAGGTGTGCCATGGAAGGAAGTGGGGACCTCTGGCAGGGTCGCCATTGTATTGAACGTGCCCAGCAGCATTCCAAAAGACCACCTGATATATCAAGAAAACACACCGCCATAAACTCACCTCCCGGTTGGACTACTGCCCTTGAAGACTATCTGGAAGCCGCAGCTAGTCCAGAATACAAATCATTACAGATGTTCCTTAGATGCCTCTATAGGTAGTTCTCAACTATTCTGTTCTGTTCTGTTCTGTTCTACTCTACTCTATTCTACTCTACTCTACTCTACTCTATTCTATTCTTATTCCTATTCTATTCTATTCTATTCTATTCTATTCTATTCTATTCTATTCTTATTTCTATCCTATCCTATCCTATTCTACTCTACTCTACTCTACTCTATTCCATTCCATTCCATTCTATTCTATTCTTATTTCTATCCTATCCTGTCCTGTCCTATTCTATCCTATCCTATCCTATCCTATCCTACTCCACTCCACTCTATTCTATTCTATCCTATCCTATCCTATCCTATTCTTATTCCTATTCTATTCTACTCTACTCTACTCTACTCCATTCCTATTCCTGTTCTATTCTATTCTATTCTATTCTATTCTATTCTATTCTATTCTACTCTACTCTACTCTATTCTATTCTATTCTATTCTATTCTATTCTATTCTATTCTATTCTATTCTATTCTATTCCATTTCATTCTATTCTATTCTATTCATATTCCTGTTCTATTCTATTCTTATTCCTATTCCTATTCTATTCTATTCTATTCTATTCTATTCTATTCTTTTTTTTTATAACAAGTTTTATTGAATTTTTTTTGTTTTACAACCAAGTGCTTAGGACTCATCGTGGAGATAGGGCACTCCATAGAACAAAGTAAAAAATATAATCATACATGAACAGTTTAAAATACTTCTTTAAAGTTTCCCTCTCTATTTTATCAATCAACAAAAAAAAAGGAAAAAAAACAAAAAGAAAAACAAGAACAAAGAACAAAAACTATCAATAATATTTCCACCTGTTTTCAGGCTTAACTAACTAATTAACATATTCCAATTTGGCCTTACATAAACATATAGTATACAATTCGGGTATCCATATAATATAAATTGTTTCTAACATATACATATTACTCCAATTATACACTTTATACTTCTCAATTAAATTCTATCTCTTATTCTATTCTATTTCACATACATATTTTATAAATGAACATGACTTTAATTATTTTAAAACCATTTTACATTTTAGCCTAAATTATTTTTAATTATTTCTAAAATAGACATATAATATAACTATTATATATATATATATATATATATATATATATTAGTATGTCTTTAATAATTTTAAATATTGGAATCCCAGGTATGGACATTTAAAGTCAATTAAATAAAATAATGAACTCTGGGATATTAGAAAAAGGCTTCTTTATTGCTGAGCTTTCGTTAACAACCTGTTAACATCATCAGAGCAAAGGGCTAAATGGCAAGGGAGCATGTGCATAAATTCACATAACAGTTAGAAAACGGTTACATTGTGGCATGTGCACATAGCGTGCTTAGGAAGCTCGTTTAGAAAAATCACCTTGACGGTAGTAGGAGACTTTCTACTGTATACCTACTACCGTCAAGGTGATTTTTCTAAACGAGCTTCCTAAGCACGCTATGTGCACATGCCACAATGTAACCGTTTTCTAACTGTTATGTGAATTTATGCACATGCTCCCTTGCCATTTAGCCCTTTGCTCTGATGATGTTAACAGGTTGTTAACGAAAGCTCAGCAATAAAGAAGCCTTTTTCTAATATCCCAGAGTTCATTATTTTATTTAATTGACTTTAAATATATTAGTATTTCTCAACTATATTTTATTTCCTGTACTCTATCAAATATTTTTATAACTCAATCCAACATTCAATCATTGTAAATAAAGATATCAGTAATATTTCACCAATCTCAATCCAACTCCTTTCATTTTAACTTTTCCAATTTTCCATAATTGCTATTCCAGACCATAATCAAATCCATAATTTACATCAATATTCACTCAGACTAAAATCTTAGACTAGAGATCTCACAAATATTAGCTCAATCAAAATCTCTATAGGCCATTTTACCCGTCAGATAAAGTTTTAACACACATTTTTAAACCTAATTCTAGCTTTCTTTTTATGCCAAGTAGGTTTCCACAATAGGGCCTTTAGCTCCTCCCATCTTATTATTTGGCTATACACATTTTCCCACAATTGCGTCTGATCGTAGTCTTCTTCTCTTTTTTCCAGTTTTGTCTGTACTATGTAATCAGTCTTAATCAGTATGGTGATTATTTGTTGTTTGTTCATATTGTCAGCATTTTTAATGTCTCGTATTTGAAAGTCCATTTCTGTTGCTTTTAAGATTATAAATGTTTTAGTAGAATTTTTCCTTTGGTCATCCAAAATCTCCATCATTTGTATATAAGGTGTAGCCTCTTCCTCTTCAGTAGGTTGTAAATATAAATCCTCCATCTCATTAAGTTGTAAATCCAGTTGTGTGTCATGATCAGCCAAAGCTTGAGATTCCATTTTTAATTCTGTAACATCCTTTTTCCTGAGCCTTCTAAAGTGTTCTCTTAATTCCTCTTTCATTTCCAGAATTTTTTCTAGTATAAGTCCATAGTTAAGCTGTGAGTGGGATTCCATTCTTCGTTTATTTTTTTAGTGAAAGTTCAGCTTAAAAAATAGGTTGCAATATTATAAAATATAAAATCCAAACAGAAATAGGAAAACAAGTAATCAAACCCAGCCCAAAGATAAAGACAGCAAAAATCCCAGTCAGTATTGTGTATATTTTATAATATAAAGTCAAACAAACTAGGAATAGAAATTGAGCAAGTTCCAAAAGATATATCAGTGTCTTGGCATCACATCAAGTTCAGGAAATGAAAGTTAGCTGCAAATAGTTACATTGTTACCATAACACGTCTGGGCTTCACGCCAGGTTCAGAGCTACATTGTAACCATACAATCCACAAATCCGCCCAGAAAGCCGGGGAGTTTTTTTTCTTTCTTTCTTTTTAAAGTAGATAAAAATGTTCAGAAGGGGGGGGGAGAAAAACACTCCACCCCCCTCCCTAGAAATTTCCACTTAAGCTAAAAACAAGCAAGCAGAGAGAAAGAGTCACAGTAGGAATTTTTTCTTTTTTTTTTTCAGGATCCCCCGAATTCCAACAGTTCAAATAAACAATAAAAATTTGTTGTTATTTTTTTCCCAAAGCTTTTTTCCCCGAGTATTCGAACGCTGCTTTCTCCAGGGAGGGAAATAGTTTTTAAAGCTTTTCACAGGAAAGTAAAAAGATATCAAGAGGGAAGGAAAGGTCTCACCCGGATCTTCCATGGTGGTTCTTTTTGCTTAGATGTTGCTGTGACTTTCGGCTGGAGCAGCTAAGTTACTGGCCAATCTTTTCCCCGTCGGCCCAAAGGTGATTGCTCGGATCGCAGAGGGAGCTGCAGCTCCCTCCGCAATCAACGAGTGCCCTCCTCCACGGTGGTCGCCTCTCCGGGGCGACTTTCGACCCTGTCCAGGGTCTACCAGCGGGGGGAAACCGGTCGGCAAAGAGCACATATTCTTTGCACGACCGCAGGCGCTGCGACCGGAACCGGAAGTCTATTCTATTCTATTCCTATTCTATTCTATTCTATTCCATTCCATTCCATTCCATTCCATTCCATTCCATTCCACTCCACTCCACTCCATTCTATTCTATTCTATTCTATTCTATTCTTTTCTAATCTATTCTACTCTACTCTACTCTACTCTACTCTACTCTACTCCACTCGGTTCCATTCCATTCCATTCTATTCTATTCTTATTTCTATCCTATCCTATCCTACTCTACTCTACTCTACTCTACTCTACTCTGCTCTACTCTACTCTACTCTACTCTATTCTACTCTACTCTACTCTACTCTATTCTACTCCTTTCCATTCCATTCCATTCTATTTTTATTCCTGTTCTGTTCTAATCTATTCTATTCTACTCTACTCTACTCTACTCTACTCTACTCTACTCTATTCTTATTTCTATCCTATCCTATCCTATCCTATCCTATCCTATTCTATTCTATTCTTATTTCTATCCTATCCTGTCCTGTCCTATTCTATCCTATCCTATCCTACCCTACCCTACCCTACCCTACTCCACTCCACTCCACTCCACTCCACTCCATTCCATTCCATTCCATTCCATTCTATTCTATTCTATTCTATCCTATCCTATCCTATCCTATCCTATCCTATTCTTATTCCTATTCTATTCTACTCTACTCTACTCTACTCTACTCCATTCCTATTCCTGTTCTGTTCTATTCTATTCTATTCTATCCTACCCTATTCTACTCGACTCTACTCTATTCTATTCCATTTCATTCTATTCTATTCATATTCCTGTTCTGTTCTATTCTATTCCTATTCCTATTCCTATTCCTATTCCTATTCCTATTCCTATTCCTATTCCCATTCCCATTCCATTCCATTCCATTCCATTCTATTCTATTCTATTCTATTCTATTCTATTCTATTCTATTCTATTCTATTCTATTCTATTCTATTCTATTCCATTCCATTCCACTCCACTCTATTCGACTCGACTCGACTCGACTCCACTCGGTTCCATTCCATTCCATTCTATTCTTATTTCTATCCTATCCTATCCTATCCTATCCTATCCTATCCTATCCTATCCTATTCTATTCTATTCTATTCTATTCTATTCTATTCTATTCTATTCTATTCTATTCTATTCTATTCTATTCTTATTTCTATCCTATCCTGTCCTGTCCTATTCTATCCTATCCTATCCTACCCTACCCTACCCTACCCTACTCCACTCCACTCCACTCCACTCCACTCCATTCCATTCCATTCCATTCCATTCCATTCCATTCCATTCTATTCTATCCTATCCTATCCTATCCTATTCTTATTCCTATTCTACTCTACTCTACTCTACTCCATTCCTATTCCTGTTCTGTTCTATTCTATTCTATTCTATCCTACCCTATTCTACTCGACTCGACTCTATTCTATTCCATTCCATTTCATTCTATTCTATTCATATTCCTGTTCTGTTCTATTCTATTCCTATTCCTATTCCTATTCCTATTCCTATTCCTATTCCTATTCCTATTCCTATTCCTATTCCTATTCCTATTCCTATTCCATTCCATTCCATTCCATTCCATTCTATTCTATTCTATTCTATTCTATTCTATTCTATTCTATTCTATTCTATTCTATTCCATTCCACTCCACTCCACTCCACTCCACTCCACTCCACTCCACTCCACCCCACTCCATTCCATTCCATTCCACTCTACTCTATTCGACTCCACTCCACTCGGTTCCACTCCATTCCATTCTATTCTATTCTATTCTATTCTTATTTCTATCCTATCCTATCCTATCCTATCCTACTCTACTCTACTCTATTCTACTCTACTCTACTCTATTCTACTCTACCCCTTTCCATTCCATTCCATTCTATTCTTATTCCTGTTCTATTCTATTCTATTCTATTCTACTCTACTCTACTCTACTCTACTCTACTCTACTCTACTCTACTCTACTCTACTCTACTCTACTCTACTCTACTCCACTCCACTCCACTCCATTCTATTCTATTCTATTCTATTCTATTCTATTCTATTCTACTCTACTCCACTCCATTCCTATTCCTGTTCTGTTCTATTCCTATTCCTATTCCTATTCCTATTCCTATTCCTATTCCTATTCCTATTCCATTCCATTCCATTCCATTCCATTCTATTCTATTCTATTCCATTCCATTCCATTCCATTCCATTCCATTCCATTCCATTCCATTCCACTCCACTCCACTCCACTCCACTCCACCCCATTCCATTCCATTCCATTCCACTCTACTCTATTCGACTCCACTCCACTCCACTCCACTCCACTCGGTTCCATTCCATTCCATTCTATTCTATTCTATTCTTATTTCTATCCTATCCTATCCTATCCTATCCTATCCTATCCTACTCTACTCTACTCTATTCTACTCTACTCTACTCTATTCTACTCTACCCCTTTCCATTCCATTCTATTCTATTCTTATTCCTGTTCTATTCTATTCTATTCTATTCTATTCTATTCTATTCTATTCTATTCTATTCTATTCTATTCTATTCTATTCTTATTTCTATCCTATCCTATCCTATCCTATCCTACTCTACTCTACTCTACTCTACTCTACTCTACTCTACTCTACTCTACTCCACTCCACTCCACTCCACTCCACTCCATTGTATTCTATTCTATTCTATTCTTATTCTTATACTTATTCTTATTCCTGTTCTATTCTATTCTATTCTATTTTATTCTATTCTATTCTATTCTACTCTACTCCACTCCATTCTATTCTATTCTATTCTATTCTTATTTCTATCCTATCCTATCCTACTCTACTCTACTCTACTCTACTCTATTCTACTCCATTCCATTCCATTCCATTCCATTCCATTCTATTCTATTCTTATTCCTGTTCTATTCTATTCTATTCTACTCTACTCTACTCTACTCTATTCTTATTTCTATCCTATCCTACTCTACTCTACTCTACTCTACTCTATTCTACTCTACTCTACTCTACTCTACTCTACTCTACTCTGTTCTATTCTTATTTCTATCCTATCCTATTCTATTCTATCCTATCCTATTCTACTCTACTCTACTCTACTCTACTCTACTCCACTCCACTCCACTCTACTCCATTGTATTCTATTCTATTCTTCTTATTCCTGTTCTATTCTATTCTATTCTATTCTATTCTACTCTACTCTACTCTACTCTACTCTACTCTACTCTACTCCACTCCACTCCACTCCACTCCACTCCACTCCACTCCATTGTATTCTATTCTATTCTTATTTCTATCCTATCCTATCCTATCCTATCCTACTCTACTCTATCTATTCTACTCCATTCCATTCCATTCCATTCCATTCTTATTCCTGTTCTATTCTATCCTATCCTATCCTATCCTACTCTACTCTACTCTACTCTACTCTACTCCACTCCACTCCACTCTATTCTATTCTATTCTATTCTTATTCCTATTCTACTCTACTCTACTCTACTCCTACTCCTACTCCTACTCCTATTCTATTCTATTCTATTCTATTCTATTCTATTCTATTCTATTCTATTCTATTCTATTCTTTCTATCCTATCCTATCCTACTCCACTCCACTCCACTCCACTCCACTCCACTCTATTCCTATTCCTATTCCTATTCCTATTCTATTCTATTCTATTCTATTCTATTCTATTCTATTCTATTCTATTCTATTCTATTCTATTCTATTCTATTCTATTCTATTCTATTCTATTCTCATCAGAAATTACAATCCAGGAAAAGTTTCCTTAGGTCGACAGAAGACTTCGAAAAATTTGAAAGCAGAGTTGACCTATGGAAAGCTATGAAGAACTAACCTTGGATGGAAGCAAGGGAGGGGCTGGCACCTGGGTCTGGTAACAACTGGGAAGAATGGAAATCAGTGAATGGACTGTGCATGGGTACAATAAGATGCAGAGAGACTTTGAACAAATAGGGCTATCCAGTGGCTTCTGCCCTTTGCGATTGTGGTGACATGCAGACTACAACACATATATGTATATATGCCCTTTGTGTCCTGATCAGTGTGTACTGAGGACCTCATGGCAGCGCGACAGAAGGCAATTAATGTTACTAGTTTCTGGGCAAGATCTGTTTCATTTGTACATATTTTAATCTTGTATTTTAAATTTTAAATAGAATGGCGTGGGGTGGGGTGGGGTGGGGCGGGACTGGACTGGACAGGACAGAATGGAATGGAACAGAACACAACAGAACAGAACAGAATACTTTATTGGCCAATTGTGATTAGACACACAAGGAATTTGTTTCCAGTGCATAAGTTCCCAGTGTACATGCAAAACAACAAAGAAATAATAATAATATATTGTGTGTGTGTGTATATATATATATATATATATATACACACACATATATTATTTGAATTGTGATGCTTCTGACATGAATCAACAAATACACAAACCCCCTAGTGCTCCATGTGCTAGAACTAGACCTAAATCCAATCCAAGTGAACCACGCCGATTTTGGTTGACCTATGGCCCTGATTCTAGAAAAAGTCCCTTTTCTATATCCAACATTAGCTGCATCACAATTTGTTTACCGCTACTGAGATTTTTGCCTACCCCAGAGGACTACCGTATGCTTAGCAGGAACTCAGCTGTGTAGTTCATAATCACACCAGCTCCTTTGCCAACTTGCCCAATTCCTCACGGAGACAAGATGAGACAAGATGGTTTTAATGACACCCCCGGAGTGCGCTGGGGAGGATAATTGGCGTTCCAATTAACAGTATCCTCTTTGGCCACCTTCCCAACCTCAGGGAACATCCCCTCTCATTACTCCTCCTCTGAACAGGTGCTTCGTTACCTACCTGGAGACCTCATTAAATCTTGCAAAGTTTAGCACGAAACTTTGCCGCACTGGGGATATTTTGAGGAGGAGCAAGGAGAGATGTGGGTTGTGCGCGCACAAGCTCTGTTGCTGAACCACAATTACAGGTTGCAGGTCACCAGGGACAGCCCAGTCCAGGCAAGCGTTAATGATACATTGACGAAGCCAGCACAAATCTTAATCATGTTGCAAAGAGAGATGAATTTCTAAGGCTGCTAGAATTTTGGAGAGGTTGGCAACTTTTCTGCCTGGTTCCTGTGCCTCTGAGGGCCAATGGGGTGTGGTGTGGAGACCCAATTCTGCACACTTTTAACCACAGCAGCTCACTGGAGGGTTGAGCCAGTCACTTTCAGGCTAGCCTACCTTACAGGGCTATTGTGATGAGGGAGAAAAATTTTGTGCTGCACTTAAATATAAACATATACCCAATTTAAAAAGTATTGTAGAATAATCCTCTGTTTTGATTAATCCTTAATAACAAGCTGATGTCAACAGCACAGTGTCAACTTAGCTAGTAACCCAATTTATAACTTACACAAGGGCAATACCAATCTCCTTATTTTATAGAGTACATAAAAAAACTTCAGCTGGGAATCATATCTCTCATAAAACTTGCATTTGACTTTCAATAAACATACCTATTTATTTTTTTTATTTTTTTTTTTCTGCATTCCCCCTGCATTTTCTGCTAGTTTTTACATCTGAGTCATGGAAAAGAAACACAGGTAGTCCTCGACTTATGACCTATATTAAGCCCAAAATTTATGTTGCTAAGCGAGGCATTTGTTAAGTGAATCTTGCCCCATTTTACGACCTTTCTTGCCACAGTTGTTAAATGAATCACTGCAATTGTTAAGTTAACTGAATCTGGCTTCCCCATTGACTTCACTTGTCAGAAGGTCACAAAAGGGGATCACATGACTCCGGGACACTGCAACCGTCATAAATATGAATCAGTTGCCAAGCGTTTGAATTTTGATCATATGACCATGAGGATGCTGCAACGGTCATAAATGTGAGAAGTGGCCATAAGTCACTTTTTTCAGAGCCGTTGTAACTTCGAACGGTCATTAAATGAACTGATGTAAGTCGAGGACTACCTGTAGATGAAATTATCAGACCCAGCAAGAACATTCTAGTATTAAGAGTCATGGTGGCGCAGTGGTTAGAATGCAGTACTGCAGGCTAATTCTGCTGACTGCCAACTGCCAACAGTTCGATTCTGACCAGTTCAAGGTTGACTCAGCCTTCCATCCTTCCAAGGTCGGTAAAATGAGGACCCAGATTGTTGGGGGCCATAGGCTGACTCCGTAAACCGCTTAGAGAAGGCTGCAAAGCACTGTGAAGCAGTATATAAGTCTAAGTGCTACTGCTATTGCTATGAACAGGACAAATAAATTATAGAGATGGAGAAAAAGATGAGGGAAAATAACAAGAAAGACAATCAGTGATTTTCTCTGGCTGAGAATGGACTGAATCTGACTCATCTTCTGTTTTAAACACACACAGAGAGACAAACCCAAACATACAGAGCAGATCAACCTTTTCAAAGCATGGAAAGGACTGTCACTGTTTGCTAACAGCTGCAGCTCTTAACACTTTTCAAGTGATTGCTGGTTGTGTCTCAAGGCCTGGTAAACCTGGCTGTCTTTTATTTAAAATATGGGCAGTAAACCTCTTCATTACAAAATGGTCGCCCGAATAGCCTGCAAGCTATTAATTTTAAAAAAATATCAGTTTAGACACAGACAAAGAGTTTTTGGTCAAATAAAACCAATACAAGCTATAGATTTGGGTTGTTGTTGTTTTTTTTAAAGAAGTCTTTGTGCACACAATAAACGGCATTGTGCATCACACTAAGTCATATTTTGCTTAAGGATGCTTTGTGGTATAAATTCACATGGCAGGCCCCAGGCTTTTAATAGCTCAGTCCTTTAGGGTCAGGATTTGGAGTGGATACAAGGGATAAATTCCCACTTTGCCATTGAGTCCATCTGTGCTTTGGGGTGATTGCCATCGATGAGCCTACCTCACAGGGCTGTAGTTGTAAGGTTAAAACGAGGGGAGATTGTCATGTGTGCCACCCTAAATTCCCAAGAGAGACCAGACATAAGTGGAATAAGTTATGGAAGTTTCCATTATTTGAATGAAAGGAAAACATATGCCTCTATTAAAGACAAACACTGAATATTCTAAATATTATGGGAGACAAAATGCATTTGTAAACAAGCATAGCATTGTAACGTCCCTCTGTGTGTTTGTGTGGGTGTGTGTGGGTGTGTGTGTGTGTGTATGCACACAAATCTGACCGTTCCCTTTTCAATCAGTTTTATGTAGCTATGTCTCTGACAATCAAGAAAAACTGGAGAATAAAGGTAGAATTTTAAAATAAAAATACAGAAGTGGATTAAAAAAGAAGGAATGGTTTATTTTCTCTGACCCATTCATGTTACACAACCATTCACTGAAATGAGCCAGTAGATCGGGGACAAACAAAATAAAGCAATTGTTTATGACATCCGTTATTAGCTTGGGAAACTTCCTGCCAAAAGCTACGATTGTCATTCACTGAGATGGCTTTCAATAAATTCATGGTGGGGTGGGAGAAATCTAGAACACAATATCAGAATGGTCTTCAAGAAGTATTTTGGTCAGAAATGTTACCTAATTCCAGACTTTACATTCCTGATGTAAATTAGATTAATGATTCATTTGATTTTGGCACAGCATGATGGGGTGAATCCAATCATTGTGATTTATACATCATGGTTTATTACAGGCAATCCTTGACTTACGATCACAATTGAGTCCAAAATTTCTGTTGTTAAGTGAAACATTTATTAAGTGAGTTTTGCTCCATTTTATGACTTTGCTTGCCACAGTGGTTAAGAGAACACTGCAGTGGATAAGTTAGTAACCCGGTTGTTAAGTGAATCTGGCTTCCCCATTGACTTTGCTTGTCAGAAGGTCACAGAAGGTGATCACGTGACCTCAGGACACTGCAACTGTCATAAATATGAGTCAGTTGCCAAGCATCCAAATGACCACAGGGATTCTACAACGGTCATAAGTGTGAAAAATGGTCATAAGTCACTTTTTTCAATCCCGTTGTAACTTCAAACGGTCACTAAATAAACTGTTGTAAGTCAAGGACTACCTGTATTTAATATATCAGGAATCCAACACATCCATGGTGCAAATTTAGCCAAGGGTGTGTTTTTTTTTGCCGTGAAATATGATTAAGCATCCCTTGTAGCCATTGTGGCTTTGGGCAAGGAATTATGGGATTTGTTATCCACACTCTTTCTAGGGCACCAGGTTTCAGAGCAAACTCACTGCAGCTCTTAAGATTTACTTTTAATCGCAGATGCAAAGGATTGCTCCAACAGGATAGGATCTGTCTCCGTTCATCTTTAAAATGTTTTGCTACATGTTTATTTGTTGAAAATATTTCTATCCCTCATGCATCTGGGAGGGAAAAAAATAAAACAGCTCTTGTGGAATGTACTCTGAGTAAAATATTTGCATTATTAGTTACCGTGTAATTTAAAGAACGCACGCTGTATCAGATACTTCTTTGACACGATGTTGTTTATGTGTGCCTGGCATTACAAAAAAAAAAAAAACCCTGCTACCATGGTTTCTTTCTCCCCCAGGAACTGTGGGAATTTTTGGTAACTTAGCAACGGTGTTCAGAATACCTTGACAGAGACCAATCGTTTTCAGAGAAATTCAGTTCCCAGGAATCCCTGGAGAACTCATTAGTCTGGCGTGAAGCTGCTTTGTCATTAAAACCATGCCTGCTTTTATGATCTGAATACAAAACTAGCGTGGTTCTCAGCCCGAATAAAATAAAATCCAATCCAATCAATCAAGGTTTTGTTCTTTTTTTTTTTTAATGACAGCCCTGTCTTAATTCTGTCTGCTGTGGTTTGAAAATTTACTTGCATTCATATATATTTTTGCAACTGTCCAGTTTAATCACATCCTTTTTGTATTGCTTGCTACAACTCTGCATCACGGCCAGCTGTTGCAGTTTAGGGAAGAGGGGGCACTTTGGCTATTGTCACTGTTTTCAGGGTATTAAAATGAACAGCAGCCTGATCATTGGACCAATGATATGTGAGCGAGAAAATATTTACCTCTTACTTAAGAGAGGTAAACTTTGTGTTTAAGCTCCACTTTCAGTGCTGAAAGGGTGAGCTTTCAAATGCATGAAACCATTAAACTAACTACTGTAGATATGTCAAAGAGAAAGAAGGCCTTAGATGTGTTCATAGAGTTGAAGGGCGATGATGTGATTTGCCCCGAGCCGTGGTGATTTGTAAAGCATGACAGTCACCTTTGTGAACCCACCCAACTGTGGTTTATTCAAGCCATGGTTTAACAAGAGGAAGGAATGTAGCCATAGAGAAGAGTTTTAGGACAGTTTAGGAGAGAAAAAGACCCTTGGAATTTGCTTGGATTCTCTCCTCGTTCAAGAATGGGGCTGACAACGGTTTAGCTCAGCTAACATGGATGCAAGCAGAAAGTGAGTTGTGTGTGTTTGAATGTCCTCACCTGCGTCACAGAGCCTGGGGACCCAAGGTAGGCAGGCCTAGACAAGTCCTGCAAAAGATTCAAGCACTGTGCAGTCCCTGGGTTGCAGCCTTGGTGCCAAGCCAACTCCCTAACCAATCTTACTTCTGAGACCATCCTCCTCAGCCGACCCTGAGCATCTGCAATTGAACTAATGGCAGGGCTGAGCTGCAATTGAATTGCTCAGTTGCTGGTCAAGTGAAAGTTGGAGCAATCCCTATGGGAAGAGAGAGAGAGAGAGAGAGAGTTTATACAGTTGAGGCTTTACTCTCCTAAACCAGTGTTTCTCAACCTTGCCAACTTGAAGATGTCTAGACTTCAACTCCCAGAATTCTCCAGCCAGCATGCTGGGTGTTGAAATCTACACATCTTCAACTTGCCAAGGTTGAGAAATGCTGTCCTAAACTATTGAACCAACATACATAAAAATGTCCCAAAGGTGCTTTTTCACGAGGCAACTGGACTTTCTTGTTTTTCTTTGGAGATGTTTCACTTCTCTTCCAAGAAGCTTCTTCAGATCTGACTAGATGGTGGGGAATGGAAAGATTTATACTCCTTGCAGACGGCTGGTCATTTGCGTTCTTTTAGAGAGTCATTGAGGCCACTTGGAAGTTTATCTGTGTCCTCGAGGTCATCTGAGTGGTGCAAATGGATGTGGAGCCTTCTTGGAACTGTTGAAAGGACTGTGTTGTAGACGGGAGATAGATGGTGTTGTATCCCTCCCCCTCTGTTGAGAGAGGGAAAGAGGGGTCAAAGAGGCCATCTATGTCAAAATTGAACAGCCCTCTTTCAATAGAGGGGAAGGGATAGGACATCATCTATCTCCCGTCTACAACACAGCCTTTCAACAGTTCCAAGAAGGCTCCACACCCATTTGTACTACTCAGGTGACCCTGACAAAACAGATAAACTTCCAGGTGGCCTCAACAACTCTCTAAAAGAATGCAAATGACCAGCTGTCTGCAAGGAATATAAATCCTTCCATTCCCCACCATCCAGTCAGAGCTGAAGAAGCTTCTTGGATGAGAAGTGAAATGTCTTCAAAGAAACACAAAAAAGTCCAGTTGTCTTGTGAAAAAGCATCTTTGGGACAACAATGACCTGGATGGTTGAGAATCTCCATAGACATTTACTTAAAAATGTATTTGGTTTTATTTGTAACTAGAGTAGGGTAGGGTAGGCAAAAGAACAGTAGAAGAAGGAGCAACTTCCGATTTCCTGCTGGCTTCCCCATTGACTTTACTTTCCAGCAGGGAGCATCATAAAAGATGATCATGTGATCATTCCCACTTGCATAGTGAGTGAATCTACCATTCTCTTCTAAGTGTTCCCACACAACGAAGAAAAGCAAAAGTTTTTTCGCTCTCTCTTTGTTAGAAAAGACCATTTTCCCCCCAGGCTAATTTATCTGAAAGAAAGTTATTAAAATTTCTCATTCCGAATTGCTTTAATAATACTAACATTTAGCTGGAAGTCTAAGAATAACCATTCAAAATGCATATTAAATGTTTGTGTGTGTGTGTGTTGTATTACAGCTTTTAAATTAAACCACGATTCCTACATATCCATTTTGAGGATATATTTTTATTTAAGCGGAGGCGTATCGATGCTAAAGGAGAATTTTTCAGTCCTTTAAAGATGAGTAACCAAGAACCTTTAATTTCTAGTTTTCATTTTTTCCCAGAGTTGAAGTTCAGTAGGAAAGCACTCTGCACATGTTCACCTTTCAGTGCTGTGTTTAACAAGTGATAGCTAAAACTGGCTTGCTTTTTGATGCTTTACTGATAGCAGTTGGCAAATGTACAGCATTTTAAAATAAAATTTAAAATGAAGGATCTACAATAGATTGGAAACTATCCAAATAAGTGGGATAAATGCTGAATGCGCTTCCCGTCAAGCTGTCCCCAAACTTGCAAATTTTAAAAGAAAATGATAATTCAAACTATAACATATAGATCCTTAAGGGGGAAAAAAGTTCTGTAAAGCATCCATGTAAAGTAGCTGTGTTTATCTAAGGGAGTTTCAACATCTGAATGGGATTACAGTATTTTATTCATTTATTTATTTATATTGCCGTTTCAAAAAGGGCTCGTCCGGGATTTGAACCCGGGACCTCTCGCACCCTAAGCGAGAATCATACCCCTAGACCAACGAGCCAGCTGACTTTAAAAAAGTTTTCACATAACTTCCTACTGTACATCAAATAATTATATATGCCACGTTGGGATATAGAATAAGGCAGCAGTTCTGTAGGTAGGAGATAGTTGCACCACCTAGTGGTACAAATGCATTATTGCCTAAAAACAGTTTTTCTCCCATTCAATCATGTCCGGTTCTAATGGTACCTAGTGTTTATTTTTGAAACATACTCCTTACAATTTCTAAATTTCATGACTCCAAGTGTCCTTCTTTCTCTTCTCTTTAAAGTAAAACTCTTCAAAAAGATATATGGGTTATTTCTACAATTGGAGAGCAATAGTGTTGCCAGTCCTTGCTACTTATTTCTTACACTTGGCCAAACCATGTTTGATGGGAGGAGGAAGGGGTCACCTCCTGACCCAAACCACGGTCAGGCTTGTCATTCACTTAGTGCTTAGTGCTTCTCAACCTCTGCAGCTTGAAGATATGTGGACTTCAACTCCCAGAATTCCCTAGCCAGTGGGCTGTATGCAGTATTTCCAGCAAAACATTGACAGATTAGAGAGGCTGTAGAGGAGCTCAACAAGGATGATGCCAGAACTTGAGGACATGACCTATGAGGACCAACTGAAAGACCTGGGGATGTTCAGGCTGAAGAAAAAAAGAGAGCAAAGACATGATACCAACGTCATAGTGTAGAAAGTCAGCAACCCCACACGCAGAATGAAATATTTTGGGGAATATTAAAAAAGGCAGGATAGAATATTTCCCCAAAGGAGAAGAGGAGAAACATCTTCTTAAAGGCAGAAAGCAGCCTCAGACTCCCTGCCACAGGAAAACAGCTTCAAACTAAGAAACCTTTAGGAATACAGATTTTCTAATCAATTTCAAGAAGACTTGTCCAATCTATTCATAAACAAAACGCCTTCAGCCTCACAGCTGATGGTATTTACATTCCCCCACCCAAATTCTAAGGACAGGACAAGACCTTTAGGACATAATAGGATTAACCCATCACCATTAGATTAGCAAAAGACCCAGAAGTCCACCTCATTGCACAACCCAGAAACATTTTCACTTCAAAGTCTCAGAGTCCATAAAGATCCACCCACTCTCAACTCCATTTGGTCAGCTGTCCCATAACTGCATGCTGTTGCTGGTTCTGCTCATCAATAAACAAGAACCTTCTTTCAAAAGCAGCCTCCATTTTTAATCCCGGCTTGGAACTGGACCTGGTTTTTCTTTCAACAACCTAATGTACCTTTCCACGCAATTCTAATGTACCTTTCCACGCAATTCTATATACCCAGGATGCCTTAGATTCTATATGGCTTCACCCAGGATGCCCCAAGATGTCTACAACTGCTCTCTGTTTCCCATTTTCTGGCAAATGTCACAGGATCTTATATTTTCAATCCTATCCCACCATACCATAGACTCACCATACCCTGCCCAGTAAAAATTTAGCTTATCCTTTCTTTGGTTCTACCCATCCCCCATGTGTCCATTTAGAAGTTATGCACAAGCTTAAGATGTGCTTGAAAAACTTACTAGATGTAGCTAACTGTCCTTAAGATTTGCACCCTTCCTTTCAATGTTAGTCTTTTATTTTTTTTCTCTTCCTTCCAGTGGATTTACTTTTGTCTCCTTCCTCTAGGACTGGATCGATGGGTCCCATCCTCTGTTTCCCAAAATACATGGATTTCTACCTCACTGTTTCATTTGGAGCCATGTATCTAGACCTGTTTTTTTCTGCTGCTGCAGCTCCATCTCCTGGAGGGATATCCCTGATTCCAAGACAGGCTCTGGGTAAATCCTTGGAGTCAGAATAAGGAGGTCCATCTTGGCCAACTCTTGATCTTTTTCTCCTAGTGGAAAAGTCTCTCATACATGTTTTGCTAAACCTTCTCCAAATATGGGACAGAGATTTCCATCATGATAAACACCCACTCTCCTTTCCAATCTTTCCACTGAAAAAAAATGCTCAATGTCTCTGGTGGCCTTTGGTAAACAGTATTTTGTACTCGTGGTGTCTTGTTGACCTGTTGAGTTTGAGAAGCAAGTGAGCACTATAGAAATCATGACTCCAGTATCCTTCCAGGCCAAAACAGGTCCATCCACTCTCACAACCAATTACTAGAATAGCAACCACACTGTCTGTATTTGTGTCAGAAGCACCAACATAGCTAACTGAAAGGTGCTACCACGTGATTTTTAGACTCAGACTGGTTTATCTGGGTCTTTATTTTGGGATGGTGTCTCCACTTTGGAGATTGGTCTATCAGAAAGTGATGTTGGGTGGGATGGACTTTGATACGGTATACTTGGTGTTGGGCATGGTGCAGCCTCCAAATTAACTCTAACTGGCCAAATCATTCTCGCCTCCCAAAACCCTTAGGGTCATCACACTGATGCATCTCCACTACCTCTTAAAGATTGGATTTCACCAGTTGGAGGACATCCCTCCAGGTGCCTGTATGGTCTTGCATCCCATAAGGAAGTCTTGATGATGAATTTAGTTGGGGACTAGGTCCTGAACTTTCCAATTTCATCAACTCTTTGAGTTCCTCAATTCATACAATCAGGAATTTTCTCTAATTATCTAAGATTCATTGGTTCTGGGGCAGAGAATAAATCCAGTCCATTTTCTGAGTGACAACCATTCAGAAAGTTGAAGATTATTTCAAGAGCTTCCTTCAGCTCTCTCTTCTGCAGACAAAACATACCAGATCCTGTAATCCTGTCTCATTCTGGACACCTCATCTTCTCTGTACATCTCCCAACAAATTGTCATTGACTTTGTTTGCAACACAGTGCTCAGGATGGGACACAGCACTACAGATGGAGTCTGACACATTCAGTGATTAGTACATTTTGTTAGAATTCTGGTATTGTGATTTATAAGGTATAATTATGCATAACCCAAGTGTAGATTAATGAGTACTGTGAACTGATTAATCACAGTTAGGGTTAATGTGAGGATTATTGAAGGTGTCAGTTGAGAAAAGACACTGGGTAGATCTAGTTGAGCTGATTCAGATAAGATCTAGTAAGAAATAAAATCTGTTGAGGTCCTCAGAGCTGTCAATGCAGGCACCTGCATATTAGATCCATTTCTTTCCTCGTTGGTCAAGGCCTTGTGGGATGTAATAGGTGATGGATCTAAAGCAGACATGTCAAACTCGCGACGTCATGTGATATCACGCGACGTATCAGAACTTTTCCCCCTTTGCTGGCAATGGGGTGGGCGTGGTTTCGTCGTGATGCATCCGGCCCACGGGCCGGCAGTTTGACACCCCTGATCTAAAGGATAATCCAGTCTCTGCTTAATGAAGTACTGATCTATTCTTTCCTCAAGAAACCATCACGAGATCCTAGAATCTTGCATAATTCCCAACCCATCTTCAACATTTCTTTTCTGAGAAAAATTGTAGAATCTAGTCTCTGTTTAAGGAAGTAATGATTTACTCTTTCCTCAAGAAACCATCACTAGACCCTAGAATCTTGCATAATTCCTAATCCATCTTCAACACTTCTTTTCTGGGGAAAAATGTAGAGAAGGTTAATGGCCTACAGTTTCAGAGGTTTCTGGAGGAAGTAGTTTAACAGGGCCTCTTTCAGTTGGGCTTCACATATTGAGACAGCACCAAAACATCATTTATCACTTTTGTAGATTACCTGTGGCAGGATTGGGAAGGTGATGCATCCATCCTTGTTCTCTTTGAATTTTTGATATCAATCAGTGCAGTGGCTTATGAGTAGGAGGCATAATGCTCCTACCATGGTTCTCCACATTCTTACAAGGTTAGTTCTAGTTGGTCTTGATGGGAGGGAGAGGTCCAGCCTTCAGCCCCTGCTCTGGATATACTTAGGACTTGATTCTTGTCAACCCCCATTGAACGTCTACATCTACACTGGGTGAGGTCACCCACTAACATGGAGTTATACTTCTGAACTCAACTGTCCAAGTGATGCCACTGCAATCTTGCTTGGTGTCTGGAAGCTATGGAGATCTAAAATGGGAAAAAACAGCCTGAAGCTCAACGTTCACTAGATCAGGTAGCTGTGTATTTTGGAGCTACCTAGATCCAGGGAATTTCCATCTTTGATTCGCTTTGGGTTGATGCCACCATAGACAAACCTGGGTACAATTTGGGAGGTCCTCCCAGATTTACAGTTCCTGTGTGAAGAGCAAATAGGAGCCACAGTTCAGAGGATCTGCCTTGTGTGCTACTTGCACCTTTCCTGGATTGGGAAACCATAGTCATTCACACCTTAGTCATTTCTTGTCTAGATTACTACTCTATACGGGACTTGCATTTCAAGGCTGAACTTGAAAATGACTCAGAAGCTATAGCTGGTCCAGAATTCAGCAATACAAGAAGTTGTGGGCACCTTTGTTCACCGATAATTCAAGAGCTGCGCAGGTTATCACGAGACTTCTGGGTGTAATTCTAAATTGCTGATTATGACTTATAAAGTCCTTCATGGTGCAAGACCTGGTTGTTGGGGGAACTGCTTGTTTCCAGTGATTTCTGCCTTTCCAATAAAATTGGGATCCTATCATTTGAGCACTAACACTTGGCAGGACCAAGGAGATATGCCTTCTCTATTGCTTGCCTGTCCTACAAAATAGCATCCTCCAGGAGATTCATATGGCCCCAACCTTATCTGCCTTTCAGAAGACTTTTCCTCCAGGATCTGGGTTGAGAGGTTTTGTGTCTTGATTGTTTTGTATTAGATGAAGTTACCTCATGCATGGTTTTGTTTTGTTTTTTTGCTTTTATTTGTAATGTGTTGCTTTCATTTGTGAATGCTGCTGCTCTAAGTCACATGTCAGTGAACGGCCATGTCCTTTGATTTAATAAATAAACTTTACATCTGTGAAAGCTTCTTCAAGCTCAGTTTGCAAGTCTCATCATTACAAGGAATGATTTAATGGGGTTAATCCTCTCAGAAAGGGGAATAATGGGGACAAATCTAACAGGCGAGGTTTTCTGTAGCTTAGCTGACCCTATTAAGCTGCTGTATGTCTCGTTTAGCTTTGTTAACTGCAACCATTATGGTTTGTAAGGAGTGGCGCAGTGGTTAGAATGCAGTATTGCAGGCTAATTCTGCCGATTGCCAGTAGTTCGATTCTGACCGACTCAAAGTTGACTCAGCCTTCCATCCTTCTGAGGTTGGTAAAATGAGGATCCGGATTGTTGGGGGAAATATGCTGACTCTGTAAACCGCTTAGAGAGGGCTGTAAAGCACTGTGAAGCGGTATATACAGTAGTGGCCGAAATTGTGGAAACCTTTTGGAAAAAGTGTACGTTTGAGGTTTGATGGCTAATAACACCACTTTGTTTGGAGTAGTACCATAAAATTATATATCAATGGAAAGATAATTTAATCAGGAATGTAATGCAACAAAGTTTGTTCAATTATCTATATTCTATGAAAGGTTATAGCCAAATAACCAGAAAAAGGAAGCACAACTTTCAGGTAGCTTTCCTTCATCTGATTGTAGCCAATGAGCATGAGTGTTTAGAGAGCCAATCAGGTGTCATCTTGTTTTGGCAATGAGCCAATCAGATCACAATAGGATTCAGTTATTGATGTAATGTATTGAAGCTGAGAGGAGGACATTTGTCAGTGTGTTATGTGATCGCTATCAAGTTGGTTGGGGTTTTTTGTGTTCTTTCATTTAGTGAGCTTATAAAATCTAATAAAATTAAAGTAATGGTGCAAAGAGTTGACTGATCACCCAGAAAGTGATGTAAAATAGTATTATTAAGTGAACAAGGCTACAGTTATAAAGAAATTAGAAGAAAAATTGGTGGAAACTTAACCAAAGGTGGCATTTCTAAGTTTTTGAAGAGGTATAAGGAGACTCAGTCACTACAAAACCACACTGGTAAAGGCAGGAAAAGGTGCACAACAGCAAGTGATGATAGAAGAATTAAGAGACCGTGCCTACGTGGCAGAAGAAAATCATCTGGGTGTATACAAGATGAAATGGCGCAATGCAATGTGAAGTTGAGTGCAAGGACTGTTCAGCGCAGACTGCAGGAATTTGGCCTAAAATCTAGAATTCCACGAAAAAAGCCACTTTTATCTCTCAAACAAAGGTTGAAAAGACTAAACTGGACTAAAACCCGTGTTACCTGGACAGAGCAACAATGGGAGTGTTATTTGGAGTGATGAGACCAAGATCTCCCTGTTTGGTAGTGATGGCATAAAATACGTTAAGGAGAAGAATCAGAGAAGATTTGCATCCTGATTGCATTACATGTACCTGAAACACCCAGTCAGTGTTATGATCTGGGGTTGTATGACATGAAAAAGTGTGGGCAGAATTTGTGTAATTAATGGGAAAATAAATGGCCAAAAATACATTAATGAAATGCTTGAGCCCAAACTGAAGCCTTCCGCACATGATCTTTTCCAAGACAATGAAGCATTTTTATTTCAACAGGATTCAGCTCCATGTCATGTTGCTGCTGTGTGTAAAAAGCGGTTTCAAGATAATCATATTCCACTGCTGGAATGGCCTGGGAATAGCCCACACCTTAACCCAATTGAAAATCTATGGAGCCGACTAAAGAAACTTGTTAGTCAGAAGTGACCCAGCAATAAAACCCAGTTAATAGAAGCAATCTTCAATCTTGGTTTCACATTATAACAGCTGCAGAACTAAAGGACTTGGTTCACTCCATGGGAAGACATTGTAAGGCCGTAATTCATGCTAAAGGTTACCCAACTAAGTATTAACTGACATGGTGATAATTTTTGTATATCTCGTTTTTTTTATGGTGATAATTTTTGTATATCTCGTTTTTTCTACGTGTTTCACTTTTCTTCTTTATAACTGCTATTCTAATAGCAAATCCTTCATAAAAGTTATTGCATTACATTCTTGATTAAATTATCTTTCCATTGATATATAATTTTATGGTACTGCTCCAAAAAGAAGTGGTATTATTAGCCATCAAACCTGAAAAATACACTTTTCCCCAAAAGGTTTCCACAACTTTGGCCACTAAGTCTAAGTGCTGTTGCTATTGTATAAGCCAGGGTTTGATTTTACAGGTTGGACAAACCAATCTATTAGCCACAAATCAGAGGATTATAATATGAATGCATCTCATAAAACTCTACTCTCTATCCGAGTCAGATGGCATGAAATGTTAATTCCCCTTGCCAACCTACGGATCTCTCCCAAGTCTCAGTTGAATGGGTGTGTTCTGATTGAAGAGTATGTCAGCTTTTGTAGACTTCTAAACAAGGTTTCATTCTTTAGCATCCTACCTCACCAGCCAACAGGTGGGGAAAACATCTACCAATCAGGATCTGAAGCAGGAAAGGTGTGACTCTACCTGGCCTGACTTCCATCTAATGGAAGTGATGAAGTTCTAAACTGATTCCTTATGCATCCCTATATCCTGATTAGCATCTCCCAAGTTAAAACATTAGAAAATAAAGAACTCTCTGGGAAAACCTAAGGGAAGCGAGAAGCAATTCCTGAATTGTTGCACAACGTGAAAGAGAGAACTAACAAATCCCTTACTACAAGAAGGGGAGGAGGAAGAGGAAGCGGTTGAAGCTCTCAAATATAGGAAGTCCTCGATGTACGACCACAATTGAGAGCAAAATTTATGTTGCTAAGCAAGACAGCTGTTAAGGAAGCTTAGCCCTATTTTACAACCTTTGTTACCATAGTTAAGTGAATCTCTGCATTTGTTAAGTTAATAACAAGGTTGTTAAGTGAATTTGGCTTCCCCATTGACTTTGCTTGTCAGAAGGTCGCAAAAAATGATCACATGACCCTGTGGGACACTGCAAACCGTCATAAATATGAGCTACATTCGAAATTTGATCACATGACCGTGGGAATTCTGGAATGGTTAAGTGTGGAAAATGGTCATAAGTCACTTTTTTCTGTGCTCTTCTAACTGCAAACAGTTGCTAAACAAATGGTTGTAAGTTAAGGGCTACCTATTCATGGAAACTGGCAAATAAACACAAACATACCCCTCCTTCTTCTTGAACTGAAATGTTGGAGGATTTGGAAGCCTGGAGAGAAATTGCTTGGGAAATCTCACAAAGAGCATTGGTACAAATCACAACGGGTCTTCTCATTCTAACTTAACTTTATTTATTTAGTTACATTATAATTAATAAATGGGGGAACTTCATTACAGTAGTTTAAATAAAATAAAAAGTGCAGATTGTGGATGCTCTAAAAAAATATATTCATTATGTCTAATTTTGAAACATTCAGGCTTAGTGAGCCAGCATTCGTCATCACTTCCTCTCGGTTCTGGTTTGATTCCTCAGCGTGCTTTGAAAGATGGCAAGAGCTTGTTTTTGAGCCCAGAGTGAACGGAGAGAAAAAGAAAAGAGGGATTCCGAAAGGCAAACGGGGGAGAAAGATTTACCAGCAGAAATCAAAACTGTATTTTGGAATAGTATCTTTACACAACAGAAGAGGTTCACTGACTATACGGGGGGGGGGGGGTCTGGATTTCAGTGCCTGGAAGGTCTCCTTTAAACCAGCTTTTCAGCTGGATTTTGCAGCTGTGCCTCAAAGGGACATTGGATATGCAGAACTGAAGTTGCAATTGACCTCTCTCTCTCTCTTTCTTGCAAAAATTCCACCTCTCAAGTTTTGCACGTTGTTATGGAAAATATGAGAACACAGCAGAATTATTTCCCAACTGGTTTGTTCCCTACAGTGTTCACATTTGTCTTTGCAAGAATCTGAGCCATAAACTTTCACATCAGTAGGTCTCCCCTCCAACATCTCTGAGCCTAATGAGATGTTCATTCATACATTCATCTCAGAATGTAACAAATTTGGGAAAGTAATTGTCCACTGCTACAGAAACAACTTCTTAAATCAGAAAAAAAAAACCACTGAATCCTTGGACCACATCAGAAAAACAAAGACATTTCCACTAGAACTGTAGACCTAGTCCTTCACATGAAGATGCATTAGATGACTCACTAGGAGCTCCAAACAAGAACAAGCACCAGTGCGACAAGCACCAAGCCACAATGATATCAAACAAGACACGTGGCTGATGACATCATCACTACGCGCCATCATTTACCCCCTCTTGTTTCCCCTGCAGACAGGCAGAATTATTAGGCTAAGAAGATATGATTAACAGTAGTAACAAATTAGAGGATTCCCCTTTCTTAGATACGAGAGGGGAGGGGTGATGGGCTCCTCTACCCGCGCCTGGAAATAACTAGGTGCAAATGAATCTCTGGATAGAGTTGGAATGTGAATGAAGCTTGCTCCTGATGTTCTGGGTCACTTAATGAATTTGGGATTTCCAAGATCACCGGCTGCTTGCAAAAACTGTGCATTGACTTTCTCCCTGTGGACCAGCAAGTTCAATGGTCCAGTCACATCGTTGGTTAGAGGAGAAGTGGAAAACCACACTTAATCCCCTACCCATTTGAGAACCTGGCAGATCTGGAAGCTAAGGGAAACTAAAAGAGAAGAACACACAAGGATGCCCACTTTCCCTGGGCATAGCAGTCCCTTAAACAAGAACATCTGACTATGCTCACAGAAGACAATGAGACACAAATGAATAAGCCTTGGTCTACTTCTTACAGAATTCTCCCTACAAAAGAGTCCCAAAGGTGCTTTTTCAAAAGGCAACTGGACTTTTGTTTTTCCTTGAAGACGTTTCGCTTCTCATTCAAGAAGCTTCTTCAGTTCTGGATATTCTTGGGTGAGAAGCAACATGTCTTCAAGAAAAAGCAAAGTCCAGTTGCCTTTTGAAAAAGCAACCGTGACCTGGATGACTGAGAATCTCCATAGACCCTTACAAAAGAGATTCAAATTCGAGGTTAGACATCGATGAAGGCTGCTCCACATAAGATCCCCTCACATAGGATGCTAGCAATTCAGAGTTCAAACAGGATGTACGTAATTTTTATATGCAGAAGGGTCTTTTATTCTAGTTGATATGGAGGTGCATCCAGGTGAGTTAAATTTGACATAGATCCCGACTTTCACTTATCACCGTCACCTACACTTTGAGAAAACATGATCTCGCCTGCTTATTGCCTGAAGATGGTGGATTCAAGTTCTGAGCAATTCAGTAGCTTCTTTGGATCACAAGTGTGATTGGAAACAGGTTAATCCAAGGGATTAATGTGCAACTTCAACAGATAACTGCAAAGACCAAACGAAACTTGAAAGAACTACCGTGAATAATATTTCAAGTATTGGAAGCATGAGAGGCCAGACAAGTTATTGCACAGCAATTAAGACTCCCTGTTCAAAATGCCCAAGCACAGGAGAAGACCCAAACATCCAACAGGTTGAATTCGGCGGTCTTTTGACTCCCCTCCAACAATGATTTTAGGATTCAGAAAACTGAACCCAAAGCTGCAGTCAGAAACAAAATGGCACCGTAAAAAAAAAGAAAAAAAAACAGCCAGCTGTTGCTAGGTTGCTGATGAGAGAACGGCTATTTTGAAATGGGTAAAGGACTTCTAGATTCCTCACGTCCCCGATTCTAAAGTAAAACAGGCCTACATGAGGTGATTTCTCACATAGTCTGCTCCAACGGGGTTTCTGGAGGACTTTTACAGAAAAACAGATGAGATGGGACATGAACTACCAACATGCAGAAGCAACACACCGAAGGACAAAAACAGGCAGACAAAAAAAAGGGCTTCTTGGTCAGAGGTGGACAGTAGGCAGGATTAAAAGGATGCTACTTCCACTCTTGGCAACTTTCCAGACCAAAATGCCTGCACCACACCCGAGAGCGGGAATCTTAGCAGCAGGATTTAATAAGAAGCATATTCTCTCCTTGCCCAAAGTCACATGGAGGATCGTGAGCTGAATGGCCCCTAGGCTAGGTTGTTGTTGCCTTCGATGCGCTGCACCATCATGGAGACCAGCTTCTCAAGGATGCGGGCGCTCTGGCGGCTGGCTTCCAAGACTTCTTTGTGGTTGGCCTTCTCTTTGGTGTCATAGTCCAGAATGGATTTGTTGGTGATGAGGGAGAAGCCAAAAACCCGGAGGCCGCAGTGACGGGCCACAATGACCTCAGGGACCGTACTCATGCCTGGAAGGGAAAAGAAAAGGGGAAAGCATTAGAGCAGGGGTCCCCAACCCCCGGTCCATGGACTGGCACCGGGCCACGGCATGCCAAAAACCGGTCCACGCAAACAAGCAAAGCCCCATCCTCAGGATGCAGGCAGTACATGAAACCACGCCCCCTCCGGTCCGCAGAAAAACTTCTCTCCGCGGAACCGGTCCCTGGTGCTCAAAAGGTTGGGGACCTCTGCATTAGAGGACCAGTTTTCAGGAGGATTGGGAAGGGTGGGGACATAGCTCTCTTAACACTCCGCCAAACTGGAGCAAGAGGACTACCTATACATAACGAATAGAGGAGAATATTTGTAGCTCAGGGTTGAAATGAGGGGTTCGTGGTGGTCTCTGGAGCTTGGTTGTATTGTGCATTGATGATGTTACCTAGTTTGGTAATGAAATGTCTGCAAAAAAACCCCAACAACAACCAAGCACAGAGACTATCAAGAACCCCTCTTAAAAATAAACTCATGGCAGCAAACATACCAATACTCCTTCCTTCTTCCATTTTCCCCACAAAAGCAAGTCTATGAGGTGAGTTGGGCTGAGAGGGAGAGTGGTCCAAGGTCATCCAGCTGTTTTTTCATGCCTACGGCAGGATTAGAACTCACAGTCTCCTGGTTTCTAGCCTGGGGCCTTAATCACTAGAACAAACGGGTTCTCTATAGCAGCAGTCTCCAAACTTTTTGGTACCAGGGACTGGTTTCATGGAAGACAATTTTTCCATGGACCAAGGAAAGGGGAGAACGGTTCACATACAACCTAGATCTTGCACATGTGCAGATGAAGCTTCGCTCGCTCACCTGCCGCTTTGTGCGGCCTGTTCCTAACAGGTCATGGACGGGTACCGGTCCACAGCCTGTTCTATAGCTTGGGAAGCTTTGGAAAATAGCTTGGGAGCGTCTGACCCCTTTCTCTTGGACGGCTTCCTTAAGTACTTTTAATATCCGAAATCAGCCTTTTGTCCATTTAACTATCAGTTGCATAAGGAAGGAGATTCCTAAATACAGCCACCCCTGTTCTCCGACCTGAAAAACAGCTTATAATCTGTCGGGGAAATGTTTCAAAAAATATATTGCAGAAGAAGACAATCTTCTTCTGCACTTTTGCCTAAAAAGTAATCAGGTCATCAGGAGTTGGCCTGGAGGAAGACTTGGTTTGATCTTTGCCCAGGGAGGAACATTTCCCCTTAGCTCTGCCCTGGACTGACCGACGGCATCAACGCCCAGCCTCTGCAGCAAACGGCACTCGGCGATGGTCTCGTAGTTGGGGCCTCCCAGGGCGCAGTAGACCCCCTCCCTCAGGCAGCCAGAACAGCCAATTTCAGAAGCCACCGTAACAGCCAGTTTTCTCAAGTCTTCATTGTAGGCATCCGACATGGCTGGAAAGCGAACACCGAACCTGCCAAAATCAACGGAAAAATGAGTCGTGGGATTCATCCCAAAGTGCATATAGCTAAATGTCTATGGAGCTTCTCAGTCATCCAGGTCATGGTTGTCCCAAAGGTGCTTTTTTCACGAGGCAACTGGACTTTCTTGTTTTTTTCTTTGGAGACGTTTCGCTTCTCATCCAAGAAGCTTCTTCAGTTCTGACTTCACTCCCCACCATCTAGTCAGGGCTGAAAAAGGTTCTTGGAAGAGAAGCGAAACGTCTTCAAAGAAAAAACAACAACAAGAAAGTCCAGTTGCCTCCTGGGAAAAAAAAAAAAGCACCTTTGGGAGAGTCATGGGATTGTATTCCTTTATTGGCATCTGAAAAATAGCCCGTAATTCTGTTTAAATCAGAAACGTTCATAAAGGCTGGGAAGGCAGCCTTGGACCCTGAACTAAATATATGGCCCTAATGCTGTAAAGCTACAGTCTTCGACTTATGATGTTTCATTTAACAACTGTTTGAAGTTATGACAACACTGAAAAATGTGAATTGTGACCAGGTCCTTTGCACTTATGACTGTCGCAATGTCCCCACAGTCATGTGATCCCAGGACACTGCAACTATCATAAATATTCGACATTTGCCAAGCATCCTAATTTTGATCCCATGACCATGGGGGGGGTGTTGCAACGGTCGTAAGTGTGGAAAATGGTCGTAACTCCTTTTTTTTTTTTTAGGACCGTTGTATCTTTTGAACAATCACTAAACGAATAGTTGAAAATCGAGGACTATCTTTATAGATATCGTCTGTGAACTGCTAGCCCTCTTCCTGCCTACTAGACCTTTCAACCCTCACGGTCTCATTGCCTCCTTGGAAGCAGCCCCTCCCTTCTGGGATTCCAGGCTACATTTCACCACAGCGACAGAGGTTCTCGTCCCAACTGTGGATGTAAGTCAAGGACTATCTCTAGTCCAATTTCAAAACTGCTCTGGAAGCAGTCATTGAAAGAGCCACAGAGAAACTGTTTTCTCTCTCGTAGAAGTCCAGTGAAGCAAGAAACTCACGTTACCTCTCATCGTTCGGTCCCATCAAAGGGTTTTGCCCAGAAAATCCAGGCATGTTGATGTGGTCCTGGATCACCATGATGTCCCCGACTTTGAAAGCAGGATTGAGCCCCCCAGCTGCATTGGTAACAATGAGGGTTTCAACGCCAATCAGATGGAAGATCCGAACTGGGAAGGTCACCTGGAAGGAGAAAACAAAGGAAGATCCTGAATGGGGTGTTGTGGCATGGAGTGAGGGCAAGACACAGGAAGCTAGTCTCCAGTTCTCTGACGGCTCTAAGCAAAGCAAGGGATCCATCTGTCCGAATTTTACCTGTAGTCTCACCTGTAGTCTCCTTTTGAAGGGCACTGTTTTATCTAAACACTTAACAAAGAAAGACCCCTTGGCTTGGAGGCACCTAAACGTTCCGCTTTCAGAATTCAGGAATCTGTCTCTGCCCTTTTCCCACCAGTGAAATAAGTTGTCAGCTCTTCGGGGCAATATAGCAGGAACAATATTCATAGATTTCATGGCCGCATATAATACCATCAATCTTAGAAGACTGAAGAAAGAAAGTTTATGATATCATCAGGAATCTGCTTCAGAATCATATGTTTTTGGTGGCGTTCAAAGGAAGGTGAAGTAATAATAATAATAATAATAATAATAATAATAATAATAATAATAATAATAATAATAATAATAATAATAATAAAGTTGGAAGGGACCTTGGAGGTCATCTAGTCCAACCCCCTGCTCAGGCAGGAAACCGTATACCAGTGGTTGCGAACCTATGGCACGAGTGCCAGAGGCGGCACTCAGAGCCCTCTCTGTGGGCATGCGCGCCATCGCCCCAGTCCTAGGCCTTCAAGCTGGGTTTTATAAAAACCTTTTCGCTTTAGGCGTCTGCCGCCGTGTGCAAAAAACACACAAAAAAGGTTCAGTCAGTCAATTTCAACTTCTCGCGGGGAAAAAAAAGATCTTGCAAAGTTGGAATTGATTGATTGAACTTTTTAGTCCCACCCAGTCTGCCGTTACCACTGCAGCCATGCCCACCCAATGGGCCACACCCATCCAATGGGCCACACCCACCCGGCACTTGACAATGCATAAGTGGGGTTTGGGTTGCAGTTTGGGCACTCAGTCCTTAAAAGGTTCGCCATCACTGCCCTATACCATTTCAGACAAATGGCTGTCCAGTCTCTTCTTAAACACTTCCAGTGTTGGAGCATTCACCGCTTCTGGAGGCAGGTTGTTCCACTGGTTAATTGTTCTAACTGTCAGGAAGTTTCTCTTTAGTTCTAGGTTGCTTCTCTCCTTGATTAGTTTCCATCCGTTGCTTCTTGTCCTGCCTTCAGGCGCTTTGGAAAATAGCTTGACTCCCTCTTCTTTGTGGCAGCCCCTGAGATATTGGAACACTGCTATCATGTCCCCCCTCGTCCTTCTCTTCATTAAGTAGATGGAGGAACCAAAGGAACGGCTTACCACAAGGTAAGCATTGGCTCCAACGTTTTTTAATATTTACACCAATGATCAGCTACTCCCTGAAGATATTAACAACTATATGTTTGCTGACGATCAAGCAATGGTTGAACAGGGAAAAACATATGAGGAGGCTGAACAATGTTTAACTGAAGCCTGAAGCTGGACTGATGCTATTGTGATAACCAAAACCAAATTCCACCCATTCTGAGGCAGCTCTTGGATGGAATAAGTAGGGAATGCCCACTGAGCTACATACAATATAAAACATTCTTATGATGAATTAAAGATGAGTTGAAGGCAAAAAACGCAAGAACAAGTTCATCCTTAGGTAGAATAAAGAAGTTTATAAAGGGTGCTGCTCCATTTAGTTTAAAATTATTCCAGTCTGGCCTGGAACTTCCCTAGGATGAATGTGGCGATTCCCCAAGTATTTTTCCTTTCTTCACAAGAATACAAGTGACAAATTTTGCAGCTCTACCTCTGCAAAGAGTGCAAAAGTTGGCTTGAAACTCAACATTAAGAAAACCAAGATCATGGCATCCGGCCCTCTCAATTCCTGGCAAATAGATGGGGAAGAAATGGAGGTAGTGACAGATTTTATTTTCCTGGGCTCCAAGATCACCGCAGATGGGGACTGCAGCCAAGAAATTAAAAGACGCTTGCTCTTGGGGAGGAAAGCTATGG
The DNA here is from genome assembly GCA_023970755.1 of Azemiops feae. NCBI lineage: Eukaryota > Metazoa > Chordata > Lepidosauria > Squamata > Viperidae > Azemiops > Azemiops feae. The sequence goes on from JALGBA010001267.1 coordinate 73,618, forward strand.
CAAATTTAGACAGCATACTAAAAAGCAGAGACGTCACCCTGCCAACAAAAGTACGTATAGTCAAGGCCATGGTTTTCCCAGTTGCAATGTATGGCTGTGAAAGTTGGACCATAAGAAAGGCCAAGCGCCAAAGAATGGAGGCCTTTGAACTATGGTGCTGGAGAAGACTCCTGCGAGTCCCTTGGACTGCAAGGCGCTCAAACCGGTCAGTCCTAGAGGAGATCAACCCTGACTGCTCTTTAGAAGGCCAGATCCTGAAGTTGAAACTCAAGTACTTTGGCCACCTAATGAGAAGGAAGGACTCACTGGAGAAGATCCTAATGCTGGGAAAGATTAAGGGCAATAGAAGAAGGGGACGACAGAGAATGAGGTGGCTGGATGGAGTCATTGAAGCAGTAGGAGTGAGCTTAAATGGACTCCAGAAGATGGTAGAGGACAGGAAGACCTGGAGGAACGTTGTCCATGGGGTCACGATGGGTCGGACACGACTTCGCAACTAACAACAACAACCTCTGCAAATATCTACTGGCTTTTCATCTTTCCTCCAAAGAAGGGGGAGAAAATAGTTCTTTACCATTTTTATAACATATTGTTTGACATAAGATGAGTGGCTAATAAATTTCATAATAATTATTAAACAAACAAACAAATAAATACATGCATACATACATACATACAACATCCCTTTGAAGGAGATTAGCTGAGAGAACGTGCCTGGCCTAAGTTCACCCTGGAGACTTCCTTTTGCATTTTTTAAATTTTGGACTAATAGTACTGGAAAGTATCTTTGAGTGTGCTCAGAGACACTTGGTCCTTTTATTATAATTCATTGGTTTTCCACAGTTTCTCAAATTATGATTGGATCAACATCTTAGTTTTGAAATGACTGCAGGTCTGAGAGGAGTGACTCACCTTCCACAGTGGGTAGCCTTCGTACATATGGAATCGACCTTGCATCACCACAGTCGGCGTCTCACTCAAGTTCCCAAACACCAGCTTCCCAGCGTGGCCTACAACTTTAATAAGACAAGGAAAGGGTTAAACATTTTGCTGATACCCCCGGTGGCCATTTTGTTGCATTGCAGCTTCTCTGTATCCTGTTGGTTTATGGCACCACCCAGTGTTCTGCATGAAAATTACACTCCCTGGCCATCTCCCATTACCTGTGCTTTGGGGAAAGTTGGGTATCTTAGCATATTCAAACACGACTTGGTCCTTTAGGAGGTCAGCCAGCCCCCCAAGTCCTGAGCCACAGATGATAGCCACTCGGGGCCGATGCTTGGTTTTACTCAGGAGCCAATCTGCTGTCCGCTTATAATCCTCATAGGTGTATCTGAAACCAGAAAAGGTTGAGATGAGATGGGGGAATACAGGGTTAATTGTTTGACCTGCAGGACTGAAGATTCACCAGTAGATGGCAGAAAATATGCACACAAACTCTAACGAAGAGTGTTTAATTTGAATTCTAAAGAAACCACATTAAAATAAACTTGTGTTTTTGAAGGGGCAGGACAGGAGGTGGCAGGCAATTGCAGCAACCAGAGTCAGGAAAGCAGGAAAAGAATGACTCAGCTGTCAAAATATTATGTGAGACGAGAAAAAAAAGCCATATTAGTGGTTTAGTTGTTTCTCCAACAGTGACGTTTAGGATAACTCCTTTCATACACAGTACATTAGTAATCCCCCCATAAGGATTTATTTCAAATATTTTTTTATTATGCTCATATTCCACTTATTCTCACCAGACTACACAAAGACCACAGTGACTAGAGGTAGTACTCAGCTTATGACCACAACTGAGCCCAAAATTTCCGCTGCTAAGCAAGGCAGTTGTTAAGCGGGTTACAGCCCATTTTACGGCATTTTATGCCATAGTTGTTAAGTGGCGCTGCAATTATTTAAGTAAAACATGCAATTATTAAACGAATCAGGCTTCTCCCATTGGCTTTGCTTGTCAGAAGCCAGCTGGGAAGGTTACAAATGGTGAGCACATGACCCCGGGACAGTGCAACAGTCCTAAGTACATGCCAGTTGCCAAGAGTCTGAATTTTGATCATGTGACCAAGGGGACGCTGTAGTGATCATGAAGTGTAAAAACCGGTCATAAGCCATTTTTTTTCCAGTGCTGTTGTAATTTCGAATGGCCACTAAACAACAAATGGTTGTAAGTCAAAGACTACATGTATTCAAAATACAAATAATCCTCGGCTTACAACCATTTGTTTAGCAACCGTTCAAAGTTATGATGGCACTGTGAAATGTGACTTAAGGCCAATTTTTATGCTTTCACTGTTGCAACGTCCCTGGGGGTCACGTGATGGTGAGCCAGATGCTCGGCAACCATTGCGCATTGCAATCACAAAGATGGCCACTTGTGACCTTCCCACCCGGCTTGCAACAACCAAGTTCAACTTGGAAGCCAGCAGGGAAAGTTGCAAGTCAGGGTCACGTGATGTCTCACTTAAAAGACTTGCAGCAAAAAAAGGTAATAAAATTAGATGCAGTCACCTGAAGCTTCATTTAACAACCGCATCACTTAATGATGAATTTTACGATCCCTATTGTGGTCGTAAGTCGAGAACTACTTGTAAATATTTGAACTCTCCCAACCTCTTGGTGAGGTAGACTATGCTGAGAAAAAGGAGAACGTTCCAAAACAGACTGAATAGAATAGAATAGAATAGAATAGAATAGAATAGAATAGAATAGAATAGAATAGAATAGAATAGAATAGAATATCTGAAGCAAACCTTTCTTATTGTAGTACAAGCTAGAGATTCTTAGTTGATCCAGGCCTTCCTTTCATTTGCTCATCTTATGTGTTTATTTGCTCATCTTTAGTACTTCTTTAAATAAAATTTATCTTCTTTCCAAATATACCATCCAAATTGCATTTTTTTCCACAACTCAAGAAGCTCCTTTTAAATCTCTGCAACACACATCCCCCCCCCCTCTCTCTCTCTCTCTCTCTCTCTCTCTATCTATCTATCTATCTATCTATCTATCTATCTATCTATCTATCTATCTATCTATCTTTCTTTCTTTCTCTCTCTCTTTTTCTGCACCCTTTGCATTTCTTCCTGGATCATTTCAATCCATTAAGCTCCAGAAGAGTTCTAGAAAAGGCTTGCGCACAATTGGTTCTATATATATGGTAACTGCAGCGCATTTACTGTATGCACAAAGATGGAAGACTACAGAAATAACCACAATGGAAGACTAGATAGTGAAGGTGGCTGAGTTTGCAGAAATGGAACAGCTGACCAGTTTGATTAAGCAGGGAACAACAATTGTACTTTTACAAAAGACTGGAAAACCTTTATGGAGGTTTTTTCCCCCCTGAAGATGGCAGAAATGAAGCAAGTGATTTGGAGATTTACTGATTAAAAAGGGCTGTTTATGGGAAGAAGGGAACCTTGGTATGCAATTTGGGAAAATGACGATCATTATGCTTGTTCCTGCTGCAAAGAAGATTAGAAATTGCTTCTTTAGATATTTTTATCTTTAGATATTTTTCTTTTTCCTAGCCTTTTCATGTCTTTAATTTTTTATATTACTTTTTCATATCTTTCTTTTTTCCCACTTTTCTTTTTATGTTTCTGTAGTCTTTTAATTCTGTCCAAAATCCTTTCTTTTATTTAACATATTTATATTCACAAACACACACACACACACACACACACATGCATGCATACAAACACACACTATTCATGGGTTTAAAAATTTCCTCTGGGCGAACTGGCTGGATAACCAAAGCTCAGGTACTTTTCCACCAGACACACACACACACACGCACACACAAAACAACTATGCAGTGAATGAATGCTCAAGCATGCCAGCCAAAAGCTAACCTTGTCTGTGATCATCACATTTTGCTAAGCCCAAATTCCAGCTGGTCCATGGGAGACCCTAATATCGGAAACTGTCAATTAGACCAAAAGTCTTAAATCAGGAGAAGTGGCACCCATCAATTTAGACCAGAGAAGTAAAGAAGAAGGTTGTTTGAGGGGATTTTTGTGGGTAAATAAAATCTTTGGGCCAAATTTCTCCTGGTGTTTTTAGACCAGTGTTTCTCAAGCATGGCAACTTTAAGAGGCGTGGACGTCAACTCCCAGAATTCCTCAACCAGCCAAGCTGGCTGGGGAATTCTGGGAGTTGACGTCCACGCCTCTTAAAGTTGCCACGCTTGAGAAATATTGTTTTAAAGACATACTCCTGTAATTTTTTGGGTAGCAGAATGAAAGCGCTGTGCTGCTATTTCAACTGGACTGTTTACTTGATCTCCTACTCCTGGGATTTCATAGTGGCCCCCCATCCAAGGACTAAGCAGTTCCTGTCCTGCTTAACTTTTCAAGTCCAACCAGATCCTGAGTGGGATTTATTATTATCTCCCTGCTGTCTTTGGAAATTGAGTGCACAGTTCTGGGAATTCAGAAATGGAAGGCAGCTGATAATGCAGCTGTGCCAACAAAGGATCTGGAGGGAGCCTTACGGTGTGAAGAGTCGCACCCTTTTCGCCTGCAGAAACAGCCACGTCTACAAAGTAGCTTTGCCACTTCTACCCACAGAGTACACAGTGGGCCACAATTGGTGGCCAACGCCTTTTGGAGGCATCTCATGTGATGGGCATATCAAAGCAGGAAGCAACTGAAATTAACCTTTGTCCAAATCTATTATACACACCCCACAATTACCCTGTGCCATGTGCACCGGAAAAAAAATTGGCTTCACAAAATGAAGAGAACACATGTGCGTCATGCACCCAGAAAAAAATGAATCAAAAGGAAACACGGTACAAATGAGGCATTTAAATGTATCACCTTTTAATCCTGCTAGAAATAAGATATTGACTACTGCAAAAAAGCGAAGGGAGGGCAAACCGGTCCAGAAATGGGGTTTTATTTCAAGCCAGTGCTTAGTAAGGGCAATGGAAAAGTTTCTGAACTGAATTTTTGAGAACTTTAAGACCTCACAGGCTTAGCCGTTGCCTCCTGCAAGGAACTGTCTTTCTGGGAATGGAAATCATAACATGCAATTTCATTTCTCCCTTACAATACACTCGAGCGTTACAGCTAGTCCTCCATTTACGACCACAATTGGGCCCAAGCTTTCCGTGGCTAAGCGAGACAGCTGTTGAGTGACTTTTGCCCCATTTTACAATCTTTCTCGGCACAGTTGTGAAGTGAATCCCTGCAGCTGTTAAATTAGTAATGCCATTGTTTAAGTGAGTCTGGCTTCCCCGTTGATTTTGCTTGTCAGAAGGTGGCAAAAGGGGATCACATGACCCTGGGACACTGCAACCGTCATAAATATAATTCAGTTGTCAAGCGTCTGAATTGTGATCAGGTGATCATGGGGATGCTGCGACCGTCGTAAGTGTGAAAAACATTCATAAGTCACTTTTTTCAGTGCCGTTGTAATTTTGAACAGCCCCTAAACTAATGGTCGAGTGTGTTCCATGCATTTAAAATCACAATAATTTGCTTGTGGTTAGGACCGGGAGGCTCTCTGCACATGTTCAATTGCAATTTTGCTTATCCATTATGTAAACCCACAATCACACACACACACACACACACACAAACACACAGTAGGGAAGCATAAAGCCCAGTCTCCAGGGATTTATCTGAACTCTTGAAGCCAAAATTGTCTCCCTTAAATATTTTAAACTCTACAGAAAAAGGGGGAAGCGGTTTTTGTTGTTGTTACTATTGTTATTTATTATATTTAGAGGCCAGCTGATTACAAAATGCTTCCACGAGGCTTACAGTTAAGGAAGAGTTAATAGGAAACGTTATACAACTGGACAACCACACCCCATATATAAAAAAACACAACCAACAAAGCTTAACAGGCACCCCACCCCTTGCCTGGGGAATACATTTTAAGATTCCTAGAACATTATGGGGGGGGGAGCAATATTGCTATCTGGGGGGATATTATTTGAAAAAGTGGGTGCTGCGACAGAGAAGGGATACCGATAGTCCTCAACTTACGGCGACAAATTGAGACCAGAATTTCTGTTGCTAAGCAAGATAGCTGTTAAGTGAGTTGAGACCGATTTTACGACCTTTTTGCCATCGGTTGCTAAGTGAATCTTGCAATTGTTAAGCGAATCTTGCCGTTGTTAAGCGAATCTTGCCATTGTTAAGGGAATCAGTTTCCCCCCAATTGACTTTACTTCTCAGAAGCAGGCTGGGAAGGTCACAAAAGGCAATCAAGTGACCCTGGGATGCTGCAATTGTCATAACTAATTCCAGTTGCCATATACCTCCATTTTTTCACTATGTGACCATGTGATGTTCAGAAGTGCCAGGACCGGTGATCAGTTGCTGCGACAGCTGTTAAGTGCTGAGGACCGCTCATAAATCACTTTTTTCAGTGCCCTTCTAACTTCAAATGGTTGCTGAACAAATGGTCGTGAATCTATCTATGGACTATGGCAGACCTGCTGCAACTTACAGCCTCTAAATAGAAACGATCCTCGGCTCCATTTGTTGAGAAAGGTATAATTTTATTAGAAATCAAGTGTATTGCAATAATGCATGGCCAGAACTGAGAATCACGCGCCAAAATCCCTAAGTTCAACTTTTCCCTCCCTTAGCTGCCTCCCATCACTGCCTCCCTCTCCAACCCATCAAAGTCCAAGCCAGATGTTTTGAGAATGGGTAGGCTGGGTGACCTTGAAATGGCCTTCCAGGAGATAACAGCAAGCAGCAGGGCGGAGGGGGGGGGCAGCTGACAGACCACAGGTGGCCCTCGACTTACAATCATTCATTTAGTGACGTTCAAACTTATAATGGTACTGAAAAAAAAAGTGATTGATGGCCATTTTTCACCCTTTATGACCTTCGCAGCATCTCCATGGTCTCATAATCAAAATTTGGATGCTTGGCAATCAGCTTTTATTTAGGACAGCTGCAGTGTCCCGGGATCACGTGATCCCATTTTATGACCTTCTGACAAGCTAAGTCAATCGGGGAAGCCAGATTCGCTTAACAATATCGCTGCTGCTAACTTACCAACTGCAGTGGTTCACTTAACCACTGCGGCAAGAAAGGTCGTAAAATGGGGCAAAACTCACTTAAGACCGTTTTTCACACTTACAACGTCGCAGCATCCCACGTGATTACTGCAATAACTGCAAATGAGTCAAGAAAGGTCATAAACTGAGGCAAAGCTCACTTAAGAAATGGCTCACTTAATAACATAAAGTTTGGGCTCGGTTCTGGTCGTAAGTTGAGGACTACCTGTATTCACATAACATGAAAAATGGAGTTGGTTTCTAACTTTTACTCTTATTTCTACTTGGAGAGATGTCAGAGCCCATCCGGTTCAGTTATTTGATGGTTACGGTAAATTATTGTGCAAATCTAGAAAGTATGTTATGCTGGTAAACAAAGTACAGTAGACGTATTATGTAAATCTTTTCTTCCTCTTTCTGTGTGCAGTGGCATCTGTGGCTGTCAGCAGCACAGAATATACAAGACAGGAAAATCCAGATCGTCACTGGTTCAGGTGACAATCCGGATTGTCACTGAATTATGGAGGAGCAAGGGCAGAGAAGGAAATGAAAGCACCCGGAGGATTGAGATCCATCGTGAATTAAAGAGGCATGAAAGTCAGGTAATCCTTGACTTACGACCCTAATAGAGCCCAACATTTCTCTTGCTAAGCAGGACGATTGTTAAGTAAGTTTTGCCCCATTTTATGACCTCCAAATGCTGTAAGAATCTGGATTACTGGAACTTGGAGGGGATCACATGCCTAGGCTAATGACATGAAGAGGCCTTAGGGCACTATAAAACAGAAAATTATAGGTTCCAATAAGGAACCGCAAGGAAAAAACCCACAAGAGGTAAGAAAACAATCACCACCACCAATGAAGGCAGAGTACCTGACTTTGCATCATAAAGTCTCTTTCCACACTTGGTAGAGGAGGCAAAAAAGAAGCTGCTGAGGCATCTGTAGCTCCTGATTGGCTGATCTCCTGAAGGGTGTGTGAGCCAGGAAAATGCCTCATTGGTTCCCAGCCTGCAAAGAAGGAACTTGTGTTGCAGCACAGAAAATCCCCTCTGCGAGCATGTGTGTGTGTGCGTGCGTGCCTGTGGACGCACTCAGAAAATGTAATGCATTGTTTTAAAACCTGCACAGGAACAAGGAGTCCTGCTTGTTCATGGGACAAGCATTTTATTTGAAACTGTTTGCTGACTAGAGCTTTGATCCTGGGTCAAAACATTCGTCATAACTTTCTTGTGAAACAGGCAGTGTGAAAATGTCTCGGTTTCAACAGGGATGGGTCAATGCTCAGCAGATCTCCAAGTGACAGCCATACCCTGGTCTAGAGGTTAAAAAGTGGACAAGTGACCATGAACCGCTCTTGGAAGACCCATAGGTGCATTTTCAAGAGGCAACTGGACTTTCTTTGTTATTCCTTGAAGACGTTTCGCTTCTCATCCGAGAAGCTTCTTCAGTTTAGAATATTAGAATAATAGAGTTGGAAGGGACCTTGGAGGTCTTCTAGTCCATCCCCTGCTCAGGCAGGAAACCTATACCATTTCAGACAAATGGTTGTCCAGTCTCTTCTTAAACAGTGTTGGAGCATTCACAACTTCTGGAGGCAAGTCGTTCCACTGATTAATTGTTCTAACTGTCAGGAAATAAGTTCTGCATAGCTAAATGTCTATGGAGATTCTCAGTCATCCAGCTCGTGGCTGAAGAAGCTTCTTGCATGAGAAGCGAAACGTCTTCAAGGAAAAACAAAGGAAGTCCAGTTGCCTCTTGAAAAAGCACCTTTGGGGCAACCATGACCTGAATGACTGAGAATCTCCATAGACCTGGAAGACTTGGAAGACTTCCCAAATGCTGGAGACAAAATGCTAACCCCAGATGGATCACTGTTGGTCTTAGATCCAGTCACAAACCCTATGCTGACTAGGAGTTGGGGTTTGAACCTTTAATGTATCTGAAGAACTCTACGTTAGGTCAGATTGGGTTAAAGGCATACAGGTAGTTTTCAACTTACAACCATTCGTTTAGTGACCGAAGTTATAACAGCACTGAAAAAAGTGACTTACAACCATTCCTCACACTTAAGACCGTTGCAGCATCCCTATAATCATGCGGTCAAAATTTGGGCAGTTGGCAACGGTCATGTATTTACAACAGTTGCAGCGTCCTGGGGTCATGCGATCACCATATGCAAACTTCCCAGGTGTCTTCCAACGAGTGAAGTAAAGGGGGGGGAGCCAGATTCACTTAATGACCACTTAGTTCATTTAACCCAAAGGTGCTTTTTCAAAAGGCAACTGGACTTTGTTTTTCTTGAAGACGTTCTTGAATGAGAAGCAAAATGTCTTCAAGGAAAAATAAAGTCCAGTTGCCTTTTGAAAAAGCACCTTCGGAACAACCATGACCTGGATGACTGAGAATCTCCACAGACATTTAATTCACTTAACTGCAGTGATTCATACCCAATCATAAAAATTGTAAAAATTGGGTGTGGCTCACATAACAATCACCTTCCTTAGCAACAAAAATTGTGGTCTCAACTGTGATTATATGTCAAGGACTACTTTACATCAGGACTATCGGCCATTAACATAAGTACCCTCTCTAAGAGCAAACTCAGATGGGTGAGTGCTGACAGCACTGCCACCTAAACAACACAAGGATGGGCTGGGAGATGCATTAATCATTTTATATAAACTTGCAGCTTACCTGAGCCATTCACGGCTCATAGTATCCCTAGGGAAGATAGAGCAAGCTGGCTAGAATCTCAGTAAAAAGTCCTTCCATTAGAGGCTGAATCTATACTGCAAAATTTTGCGGAGGTCCCCCTGGCTTAATATGGCTGAATATTTCTTTGTGGAAGAACATATGAATAGCCACGTGTTCAGGGAAAAAGGGTGGACACTGCATGCTAAGTAGGCATCTAAGGGTTGCTGTGGTGTCACCCAAACTGCTGAGCTCAACCAGAGCTTTTTACGGATGGGAATCCTTTGCTATGAGCCACAATAACAGCAGAATGTCCTCTGAAGGCCATCTGTGGGATGGAAGGCTGGTGGGCTTCCTTGTGCACTTGATGGAGAACAGATTAAACGTAATCTTTGACTTACCACCACAATGGAGCCCAAAACTTCCCTTGCTAAGCAAGACAGTTGTTAAGTGAATTTTGCCCCATTTTATGACCTCTCTGGCCACAGTTTTTAAGTGAATCACTGCAGTTCTTAAGTTAGTAACACAGTTGTTAAGTGAATCTCACTTTCCCATTGACTTTGCTTGTCAGAATGTCGCAAAAGGTGATCACATAATCCAGGGACACTGGCAAATGTCATAAATACATGCCAGTTGCCAAGCCTCTGAATTTTGATCACAAGATTGTGGGGATGCTGCAATGGTCGTAAGTGTGAAAACAGTCATAAGTCACTTTTTCAGTGCTGGTGTAATTTCAACAATCACTAAACAGATGATTGTAAATTGAGGACTGCCTGTAGATGGGCCAGAGGTCCAATCAACAGAACACTGCTTGTGTTTTTATGTTATCTTCTTCTTGAGTAACTATGCTCATCAGCACAGATGTAGCCATACTCAACCAGAAATGTGTCACATTCTTAGCAGTGACACAAGTCACTGACAGTTGATGCAATCTCCTTGTAGAAGACATGGGAACATGTTGTTCCTTCTCTTGCCAGACACAATGACACTAACCCATAATTTCTCAGTCTTATTTCTGGATTACGTAAACTGGGACTGTAAGAACTTAGTCAATGGGGAAGTGATGAGTCATGAACAAGACTCTTATCAGGACAGGCAGTTAGTTTTCAATGGGTTCCAGGTGCTGTAAGAACAAAGAAATACCAGCAGAATACACAGCGGTTTTGTGATTGCAACTCCCAAATGCAGGGAAATGGTTTGACATGAGGAAATCAAGAACTTCTCTCTTCTGGTCTTAAAAGTCAACAGCCAAGATAGATGTAAGAATGTAAAGATGCCTTTTATTGAGAACTTTCAATCCAGGGGATGGGTCAATGCAGGGATATTAACTGGAGCTGGCCATAAGATTTCAACAGCATGCATGAATTTAGGCTTCCTTCTTCAGAGTAAATCAACCGATGGAGCCAGGGTATTCAACATTTGCTCCAAATTAAGGTGGGAAAGTCTGCTGTTATGACCACAGCTTTATTAAATAAAAAAACTTAAAATTGGTAGCTATCAGATCATACACAGCATGGCCCATATCATGTTTACTCAATACGGGCATTCCACACTGGGTCTTCTACCACTTTTGAAGGCAAATATACATGTCCCAAGATAATGTTGCAGGATCTAATCTGGGTGGGTCACTGGAACCAGAGGTCTAGTCCTCCAAGCTTTCGGACTCATGCTGAAGCCCATCCCTGGGGAACTTCTCTCTACATATTCTGGTAAATAGAAGTTCCCTAAAGATGGGCTCCAGCAGAAGAAGACTAAAACTCTGGTCCCAGTGACCAACCCAGATTGGATCCTTCTACCACTTCCTCATCATAGGAACAGTTAAGTTAGGAGGGTCCTTGGTGGTCTCTGAGCTTGGAAGTTTTCTTCCAGACATTTCATTACTCAAACTAGGTAACATCATCAGTGCTACCTAGTTTGGATAATGAAACATCTGCAAGAAAACAATCAAGTTCAGACAGCACCAAGGTCCCTTCATGTCAACCCTGAGCTACAAATATTATCCTTTATTACTACAGTTAAATTAGTATGCAAAGTGCTTTCACCCTCTATGGCCCAATATTTCACCCACTGTGGCCAATATTGGGAGCCGGTGAATTGCTCAAGACACTCCCAGTGGATATCATGATTCAACAAAGACTTGGGATCTGTCAGTTGAGACCCATCCATCCGTCACTGGGTCATGCCAGTCTCCTGGAGTCAAAAGCATTCCTAACCAATTGGATCCATGCCTACCCACATTATAAACCTAAGTTCCATGTCCATCTCCTGATTTTCAACTCAGCATATTTTTCCATGTGACCTTTCTGAAGAGAGTTAAAAGATTACATGAAAAGGACTTTGGCTAGAGAACTGGATAATAAGCAACAATTATGATTTTGCCCAAGAACTGCCTACTTACCCAAGCATTTTTAATGGGAAGAAGGCCAATGTTTTACAAAATATTATTCAGCTTCATTGCCTATTAACAGTGACCAGTTACAAGAAAGCTACACCTTTGGTAGACTGGTGGACAAGCTTGTTCTTCACTGTCAACATTACTGGCAACTTTTGAGACATTTTCCACAAAGGGAAGTCATAGGTTCTTCACATTTCTTGCCTATTCTACTATTGCATTTTAAAAAAAGAATTGCAATCTTCCAGGTTGCATAAAATATGCTATCAGAATAGATGTTGGCTGTGGTTCCATGAAATGCATAGCCATAATTCTGATTTACTGATAAAGAACTATATTCCAAGATAAAGGGACAAGCAAAGATATTATTTTGCTGACAAAGCTATGTGTTTCCCTGAAAGAATTAGTGCATTGTTTAGTACATTATCTTGTTTCATTGCTCCTTTAAAAGTAAACTATAAACCAGGTTATCTTCTAGACTAAGAATCATGGCCTATTATAGGGCAACAATTGAGTTGGGACCACATACATCCCCTAGGTTTTTTTTTAAACATCTGCTTTCACCAATGAGATAAGCCAAAAAGAAATCATAAACTGTGAACCTCAGCACATAGCCTGTTCTCAAATCACGAAATTTTCCAAACACATCTGCAGTCATTGTTATATTTATTCATGGCTGGAAACCTTTATGGTCTTTTTGCTGAAAATGGGGAAAAAATGAACTTGTAGTCTTTGGGTTCGATGATTAGAAAGGGAAAAATGGAGGAAGGGAATTATGATATAACCTTAAAAAGGGTAGATAGGCAATAAACAAACATATCTGTAACGGGTGTAAAAAAAGGTTGGAAGCAAATCCTTCATACATTTTTTTTTCTTTCCTCTTCTTTTTTCTCACTTAGATACCTATTTTTCCTTCCTTCATTCCTACCTTCCTTCCTTCCTTCAAATTCATATTGTATGTTTGCTTTTACTATTACATAAAATTTCTTCATAAAAAAATATTTAAAAAAAAAACCCAAACACATTTGTTTCGTCAGTAAAATGAAATCCCTGAGTTTCAAGAGGCCGATTATAAAACAGCCAGTTTTCTGATTTGGTTTTTAAGGAACTGTTGCATCATCAGATTGATTGTAGCCAAAATAAATAATTCAAAAGACAAAGAACAAAGTTGCTTATATGATTACTTATTACTCATCATCAAAGCCATAGCCTTTGCTTCTCTTTTGTTGAAATATTACCCATTCAGGATGTTCCTCTCTACTAACATGGACTAACCATAAATCTAATATCAAGCCAGGGTTAAACAGAGACAGCGAAGTACAAGAGGAACCAGGAGTCCAAACCTTGAACTCTAGTTCCTTGCCAACATTTTTATGTCTATTTCTCGCTCTTTGACCTATTGGATTTTCTCCCTTGCTGCAGATCTCCCAAGGACAGTGATGAATCTCTGAAGTTATATCCACACTCAAGCGCCTGATAAAATAACCAATGATTATTGATAATAAAATATAAACTAGATTTTGCTTCCTCTTTTTAATTGGCAGTTTCAATTTGTATTTTCTTAAAGGTTAAGGTTTGCCTTGTTAATTGTGCAAGCATAAAATACAGGTAGTCCTCGACTTATGACCACAACTGAGCCCAAAGGTTTTGCCATAGTTGTTAAATAAATCACTGCAGTTATTAAGTGAATCGTACAGTCATTAAATGTCTTCTCGCATTGACTTTGCTTGTTGGAAGTTGGTGTGAGGGTTTCAAATGGTGATCACATTTTTATTTTGTGTTTACCCAAATTTTGATCACGTGACCATGGTGATGTTGCAATGAGTGGTGTGAAAAATGCTTAGTGGTCAGAAGTACCACTATAACTTGGAAAGGGCATTAAACAACCGGTTGCAAGTCAGTTCTTGCTTGTAAATAAAATTAAAAAAAAGAAAAACGCACTAAATGTGCCTTGGGATCTAGTTGGGATGTAACAATTTGGGGTTTTTCATTTTTCTCTCCACTTATCTTTCTCTTAATTCTCTTTCAAGAGAACCTCACAATATTCGCTTTCTAGAATTTGCATCTTAATTAAAATTGGCATCTTAATTAAAATCAAACTTCATTAAAAAAAATTGTCCTGGGAAACCAGCAGTCAGTCACGTGACAAGGACCTGTCCTTCAATTTTGAGGGAAATTTAACCTCGTACAGAGTACTTTTTTTTTCCAAACCACATAAGCAAACTCTGGAAACCTCAATATTCTTGGGCTTTCCATTCTCAAATAGTGAGGGGAAAAATAAGAATTTCAGTTTTCACAGGCAGAAGCATATAGAAACCACATCAGACACCGTTGAGCAATTTAGGAACTGAAAGTCATAAAAATTCCCAGTCTCCTTCGGTATTAAAAATGACTCAAGTTTTCTTTTGCCTCAAATTGGTTCCAGAGCCCAGAGAAAAAAATCAGTTTTCAATATGATGCATCCTATTAGCACACACCTCAAATGGATGTTCACTATTTTACTCATCCCTTGCCTGTTTCTTTGCATATTTTAATTACACGTATTAGCAGGAAAGGCAAAAAGTCATTTCAGACATGAATTCAATGCCTTCTTGAAAGCCTAATGGGCACAAATACATGCACACACCCTGAAGCAGATTGATAACAGCACTTATTTACTTTACAGGTTGCAAAGAAGAGCAAATTGAACCAGAAACATCTTTGCAACATAGTGGTCTCCAGATCCTTTAGGACAGGGGTGTCAAACTGCCGGCCCGCGGGCCGGATGCGTCATAGTGATATGCGCCCATTCCATTGCCGGCAATGGCAAAAAAGTCATGATACGTTGCGACACGTCACGTGACATTGTGAGTTTGACACCCCTGCTTTAGGACTTCAACTCCCAGAATTCCTAGCTAGTCCTGGCATACAGTGGGGAGAGTAGTAGGTGATGGAAAGCTAGGCACAACCAATTCTGCCTCTCATATATGGAAAATTGAAGCTACTTGTAACCTCAGCCTACCTGGCAGGGCTGTTATGAATAAAGAAGCAGGAGGGAGCTGGGATAAAATATGCAAATTAATTTTGGAACATGAAGTGTTTATATAGGATCTTTCGGTCTAAAGAAGCTACATAGATGTTTCCATGCTACTTCAGGAATGTAATTGATCAATAACAGTAATGTACTTGCCATGATTTCCACTTCTTGAGCCCAGTTCTTAAATCCCTAGCTCAATTTTCTCTCCCCACTCAAAACTCCAAATATCCCAAATTCTCACTTTGAGAACTCTTTTTCCACAGCTGAGGCTGGAGCTCAGCAAAGGAATAAGGAACACAATAATAATAGGAACAGAGGGGATGCTTCAGAAGAGGACCCCCCCCTCCTCCCCCCAAAAGATGAGCAGATTAAAATAATTTTTAAAATTGGGAGTTTGTGTCAACTCTGAGGCTTCTGGTTCATGCACTGCTTAACTTTGCTGTAAGGGAATGCTACTATTACTACTACTAGCAGTGATGAAAATGTCACAGAGGATAGCAGCCCACAGCTGATTTTAAGGGGGGGGGGGAAATCAGGACCTGACCTTGATGTACTGGGATGGAAGACCACCGGGAAAGGTCACAGTTGTAGCCTACACCAATGTTTCTCCACCTTGGCAACTTTAAAATGTGCAGACTTCAACTCCCAGAATTCTCCAGCTGCTGGCTAGGGAATTCTGGGAGTTGAAGTCCACACATCTTAAAGTTGCTCAGGTTGAGAAACGTGGCCAAGACTGAATTCAAAGAACCATCAATGAAGAGGAACGGGCAACCAAGACAATTACACAAATCTGTCCTAATAGACCAACGGACTTGAGTTCAGCTAGAGGGCGAGATTCTATATAGCAGCCACCGCAATGGTAATAATAATAACAGTAATAATCTACCCAACCACTTCAGACTCTTCTGAGGATTACCCCCCCCCCCGATTATTTTTACATTATAAATTGGTAAATTTTACAACATCCACCCACTCAAAAGCATGAGATAAAACATAGGGGTCCTTCGCGAATTGCCTCTTTAAAAAAAAGATGCTGAAAAACATCCGCTGATGTCCCCCTTCCCTCTTCCCCACCTCCCCCACCCCCCAAGCCGGGACTCCTTAAAATCGCTTTCACCACCCGAGGCCATCCAGACGGGTCGGATGACGACTCCCATCTGCGGCCGGCGATAATGGGAGTTGTAATCCAGACACACACATCAGAAGGCAGATCAGAGACAGATGGACCATAATTATTCCACCGAGGACCTTCCCCGTTTCCCGCAATCCTCCTCCCCGGAGCAACCCGGTTAAACAGTAACGTTCCCACGCTGACCTTTCTTCCCGCTGGTTGGCCATGATGCGAGTCGGCGACTTTTTCTTTTTTTTCTTTTTCTTTTTTTTTTTCCCGCCGCTTCCGAAGGTTCCTCCAGGGAATCGCGTTGCTCTGCGGAGAGACCGGAGGCTCGGCCGGCCTTCTAAACAGAAAGAACGTGTCGTCATAAAGACGCCGGCCAATCGGAGTGGCTTCCCGTGCCGGCAACAAAGGTTGCTCCGGGCGACCCCGGCGTTCTCGTCAAAGCGGCGGCTCTGCTCCGCCCACTTCATTCATGCCCGCTGGCTAAAGGCGCGCGGGAGGAGGGAAGCAGCGAGGCAGACAGGCCGGGCGAAAAGGAGGCGCGGTGGGAAGCGAGGATTTCCACTGACGCATCTCCGCGGCACACGCGGCCGGCCAGGGTGCGAACGTGCGTGGATGCCGGAGCTGCTTCCTTGCCCAGCCCTCAGCCGCTTCCAGAAATCCCCGCCTCTGAATTGTCAGAAGAGGGAATTTCCCCCTTTGCTCATCACTTCTCCCTCGCCTAACTTTCCTGTAAAACCTTCCAATTTATTTATTTTTAAGTCGATTTTATGTTTACAGTGTCCGGCTGTGCTTATGCGGAAAAAAACTGTAAAAGTTTTGCTTAGTTTTGGGGAAATAATGTCTATGGAGATTCTCAGCCATCCAGGTCATGGTTGTCCCAAAGGTGTTTTTTTCCACGAGGCAACTGGATTTTTTATTTATTTTTCTTTGAAGACGTTTCGCTTCTCGTCCAAGAAGCTTCTTCAGCTCTGACTGGATGGTGACGATCCTTCCATTCCCCACTTCAAAGAAAGTCTTCAAAGAAAAACAAGAAAGGCCAGCTGCCTCCTGAAAAAGCAGGGTTGGGACATTCAGGAAATGCGATGTTCTTTTTCTATTCTTCCCCCCACTTCCCCATTGGCTCTAATACAAGGAGAATAAGATAAGATAAAACAAGACCTTTATTGTCACTTTTCTCTGTGAATGCACTGGCACACATTAAAAAATGAAATTCTGATGCCGTCTCTCAAAAGAAAATATACATAGTCATATCCATAAATTAACATATGTATGATGATTAGTGGTAATCAATAGAGATGATTAAGAAGAAAATGCAATATTTTGTTCCTGCGGTTCTTGGCCATATGATTAGTCCTGGACTTACAAACGTGCTGTTACTCATCCTGGGCCAAAGAGGCTGCAGGTACAACATCTGATGGCGCGATACCATCTCCACCCACAAGTCCTCGACCTGCCATATCTCTTTGAGAAGGTTTTGCCCAACACAGAATGTGACTACAGGTAGTCCTTGATTTATGACTACAATTGGGCCCAACATTTCTGTTACTAAGCGAAACAGTTGTTAAGTGAGTTGTGCCCCATTTTACCACTTTTGTGCCACGATTGTCAAGTGAATCACTGCAATTGTTTAGTGAATCATGTAGTCACTTGTCTGAAATGGTATAGGTTCACCTGCTTGAGCAGGGGGCTGGACTAGAAGACCTCCAAGGTCCCTTCTAGCTCTGTTCTGTTCTATCAAGCAAATCTGGCTTCCCCCATCGACTTCGCTTGTTGGAAGCCAGCTGGGAAGATACGAATCATGATCACATGACTCTGGGACACTGCACTTGTCATAAATACATACGTTTTCCAAATGCCTAAATTTTAATCATTTGACCATGGGTGCTACGATGTTGTAAGTGTGAAAACCGGTCATAAGTCACTTTTTTCAGGGCCATCGTAACTGAACGGTGACTAAACGAATGGTTGTAAGCCAAAGACTACCTTTATACAGAAAGTCCTTAAGAAGACATGAATAGACACAACTTTGAACAATTTGTAGGGAGAAGCAGACTCATAGTGGAAGCTATATATATATATATAGCCATGGTTATTTTATTTGCTATATGTGTGAGCCTTAGATGTCACTCTGTTGGGCTTCAAATACTGACCTCATCGAGTACCTCCTTCACAGTACATCATCTATCATATCCCATGCCCAAAGTTCATGAGATTCTCCTTTTCGATCCTCGTCTTTCTTTGATCCCGGCCTGATCTATTGATCCTTGAGGTTGAAGGTTCGTTCTCTGAGCTTGTGGGTTGGCTTCTGAAAGTTTCGTTACCAGGCTAGGTAACATCTTCAGTGGAGTTTAAGGGATGTCAGTGTCAGTGTTGTTCTGTTTCTAAGGGCTCCAGGTGTGGGTGTGTCAAGTGAGGGTCTTGTTCTATGTGGGACAAACATCACGTCAATTAAAAACCAGGATCCACGAATGCCGGCTGGCAGTCAAACGCCACGGTCCCAAATCCTTAATCTCTACTCACACTGACACCAAACAACACCAGTTCGATTGGAGCAAAATCTAAAACCATCGGCCACGCTACCACCCGCCACACTCATCAGTTCATTGAAGCCTGGCACTCCACAAGTAATTCCATCAACCGATACATTGATCTACAACCAGCCTATGAACACCCTCAGGATCCAAATCAACTGCACAGCCAACCAGAGACAGCAGCGACCCTCAACCAACCCCGGCAAGCCCCCTCCTCCCCCACTGACCCTGACCTGGAGCAACATCCCCATCACAAGACTCTAATGACTCACACCTGACCCATCACAAGACCCTCATTTGACACACCTAAAGCCCTTATAAACAAAAGAACACTGGCATCCCCTAAACTCCACTGAAGATGTTACCCAGCCTGGTAACAAAACGTTCGGAAACCAACTCACAAGCTCGGAGCACAAACCTTCACCCTCATCCCACACCCGAGCTACAGATATTTGCCATTATTGCAAACTATTGATCCTTCTTGCAGACTTGGGAACTGTCGTGGAAAAACCCAATGAAAAAGACAAAGAGACACAATAACACAACAACAATAATTCTTACTTTAGGATTCAGAGGTTTATTTTGCTAGTAATTTGGAACATAGCAAGCATAATAACACAACATCACTTACATTAATAACCCATTGCAATGAGGACCATATGGCAATAGCAGATTCCAAAAGGACAGCTATAGGCCAATGGCAAATCAGTCAGGTCCAGACCCAACTCTTTATACCCTTTTCCATTCTAAGACTGTAGTCAGATGGTCTGCTGACTTTCTACTGACTTCCTGCTGAACGTAACTTTCCACATATACCCGTGTACATTGGAACCCGCATCCATCAGCTACTTTAGTTCCTCTTTTCCCACGGTTATAATACTCATGTTCCAAATATACATAGAACTACTTACTTTACAAGTTCATATTGCACAAAGCTCAGCAGATTACAAATAATATGTTCAAATTGTGAAACAATATAAAGTTCAAGTTAAAGCTTTAAATCACTACTGTGGGGCCTCTCTCAGGCTTGCTCCAGCCTCATCTTATTATACGAGGAGAGGGCTATATTTTTTATCTCCCACAGTCCCCACTTCTTGTCCGTAAGGACAACACAAAACATAAGCAAAAAGACAAGATTAGAGGGATTCTGGAGTAAAGGGTCTACAATAGTTTCAGAGGGGTATGTAAAGAAAGTATTTTATTGGGAAACACATACAACCTCAGTAGGTTTAAGACTCATGATAAAAAAAAATACAAATGCCAATAAACAACAACACAACTACAGTCCATACAGCAGGCGTGAGGCATTTTCCTGATGCAGATCGTTTCCTTCATGCGCCTCTGGACTTCCATTGTGTTGGAAAAGGTGGTATGAAGTTTTTTCAATGGTCTTGAGGATGGCAAATCAGAGTTCACTTCTTGTTGGTGCTGTCTGGGCTGGAGATTGCATGCTGGTGGGGAGCAGAGGTTACTAGCACTTGCTCTTCTGTCGGGCAAAGCTAGGTGCAGCCAGGTGATCGGGGCTGGATGTCTTCCTCGTCTGGGGCTGGTACTTTCTTGCAGTGCAAAACATGCATCCAGGAAGCCAGATCTTGATACCTCACAGCAGTGTTGGTGGTCAATAAAATCTGGAACGGTCCCTTTCAACGAGGAGCAAAGTAATTTTTTTTTACTGAAATACTTTAGTCAGAACCTGACCACCAACTTTCAAGGCATAAAAAAGATCTAGTGGTTCCTTGGGTGGAACAGTCCTCAGGGAAGCTGAGGACCAATTGCCAGATTTTAAAGAGGAATCCGCCGCATCCAGTTGGAACCGTAGGAAATTAAGTTTGTCCCAATCAAAGGTTCCGGACAAAGGGAACTGATTGTAAAATCAGGCATGGTCACACGATGACTCACTTAGTAACCACTTAGTAATGGAACTTCCGGTCCCAATTTGTGATCGTAAGTCGAGGACTTACAAGGATTTGTTTAAAAATAAATGTTTTGTTTTATTTAATTTATACATTTTGTCAAGGCTGACTCGGATTCTATCGCCATCTGCAATTCTTCTCGCAGCTTGACAACACAAATGGAAGGGGTCCCAGGAGTTTCTTTTTCTGCATATGCCAATGAGACAGTTGACACATTAGCTCTCTTCTTCCAGTAGTTCTCTTTAGAGAAGCCCAGTTCTAGGGACTGCTTTGCAAAGAGATTTTTCCCAGAGATTATGGCCCACATTCTCCAATACGTGGTGACTTAAAAGACAAGCAAAATGTAAGGATGGACCTCAGATGTCAGAGGTGATTCAGGCTGACCATACAAGCAATTCTGCGCCTGGCTTTTCCCAGGCTCTCTTTGGTCCCTTCCATCCTCCTTGGAGGACGGGGCGAGTTGAGATGAGCAAAAGTTGAAATTATACAAAGCGGCAGTATTCACGTATCGCAATAAGCCCTGTTTTGTTTAAACACTGTTTATTTCCCAAATTACGACAGGTACAATGACCAGCCTTAGAGCTGATAATGAAGATGTTGAAATGGTGAAGAGCATCTACCTTTTAGGATCGACTCTCAACAGTAAATGAACAAGGAGTCAAGAAACACGCTACAGACTAGTACGTGGTAGAGCAGGGGTCTCCAACTTTGGCAACTTTAAGATTGGTGGACTTCAACTCCCAGAATTTCCCAGCCAGCCATGCTGGCTGGGGAATTCTGGAAGTTGACGTCCACCAGTCTTAAGGTTGCCAAGGTTGGTGACCCCTGTGGTAGAGCATCAATGAAGCCCATAAAAAAGATATTCATATAGAGGTAGTTCTCGACTTACAACCATTCATTTAGTGACCTTTGGAAGTTACAACAGCACTGAAAAAAGTGACTTAGGACCGTTTGTCACACTTACGACCCTTACAGTATCCCCGTGGTCACGTGATCAAAATTCAGATGCTTGGCAAAGAAGTTCCTATTTATGACGTATGCAGTGTCCCGGGGTCACGTGATCCCCTTTTGCTACCTTCTGACAAGCAAAGTCAATAGGGAAGCCAGATTCACTTAACAACCCTGTTACTAACTGAACAACTGCAGGGATTCACTTCACACCCGTGGCAAGTAAGGTCGTAAAACGGGACGAAACTCACTTAATAACTGTCCCGCTTTGCAACAGAAACGTTGGTTGCCAGAAGGTTGCAAAAGGTGGTCACTTGGCCCCAGAACACTGCAACCGTCACAAATACATGCCAGTTGCCAAGCATCCAAATTTTGAACTCATGACCATGGGGATGCTGCAATGCTCCTGTGAAAAACAGGGATAAGTTACTTTTTTTCAGTGCTGTCGTAACTTAAAACAGTCACTAAACAAACTGTAGTAAGTCGAGGACTACCCATATTTTCTTCCAGGATTTTTTGTTTTTTCCCCCCCAAAATACAAAAATAGATTGTCCTATTGATCTCCCAGTCAAGTACTAACATCAGAGGTCTTCAAACTTGGCCCTTTTATGACTTGTGGACTTCAACTCCCAGAATTCCTCAGCCAGCGTGCCTGGCTGAGGAATTCTGGGAGTTGAAGTCCACAAGTCATAAAAGGGCCAAGTTTGAAGACTCCTGACTAACATGGTCCAGCCCTGTTTAGCTTTGCATGGTCAGCTAAAGTTGGCTAGATGCCATCACCTAGCTGGGGACTATTTGGAAGAATGGGTCATTAAAACCAACCAGGGGTCCAGGCCAGGCTCCTCTGATGGTGTAGTCCAGGGGTAGGCAACCTTGGCTCTTTTATGACTCGTGGACTTCAACTCCCAGAATTCCTGAGCCAGCCATGCTGGCTCAGGAATTCTGGGAGTTGAAGTCCACGAGTCATAAAAGAGCCAAGGTTGCCTACCCCTGGTGTAGTCCATGCTTAAGATCCCAACCACACTGGCAGAATTCCCAAAACAAGGTTGAGTTGCAACATGGGCTCAACAACCAGAGGAACAGTCAAACCGATGTAAGACATTGTAGATGCTGTAAGTTTTTGTTTATCTCCTGTAGTTACCTGCCTGCAATTAAAGACTACCTGAGGCCTTCATCTTAGCTGGTTGGATCATTGGTGTCTATCACACACATCCGGGAGAAGTTCCAAGGCTACCAGACACATTAGAGTTGAATCAGTGGATAATAGGAGTGTGTGGTTTTATCAGCTGCTCAGCTGTCAGACTTAGCAGGATATTGGGAGAGGATGACAGATCTCACAAGCAGAAGCAGGCATCTCCTGCTCAGAAAGAGACTGACTATCAGCTGTGTGCCTGTTGGTCACTGACATCTGGATGAGTTAGAGGCACTGACTCATTCCAGCCTCCCAAGGACCCCACCATGATCCTGCATGATATCTCAAGATACATCGTGAGCTGGAGAACTGGTCTTCTCACATGGGTCAATGAAAGGAACATCCAGGACAACCCTGCTGTCAGTCACACCAAATTCTCTGACGCGTCTGAACAAGTAGAGGAGGAAACGCCTCTTGAAAATGGTAGGTGGGGGCGGGGCAGTAGAGTTCAAGGAAGAGTACTGTCAATCCTTCAAGGTAGGCCACTACTGGAACCCTGTGGTTCTAGGACAGTGTTTCTCAACCTCCTCGAGTTTGGGTTGTGTGGATTTCAGCTCCCAGAATTCCCCAGTCGGCATACTTGGGGCACGCACAAACTTCTATAGCAAGAATATTAATGGAGCAAAATTGGGCTGCAAGTTTTTTTCAGTTTTATTATCATTTATCATCATCCTCGGGTTTTGCCAGCCAGATGTTTAAACTGGAATTGGCATTTTTGTTGGTGTTATTATTGTTATTATCATCATCAAGAGAATGTACAATGAAACAAGGCTGGCTTGCAAGTTATTTGAGACAGGAGCCAGCGCTAAGTGACATAGACCATGATGGATTTACCACCTCACTCCCAATGTGGTTGTTATGTGCATCATCTGCAGTCAATAAGTGAGACCATCATGGGACCGGGACTTGCAATTTTATTGCTGGCTTCTCAATGAGCTTTGCTTGTCAGAAGCCAGCTGTGAAGTGTGCAAATCACATGACTGCGGGATGCTGCGATGGTCATTGATGCCCACATCTTGGGCAGATATGGTTATAAGTCACTTCTTTCAGTGCTGCTGTAACTGTGGTCACTAAACAAGCTGTTGTAAGTCAGGGATTACCTGTAGTAAGAAAGATGGGGCTAGTTAGAAGATGGGGCAGTGCAGGATGGAGCAGGTGGGGGAATTTCGCCAGGAAGAAACCTAAGTGGCTGATTCAATCAAAGTTTGATGACCACCCCTTATCAGCTGGATCGCAGTCAGCAAATTGCACCCTCGGGTGCTTTATTCAGTTTAATATCGTATCTGTTTTGTTTTATTAGTGAGGAAACCTAAGTCAATAAAAGGGGATCGGGGATTGGAGGCGGGGAAGGAAAAGAACGGTTTGGGTTGTACACACATTGGCCCACATGCACACTTGCCTTTCCAAAGAGCAAACAAAATCACGTTGCTTGATTGCGTCCACCGTGTCCCTGGAGAGGCAACCAGAGGGCGTTGTGTGCAAACTGGGCTGCCAAGCCAATAACTATGTGCCATGATGGCAAGAGCTCTCTGACATTAGGGGTCAAAGGGAATCTCGCTCTCTGAATTGACTCTGGGCTGCTTACACAAGTGCTGTTGCACACACACACACACACACGTTGCAAAGAACTGGCCCTGGTTTGAGCCTCTTATCTTACTTGGTTTGTACATTTCCCCTGTGCAAAAAGACATTTGACATTTCTACTCGTGCAACTCCAGAGGGGTGGTAGAGTTTATCCTTCTTCTTTTTAACAAAATTGTGAAGGTGTTGAACCGGACTTAGAGGACAGTATAGGAAGTATCAATTGTGAATATGTGCAGATGACTCCGCTATCTCTGGCCACTTTGCAGAACCATGAGTGCAGGGTCATAAAAGAACAGCAAAAGAAACACCCAATATCCTAACCCACCCGGGAACATATGGCAGTGGTGGCGAACCTATGGCACACGTGCCAGAGGCGGCACTCAGAGCCCTCTCTGTTGGCACACGTGCCACCGTCAGCAGCAGGTCCATTAGGCGGCCACTGCCGCCTGGAGCAAGAGCACCGCCAAGCACAAAGGAGGTGAAGCGGCCAACTAACAAGCTCGAGTAGAAGTGGTAGAGCAGAGGTCACCAACCATTGTCAATTGGTGGACTGGAAGGGAGGGGGAAGCATTTTACATGCGTGCAGGCACGCACGGGGCGAGCACGCACGAGCTGCAAATGGGGTGGGGCTAGTGCCTGCGTGATACTCACTAGCCCTGCCCCATTCTCGCGTGGTGCAGCGCCTTGTATCTGCACCCCGCGGTGCGGCGGTGGCCATTTTGCGCCTTGCAGCGTGGTGGCCCATTTTTGCGCCCCCAGTTTTTGCGTGCCAGAGGCGGCACTCAGAGGCGCCTCTCTGCCCCCCCTGAAGGCACGACAATGTTGATGCGGCCCTGGCACTTTGTGATAAATAAGTGGGTTTTGGATTGCGGTTTGGGCACTCGGTCTCTAAAAGGTTCGCCATCACCGGCCTATCGATTTGGTGAGATGGGCAAATGTAGTCCTCGACTTACAACCAAAATTGAAACCAGAATTTCTGTGGCTAAGCAAAGTGGTTCTTTAGTGAGTTGCAATTGATTTTACCTTTTTTTTGGCCAGTTATTAAGCGAATCACTGGGGTCCTTGGTGCTTGTTTTCTTGCAGATGTTTCATTACCCAAACTAGGTAACCTCATCAGTGCTAGTAAGGAGTGGGGTTTGCTGTCAGTTTATATTCTAGTTCTTATATTCTTTGCTCCCTATGCCATCCGTCTGGTAAACTCGCAAGATTCGTTTTTCTCTCCATGCACATGTATACATAACCCGAACTAGACTGTTGTTTCTCACTGTCATACAATATATGCGGGTATCTGCATAATTCTGTATTTATTTCTTTTTGTCATATTTATGTAGTGTTTATCAGAGGTGGTGACCCTTTGAGAGCTGAATGCAACGAAATTTCATTTTAATGTATGCCGATTAGTGTACATTCAAAGTGACAATAAAGTTATTATTCTATTCTATTCTATTCTATTCTATTCTATTCTATTCTATTCTATTCTATTCTATTCTATTCTATTCTATTCTATTCTATTCTTCTATTCTATTCTATTCTATTCTATTCTATTCTATTCTATTCTATTCTATTCCAATGAAGTGCTCTGTCACTGTTGGTGGGGGTGGTCTTAGAGGTTTTTTGATTGGGCTGATTACTGTTGGCTTCTTTGCCAGTTTGGGTATTGTTTACTTGATTGTTGGTCAAATGTTAATCTTGGAGTTAATCTATGCTGATCTGGGTGCTGATTGCCGGTGGAGAGATGCTTAAGTCTTTTTGTTCCCTTTTGGGCTGGTTGATTGTCTCTTTTGCATAATAACATTGCATAATAACTTTTGCATAAAGGGACCTTGGAGGTCTTCTAGTCCAGGGCTTTTCACCCTTTTCACCCATTGTACTACTTTTAGGATATGGCAACATCCGAGTACCACCAGTCGCCTAGCAAGGTGTCAAAAACTTGATGACCAAAAAAAAAAAAAAGGAAAAAATGATAAAGTACAGGTAGTCCTCGACTTATAAAAGTTTGTTTAGTGACTGTTCGAAGTTACAATGGCACTGAAAAAAGTGCCCCCCAAGCCACAGCCGAGCAAGACACCTGCTTGCCCACCCGGCGGCGCTCTTCCTCCTGTCCGAGGTTTTCATTGTTGTGAGCATTTCTGTTGAGGATTGGCAGCGGGGGTGGGGTGGGGGGGTATTTGGTTTTTATTCCCCCCCCCCGTCTGCTGTGTGGTTGCAGCAGGTTTTGGTCACTTCACATGACCCTGGGACACTGTGACCGTCATAAATATAAATCAGTTGCCAAGCATCTGAATGTAAATCACAAGACCCTGGAAATGCTGCAACATTCCAGCTGATCGGCGCTTCTTCTGGGCTCAGCAGAAGCACCAGGATCAGCGCCGAGCTCCAGCTGGAGCATGGCGCTGATCCGCTGAGCCCTGACAGTCCCCAAGAAGCGCTGATCCTGGCGCTTCTGCTGAGCCCTGACAGCCCTGCAGCTCCAGCCATCTCTCGCTCAGGCTTGTGCGGTGCTGCCACTGGTTCAGCTCATTCCCCTCCCCTGCTACTTTTCTAGGATGGTCGCGTACCACCTGCCAGGTGCCAATGTACCACAGGTGGTACCCGTACCACTGGTTGAAAAGCCCTGTTTCTAGTCCAATCCCCTGCTCAGGCAGGAAACCCTACGCCATTTCAGACAAACGGTTGTCCAAATTCTTCTTAAAAAGTTCCAGTGTTGGAGGCACCCACAACTTCTGACGGCAAGTCGTTCCACTGGTTAATTGTTCTAATTGTTCTAATGTTCTGTTCAAATCTATAGATATTTTTGATGTTTATATGTCTATTGATGGCTAATTTGTCAGAGTGTGAGACTTCTAGAAATTCCCTAGCGTTTTTGGACTTGGCTTGGTCTAGGATGGTCACATTTTCCCAATTGAAACTATGGGTAAGCCTGTCCATATGTTGTAAAATTAAGATTATTAACTCTGACCAATTAGCCATCAATAGGCATATAGACATTAACAATACCTATAGAGTAGGCAAAAGAGATAATCAACTAGCCAAAAGGGGAAGAGAGAGACCTCAGCACCTCTCCAGCAGCAATCAGCACCCAGATAAGCATAGAGATTCAAGATTAACATCAGAGGAAGTAAACAATACCCCAATCAAGAAACTGCCAAAGAAGCCAACAATAAACAGCCCAACCAAAGACCCTCTGAGACCACCCCCACCAAAACTGACAGGGCAAGCCACTAAAATGTAAACTGAGAGCAAACCCAACTCCTTCCTAGCACTGATGATGTTACCTAGTTTGGGTAATGAAATGTCTGCAAGAAAACAACCAACTCAGAGAGCACCAAAGACACCCCCCCCTCCATTTCAACCCTGAGCTACAATATTCTCCTTTGTTATAACTTTGTTTGCTAAACAAATAGTTTAGCTTGAGGACTACCTGTACTTTAGTCACCCAAATCTAAAATTTAATTCTATCAATTAAGCATCTTTGTCAGAACAAATGCATTCAAGCCTGATTATAGATGTTAATTTGATAGTGTGTTCTAGATGGAAGTTGGATGTCTGTAGATTTATATGGGAATCTGTAGGCTTCCTGTATAACATGGAATTCCTGTGTCCATTGAGGTAAGTGCGGGGTGGGAATAAACATAGGCAATTTTCAGATTTCTCCCTTCCTTTTTGGGCACGGCCAGAGTTTCTATTTCTTTTGAGTAACCACAGGTAGTTGTTGCACCCAAATTATGATTAATGCTAAATGCTAAAAACATTTAGATAGGGCTGGGAAAGTTTTATTCTTTTTCTTGAAAGTTCCCAAGAGTGTGCATGCCAGTAATGGACTAGTCCAGAACATTCATTCAAATAACAAGATATCTCAGAATGATCAGATCTGAACTTAAAGGATAGATGATCTTGATCAATGTTTTTCAACTGCAGCTACTTTAAGATGGGTGGACTTCAACTCCCAGAATTCCCCAGCCATGCTCAGCCACAACATAATGCAGACCTGGGCATTTTAAAACATCCGGTCGTTTGCTGTCCCTGTCTAACCCACATGAGGTCAATCTGTAATTAGAAATCAAATGTAATCAAGCCACAACATATAGTCTTACCAGTAGCAGCTAAACAAAACCATGTAATTTATTGCTTTTTATAAAGCAATAAAACTAATACTGAGTAGAATTAAATTCAGTTTATTGATTTGACCTTCCACACCAGTCCAGTTTCTCATGTCGTCCCTTGGGAAAATTAACTGCTTACCCGATATAATGGATATAACAAAACAATTGTTAAGAAGAGAAGCAAAATCTACCAGCATCTTCAAAATCTTGCTGGAGGTGGAGAAAGAATATGGAAAGAGGAGAACCTGAATTTTATTTATATAAAATAGTTGCCTCATACAGGTATCTTACATTATTACTCCCAGAATTCCCAGCAGAGACCCCAACTTTTTAATTCAATTTAACTAGAGAGCAACAAAGGTTTAAACCATTTGGCTTCTGTGGCTTCTAAGCTCATAGTGTCAATTAATAAATCAAGAATGGCTTTTCGGCACACAGTACAGAAAGTACTCCAAAAAGTAGGTAAGGTCAGGGATTTAAAAAAAAATAAGATTCAATTTTCATTAAAATGTAATTCAATTTAAATTATGTGCAGCTGATATTATTCCTGATGCATGTAGTTTTCTTCTATCATATAAAAAAATACAACTTGGCATTGTTTAGATAGGCTCCTTTGTGGGGCCACGTGCTCCCTCTTCTCTCTGGAACATAGTTATATAATTAGTTTCCATAAATCTCAAGGCAAAGAACATTTCAAACTGTTCTCTAAACAAGGGACCTATTTAAGGATTAGAATCATTCCTTCTTCATGACTTACAGGAACTATGTATATACAGTATGACTTGCATTTCCCCAGTAATGTAATTAATGATTTGTGGGGATTATCCTTTTCAACTCCTTCCCTTGGAGATCTAATTCATAGAAACTGAT
This sequence comes from Azemiops feae, assembly GCA_023970755.1. Classification (NCBI taxonomy): domain Eukaryota; kingdom Metazoa; phylum Chordata; class Lepidosauria; order Squamata; family Viperidae; genus Azemiops; species Azemiops feae. The sequence continues at coordinate 103,004 of JALGBA010001267.1, forward strand.
GGATAAGCACTGGTCCTGAATGCATTTTGCTCACCATTACTGCAAATGTGTGACATGAGCAATATAGTTAGTCCTTGACTTACAACCACAATTTTAACCCAAAATTTCTGTTGCTAAGCGACACATTTGTTAAGTAGTTTTGCCCCATTTTACGACTTTTCTTGCCATAGCTGTTAAATGAATCACTGCAGTTGTCAAGTTAGTAACACAGTTGTGAAGTAAATTTGGATTCCTCATTGATTTTGCTTGTCAAAATCCCCCACAAAAGGGGATCACATGATCCCGGGACACTGCAACCATCATACATACGAGCCAGTTGCCAAGCATCTGAATTTTGATTACAATGGTCGTGAGTGTGAAAAACAGTCATGTCACTTTTTTCAGTGCCGTTGTAACTTTGAATGGTCACTAAGCGAATTGTTCTAAGTCAAGGACTACCTGTATAACAATTTGTAACAAAAATGTGCGACATTTAATGCGTCATGAGCATTCTGCATAGGGCTAATGACAAATATGGATAGATAATTCTCTCGGATTATCTGATAAACCTCAAATTGATCCACGATTAGGACTAAGATTAATGAGTCATACTTGACTTCCTCAGCCTGGTTGGGGATAATGGGAACTGTCATCTAGTACATTAAGAGATCACCACAGTATGGATAGTTAGTCTAATCTCTCTTTCCGTGATCACAGAAAGAAAGCCCTTCTCTAAGTAAAATGTGGGGTTTTCCTTTCCAATCCTTCCGGCATGTTCTGACAAACATTTTAATGTTACAAATTTGTCTCTCTTGAGGACACATGACCCAAATAAACAGGCAAGTCAGAACTGGTGACAGCTTCTCTGCAAATTAGTGTCACATGCTTGTCAATTTATGAATGTTAAGGCCAAACGTGCCATTAAATACCACAGAATGGAGTAAAGCCTCTGGTATGTGGACAAAGATTAAGCACTATAGCACTGGCTGAAATACAAAGGGATCATGCTATTTTCCAATCAATATTACTATGGCTTGAGAAAGAGCTGGGAAAAGCCCTTTCCACCAGAGATAAGAATACAGTATCATTATCCATTACTACACAGTCAATATACTGGCTGTTATGAGGTCAACAGATCCAGGCAAACAATCTACTGTATATTGGGTACACATATTTGGGAAAATATTATTTAATTCTTGTTTCTTAGGGGGAAAAAATAAGAGGCAATGCCTTTTTAAAAATTTGTCCTGTGTGGGATTCCATAAGCCAAAACGAACAAAAATTAGCAGTTATAAAAAATGTTTTCTTCCTAGTTTTGCACACCATCCAAGTCCAGTGGAGTTGGGCCCCTCATCAATTTAATAAATAAAAGGCTGTTCAGGAGGTGAGAAATACAGTGTTGCATTCAAGAACAAATACAGAACAGGAAGTACCTGGCTTAGTCAAGGTACTGGCGAAAAGGAACTGGATGATCTGCAAAACCACAGATTAAGCATGAGCCAGGCTGCAGCAGCCAAAAGCATTAACACAGTCTTGGCCTGCATCAAGAGAAATGCAGTATCAACATCACAGGAAGTGATAGTCCAGCTCTATAATAAGGTAGTCCTCAAGTTCTCCTGCTTTAGCAGGGGTCTGGACCTCCAAGGTCCCTTCCAGCTCTGTTCTGTTCTGTTCTATTCATTTAGTGACCGTTCAAAGTTACAACAGCACTGAAAAATGTGACTTATGACCATATTTCAGAGTTATGACCTTTGCAGCATCCTCATGATAAATATTGGGCTCAGTTGTGGTTGTAAGTCGAGGACTACCTGTATTGTGGTAGTTTTGATTGACCCAATACAAAAGGACAGATAAGGAACTAGAAGGCATGCAAAGAAGAGGAGCAAGGATGCTAAAGGGCTTGCAGTTCAATCCTACCGATCTAATTAATTGCAATTTAATCAATTGCAGTTCAATCCTACCCATTTAATTAATTGCAATTTAATCAATTGCAGTTCAATCCTAACCAACTAATTGCAATATAACCAATTGCAGTTCAATCCTAGCCATCTAGTTAATTGCAATTTAACCAATTGCAATTAAATCCTACCCATCTAATTAATTGCAATTTAACCAATTGCAGTTAAATCCCACCCATCTAATTAATTAATTGCAATTTAACCAATTGCAGTTAAATCTTACCAATCCCCCTTTAACCCCAGTATTTTTTTAAACTTGGCCACTTTAAGATGTGTGGGTTTCAATTCCCAGAATTCCCCAGCCATTTTACCCTCCTCTCCCCCAATGGTTGGGGAATTCTGGGAGCCGAAGTCCACACGTCTTAAAAAGTGGCCACGTTTGAAAAGCACTGGGTTAAAGAAGCTTCCTAGGCTTATCCTGGAGCAGAAAAGACACAACGGGTGGAAGGTTTTTTTTCCTGGCTTCTTTTTTTTTTGGACTAAGCCCCGCGTGGCTTCCCACGAAACGGAGTACGTGCCGGTCACGAGCAGATCGCTGCCTCTTCCTTTCTCTTTAATGGCAGTCGGGGTGGAATCTTCACGGGGACGTCAATCATGGCTCAGGGGGCGGGGCATTCTCTAGAAAAGGCGGGGCGGTTGTAGGAGAAGCCATGGGGAACTTGCCCCCCCCCCCCAATGGGAGAGCAGCTCTTCCATCACGTAAGGCCCACGGTGGCTCCTATGATCGTACTATGGACGCGCTAAGCCAATGAGGATCCGCGGTTCTTTGTCACGTGAGTTAGAACTCTTTTAAACCCCGCGGGGCCACCTTGAGAGGGAGTGGCCAATAGCCAGGCAGAGAAGAAACGATGATTCGGGACAACCTGGGAGCCGCCTGAGGGAAGCAGCCAATCAAGAAGCGTAGACAAGAGTCACGAGACGAGGAAACGGCAAAAGAACGGGCGCGATGCGCCGTCCAATGGAAGGAAGCGGATGACAGGCCGTCACATCCACTCCGACCAATCAGAAGAGCAACAACCGCTATCGCCACCAGTTTCTGGTCACGTGACAGGGACCTAGGCGCTTGCTCGCAGCCGATAGGATCAGGCCGTCGATCATCATGTGACGAGAGTTATCCGGGGAGTGAGGGGCGGGGACGTGCGCTACGGAAGCCGAAAGAGACGCGGGGCGGTGACGGGTGCAGTAGCGGCCGCAGCAGCGATGGCTGCGGATGGTGAGCGCTCCCCGCTGCTGCCAGCCGAGTCTGGCGATGGGGGCGGCCTCGGCTCGGGAGGCTTGGTGGGGCCGGCGTCAGGGGCCGCCTCGATTGCTGCGGGGAAACCGAACCCGCCACAGGGTGAGCCGCCTTTCCTCATTTATATTCATGGGAGGCCTCTGAGAAAGGAGAGTGGGCGGGGACGAGGAGGGGGCGGTAGACGAGAGGAGACCCAGAGAGGAGAGGTCGTCAAGCCAGGAGGCGTGGCTTGTGCATGGGGGCGTGGCTCGGTAGGGGGTAGAATTGGAATGGGTATCCAATCATAAGGACAGCACTTCATCTCAAGTCGTTTTGGTAGGAGGATCCCTACTTTGGGGAGGGGGGGGGTTGCTGTCCCCTAGGCAGTAATACGTTTACTGTAATACAATATAGTAATACATATTACTAGTCTGGCTCCAGCAAAATGCTTTTCTCAAAGAAAGCCAATCAGAATTGCTAAGAGCTATCAGTCCCAAGATGTAGATCAAACCAAGAAATCAATTCCACACAAAAGACCAAAACTGCTTTTTTTGTTTAAGATTGTAATAACAAATCCTAACAAAATACGAATGTTCTTTATTGGACAAGTGTGAGTGGACACGCAAGTAATTTGTCTCCAGTGCATAAACTCTCGGTGTACATACAAATAGCAAAGTGATAAGTCATAGATCGTAAATCAAAATACAAACAAGTGATAAATCATGAGATACCAATAGGAGAAGGTAGTAGGAAAGATGAGAAGGATAATAGCCATAGAGCCCTATTACAGGGGTGAATATATTTAGGCATAAGACAGTGCTGTGGGAATTGGGCGTTTAGCAGAGTGATGGCATGGGGGGGGGGAATGTCTAGTTTTGGTATGCAATGCCTTATAGCAGCATTCTGAGTGGAGAAGTTGAAACAGTTTATGTCCAGGATGTGAGAGATTTATCGATATTCATAGATAAAAGTAGATATTTGGAGATAAGTCTAATTATGGCTCACCTTCTTACTCTCTTATACTAATGTGAATTATGGAGGTGGCTTCAAATGTTTCCTCCTCCCTCCTTCATTGTTTGGACTGAAGTAGTTTTTCCCTCCTGGTTGCTTTGGTACGGATCTCCCCTCTCTCCAACAAGGCCATCCTCTACTCTCTACAGGGCTTTGCAGGTTGAAGATGAACAAATTTAGAGGCAGGAGCCAAAGGGTGGTGGTGGTGGAGGAGGAGGAGGAGGAGATATTTGAGGAAAATGAAATGCAGGTGAGAGAACAGGAAGAAAGATCAAGTGGGCGGCATGTAAACCTAGCAGCAGCACGGCAGAACAGTGGTTGAATGCTCCCTTTTGATCATGATTCTTTCTCCCTTCCCTTCCAAGGATTTTCCTCCTTCAGCAGTCTCAATGATGGGAGCCAAGCAGCCATACTGCCTGCAGAAGATCCCCCGCCGTATTCCCCGATGGCATCGCCAGAGAGTGGCAGTGCCCCTATGATCACTTGCCGAGTCTGCCAGAGCCCCATCAACGTGGAGGGAAAGATGCATCAGCACGTAGTGAAATGTAGTGTTTGCAATGAGGCCACGGTGAGCACTGTCGGGACAGACAAGTGGGACGTGGGAGGCAGAGGGGAAAGATGTAAAGGCAGAGAAGGCAGCTGGCTGGAATGTAAGACATGGAATATCTTGCCTTGCCATAGAAGACCTGCATATTGTGCAGGTCAGAAGGAGGGCTGAGAAGATATCTGCAGACCCCTGCCATCCTGGACATACATTGTTTCAATTCCTTCCCTTGAGATGGCACTATAGGGCACTGTATGCCCAGACAACTCGACACAGGGACATTTTCTTCCCTTGTGTCATCACTCTGCTGAACACCTAATTCTCACAGCTGACAAAATACAGTGACTGAGGGTTGTTTTTTTTGCCTAATATGTATGTATATCAATCCATAGGGTGTGGCTGCAGTATTGTTTATCCCCTTTATTTATTTCTTACTTTCCCCTTTTCTTGGTTGTACACTTCAATATTGTTATATTCCACTGTTTTGCAAGTACGTCGAGTGCTTCTGTACCAGAGACAAAACTCCTTGTGTGTCTAACCACACTTCGCCAAATAAAGCACAATTGCATATAAAGGAAGATGAGCTGACCCATGAAGCGGATAGAAAGTTGGAGACAAGCAGTGCTTCTCAGGGTCACTTCCCCTGCTTGGTTATCTTCAGCACAATTCCACAATAGCAAAACTCTGGCGGCTTGCCAGATGCTATGATCATACAATAAAACAATAAAACTAGTCAAGGAGAAAGGGAGGCTTATATTCCCATAGTTCTCGCCAGATGTTACAAATATGTAGGCTTTTTTTTTTAATATGAAAATGATTTCCTAAAAAAAAAAAAATCCTGGATAGCAAAAGAGTAAGCCAAAACTGCAGATCTGCTAACATGGAGTACTTGTGTTTCCTTTCAGGCCCAGTCTTTAGTCCCTTGAGAGCTATTGGGTCTCAAGTCAGCATAGTCAATACTGAGCTAGCTAGATCTGTGGTCTAACTCTGCACAGGCCCGTTCCTTAAAAGGATTCCTTTTTTTTCTTTGTTTTTGCTTCCTCCTAAAAGGATTATATTGGTGTTCACCTTTAGCCGGGATTATGTATTGTAATGCACTGTTTATTGGGTTGATACGGTTGTGGTGAAGGTATTGCTCACCTGAACTCATTTGAACTACACTCCTATGAAAGTTTTTACGATGCCTTTCTTTACATTAGAAGCTCGTTTGGAAGAGGATTTTTTTTTTTTAACCCTGAAATTTGGCCTGTACATTATCTCAGTGAGTAATGTATAGGTTCTTGTTTATTTAGCTGAGAAAAAAATAACTCTGCTTTTTTTGCCCTTGCATATATTCCGCTCCCTGGCATTACTAAAAGTTGAAGTCTTTCGGTGAAATTGGCAGATAGGAAATTTGAAATGGATGTAATGCATTTTTGCACCCTGCACAATTAATTTACGCCCCTGGATGGAATATGCTTATTATTTAAATAGTTACAAATAAATACACCAATTGTGAAGGAGGAATTTACCCACGAGGAGAGGTTTATTTGAGGAAGAAGTGCTGGGTGGAGCCAACAATAGGAAGCCGATAGTATCGTTACAGGTAGTCCTTGACTTAACGGCCGCAATCAGAAGCGGAATCTGTCACTAAGTGAGGCGGCGGTTATGCAAGTCATGCCCAATTTTACAACTTTTTGTTACTGTGGTCATTAAGCGAATTACCATGGTTGTTAAGTGAATCACTTAGTTGTTGAGTGAATCCAGCTTGGACGAACTTTGGGGAGCTTCTCTATTCTTAACGGTTAAAGAAGGATCTAGACTCCTTCTACTACCCATGAAGGAGTTATCACACCTTAAAGCAGCGGCTCCCAGCCTTTTCTATAGCCCGCACCCCTAGAACGCTTCTGATATATTCTTGCACCCCTTACAAAAGTTCGAAATAACGGCAACGAGTTACGCATACACACTATAATTTTGAAAACCCAAGTTTTCGCACCCCCAGGAATTTCACCTCGCAAGCCCGGTTGGGAACCCCTGCCTTAAAGGAACATTTAGGACCTGAATGCATTTCTGCTTTAGCCTTGCTGTTCTGTTCTATTCCGCACGCTTTCCAAAGAGTGGATGAATTGCATTGAAGTATTCAGAGATGATTCTTCTGCTGGTTGAAGCTGCAGTATTTTCTACCAATGTCAATGTACCTGCCAAGATTTAAGCCTCTAAATAGAAGCAACCCTTGGCTCCATTTATTGAGAAAGGTGTAGTTTTATTAGAAGTCAAGTGTATTGCAGTAATGCATAGGCAGAGATGGGAATCGGGTGCCAAAATCCCTAAGTTCAACTTTTCCCTCCCTTAACTGCCTCCCATGTTAGGTTGAAGCAAGATGTTTTCAAAACTTGTCACTTCAAGCATAGGTTGGTATGCAGCTGCTTTCTTCTCCCAGCTGGGTGACCTTGAAGTAGCGTCTCAGGGAGATACACAGCAGTTAAAGCTTTCACTTTCCTCCTTCAAGCAGCCTCCCTCCCATCCACCCTCGCCATAGTTCATGGCAGACTGTCATGGTAGCAAAGCACACAAGCAAGCTTAAGGTGGCAGCTGACACCTTCCCTCCTCTCTCACATTGCAGGTCCCACTTGGTGAGTTGCTAAAACTACCCTGCCTTAAAGGTTGCTATCAAAATTATATATAGATAACACAGAACACTTCAAGCACAAAATACTCTGTGGGAGAAAAATCTTCCTCTAAAACTGGCAGCTTGTCCCAGAACTCATTTTCTGTTACTGGTTTGTGAGTCTTCTGAAAAGATAAATTTAAAAACTAGCATTGCCAGTCTGCAACCGCTTCAGTTCCTGCAGCTGCAGATAACACAAATCTGAAATTATAAGTAGTTGCTCGGACCCCCTCAAAGATTTGAAATCAGATTCAATAGTTGGAGTTGTTTGACGGAATGTTATCCTGAATTTCACTCTATAATGTTTTCCCTTTCACCTTGCATATAAGCTTGTTTGGAAGCCTTTTTATCTCAGCTTCTTGGAGTAAGGCATCATGGACAGATAGAAGCTTAAAAAAATACATGAATTTCTTTTGGACTTCAAGATAGGACTTTAGATTTACTAGGTGTTGAATGTGCAGTTGTCAGTTGTGCTTTATCTTTGCCCCAGTCCCACCCAGTCCCATAAGGAACTGCCTGTTAAGATCGCAATGAAAATCAAACACATTTGAGAAGGGCCCTACCCGTTCCACGTTCCTTGTCTGTCTTCCTTGCTTTTATGTATTGTATTGGAAGCCCTCTGACTGAAAAAAAAACATATTTTTTTCTTGGTGTAAAATAGGTGTCTTCGGAATGCCACATTTTTGTTACCCTGTTTTCTGAAATGTACACTTCATACCAGGTTAGATTTATCTAGCCCAGCTTTCCTTATTCAGATTAGCAGTAGCTCAGCTTCTTGAGCATGATTCTAGTTCAACACTTAATATCTAACTTTTTAAGCTATGAAAAATAAGGATAACACACAACCTCCCATGTAGAAAAATATACATTTCGTACTTACTTGAGATTGAATTTTGATAGGATGTCCTATGCTTTGTTCAGGGAAAAAAAAATCACAAATAAGTTTCTAGACTATTTTCCCAGTTTAGCTAAAAATAAATTAAACCTGTTGTCCACTGTGCTGTTGGCTACCTGGTTTTTTTTTTAAATACATATTAATTCAGTTTGAATATTTACAGATACACTGTGACGGATGAGAGTGTTATCAGTAATCTTGGTCCAATGCCTGGCAGATGGATTAGATTCTTTGCCCTGTTATGACCTTTCTTCTTAAACCAGGAAACATGTTCAACCTGTTTAACTTTTAAATGTGTTATTTTGTCCTATAGCCAATTAAAAATGCCCCACCTGGTAAGAAGTACGTGAGATGCCCTTGCAACTGTCTTTTGATCTGCAAAGTGACCTCACAACGCATCGCCTGTCCGCGGATATATTGGTAAGGGGTGGGGAAGGGAATTGTGTAGTTATGTTCTTCAGGATGTTTTAATATTGGATCAAAAATAGCTTTCTAAACATTCTCCCTCTCTATATATAACATTTTATGGGGAAAACAGAAGCACGAAAAGGAAAAATAAAATCACAAAAAGAAATGAGATAGTTATTTGTATTTGTTAATTCAACATATTCGTATGCTGTCATAATCACAAATTACTCTTGGTGGCTCAGATAAATATACATAAAGCTATATAAATTATGAATAGGTTCTCAGAATAATGAAGTGACTTCTACACATTTAAATACCTTATGCCATTATAAAGCTACAGATCGTTATTAAAAACAAGTAAATGTATTAATATCAACAACAGTCATGACATAAAATATAAGCTAAAATGAAAAATTTACTCTTACCTAATCACTGAGAAATCTATCCTTATTTAACAAATCATGACTTAAATGTTAAAAGTTATAAAACCCTAATTTCAGATGTAGAATAAGACCATGGGTAGAATTATTGTCCAAAAATGATAAGCTGCCAAGAGTCATTGAATACAGAATAACAGAATTGGAAGGGACCTTGGAGGTCTTCTAGTCTAACCCCCTGCTCAGGCAGGAGACCCTTTACTATTCCGGACAAATGGCTACCCTGCAGGGCAGTGTTTTTCAACCTTGGCAACTTGATGTGTGGACTTCAACTCCCAGAATACCCCAGCTGGGATTCTGGGGGTTGAAGTCCACACATCCTCAAATTGCCAAGGATGAAAAACACTGCTCCAAGGATTGCAATTGGGTGCCTTTAGAATACAGAAGAACAAGAGTTGGAAGGGACCTTGGAGGTCTTCTAGTCCAATTCCCTGCTCAAGCAGGAGACCCATTGAGATGAGCATCCTATAGAAATTGAATAAATACAAATAATTAAAAAATGGTTGCCATACAAAATTGTAAGCCAGATTTATTTTCCAAATGCAAAGTAATTGTGTACATTCTTCTACTGAAGGAATCATATATTACTTTCCAACTTCCAATGTACAGCATCCTAGCAGGTGTGAGCATGTATAAAGATAATTTAGCAAATATTGTAAAAATAAGACGTTTTAACAATATTCAATAGAAAGTAGGCAGGTTGGGGGGAAAAACCCCACTTTTTGACTTGGTTTCACACCATTATAAATACAGCAGTTTTCCAAAACTGTTGGGCTTAACAATCTATGCCGCCAAATATGGAAGAATGATCAGACCTGGGCTTATTTCTTCATGAGTGCAAAACTTAGATGTGTTTGGAGAAAAATAGGGTGTGTGTGTGTGTGTGAGGGATATTTAGCTCTTTTGAATCCTGAAATCGTTTTAGGACGGTGGGGAGGAATAGCATATTGGTGGTGTGATCCAATAATGTGGGTGGGCTTCTGTTTTCTGAAGCAAGAACTAGAAAGCAAAAATACGGATTGGAGTAATCAGGCTAAAAATGTGACATTTTTAAGAGGAAAAAACGTGCACAGAGAGAGAAGGAAAGGGGGATTCTCCCTCTGTCTTCACTGTTCGAACCTGTGGTTTTTTTTCCCCCCCTTGAAGAAGGTGTTTACGTTTAGATAATAAAAACAGTGGTTGCCCTGATGAAACCAGAAAGACTAGTTGATAAAACCCAGACGTTGGCATGTTGAAGGGCCTTAATTGAATGTGAGAAAGTTAATTGTGCCTGCCAGGTTTGGACCTGAGGTTTGTTTTTTTTTTTAAATGGGGAAATGTTTAAATCCAAAATCAACTTTATTCCTCCACCCTGGCTTGAAAATAGGAGGTGTTTGGTGGGGACAGTTGATTGACAAGATAATAACCTAAAACCTCTTTTCTTCTTTCCAGTAAAAGGGTCATAAACTTAGGCCCCGTTCACCCTGGCCCTCCGAGTCCCGAGCCTCAACCCGTGGGTGTGCGTGTCAATTGCGGCCATTGCGAAAATAATTTCCTGGTAAGGGTACTGTGGAAGAAGGAATTTGGAAATAAAAAATATGAAGCTTATTTGTTCCAGGCTCAGCTTTGGGTGGCGTTTGGAGACCTGTTATCGGAAGAAAAAATACAAACTTACATGTATTTGAGCCCAAGCAAGGCAGTCTTGTTGGGAACTGACCTTGGAGGGCAAAGTGGATAGAAAAACATATTTTTTAATTGGCTGAGGGTGCTTGCGTCCTTTGAAATGGACACAGATTGGCTTCTCACCTGCGGATATCTCCACCTGTGGATTTCAGTAATAAATCTTGCTACAGGAAGTCCTCGACTTAATGACCACAATTGACCCCGAAATTTATGTTGCTGAGTGAGAAACCTGTTCAAGTCAGGTTTGCCCCATTTTACGACTTTGGTTGCCCCGTTCGCTAAGTGACTCACCGCAGTTGTTAAATTAGTAACACTGTTGTAAAGCGAATCTGGCTTCCCCATTGACTTGGCTGGTCAGACGTTCGCAAAAGGTCATCGCATGACGCCGGGACACGGCGACCGTCATAAATACGGACCAGTTGTCCAGCATCCGGATGTAAATCACATGACCGCGGGGGGGGGGGGCTGCAAGGGTCGTAAGTGTGAAAAACGGTCATAAAGTCACTTTTTCCAGTGCCGTTGTAACTTTGAACGCTCACTAAATGAACCGTTGTAAGTCGAGGACTACCTTGGGGGAGCAGCTGAGCGCGGCTCCTTAAAAAAAAAAAAGAGCCTATTTGGTGTCTGCAGCCTTGAAATTGCCCTCGGTTGACTTGTACTCTGGGCATATTGGGTTTGCAAAGAGTATATAACTGAGGAAGCCGAGGCAGGAGTGTAAAAAAAAAAGCAGCAGCATCTCCCTGTGCAATATTCCTCTGACATATTTTACACTCTTACCACGGAGATGATGATTGTCCTTGTGTCATTATCCGTCTGTCAGCAGTAAGAGGTAAAGTTGCAATGTGATATTGGTCAGCAAGTAAAAGAATTTCTGCTCAATTACAAAAAAAAAAAGAGAGAGAGCCTATTTGTGGTAGCCAAGTGTGACCTGGGTCAGGTTGTCCTTCTCACCCTTCCTAAGCCCTTCTTTCTTTCTTTCTCTTTTGTCTCTCCAGTGGACAGAATTCACCGATCGCACTTTAGCCCGGTGCCCACACTGCCGCAAAGTGTGAGTTACTCTGGGGAAGGAATTGGGCCTGTGGGATGCCCTCCCAAGTTTGCATCGAACGTACCTGATATTAGTAACCGGAGTGGGGGAGGGAACATGCTGTTTGGGGGGGCTCGGCTTCAAAGAGACTTAAGGAAGCCGTAGTCCTCCCCTTGCTGGAGCAGGGGTCTGCTGCCTGGCCTTCGTAGGCAAGGCCTCTCTCTCTCTGCCAGAGACAGGAACTTGGTGAGAGTGAATCTCAGGGTGCTTGATGTACTGCTTCCTTGCCGTTGTTTGTACCCCCAGCTCCTCCATCGGGCGCCGCTATCCGAGGAAAAGGTGTTTCTGTTGTCTTCTGCTGGGTGTGCTGATGGCCGTGACAGCAACGGGGTTGGCGGTGAGTCTTGAGTGAGAGGCATCTAGCTGGGGGGGGGGGCGCGGGGGGGGGGGGGGGCTCCCAAAAGAGCGAGATTAGGATGAGACCCTTAAAAGATGGTCATGTCAGGTTGATACCTGGAAATCCCAGGGCTTTTGGGTTAGAATGAGAAGATTAAAAAAGTGGACGAACGTTAAGAGACAAACTCCCATCAATTTTGCTGCTAAGAAGCCTTACAGGGACGTGTCTTTTGAAAGTAAGAGAAGGAGTAAAGTTTGGAGGGAGCCGCTTCTCTCCCTATTCCAAATCCAGTTTCGGGAGGCTGAATCTTAAAACCATCCCTCTCGGTATGGGTCCATTCTGATTTTTTTTTTTAAAAAAAGGGGTGGGGGGTTATGCATCTAAGATAGAGAGGAACTTCATCACCACGTCTCCACAACCTTCAGCACTTGGGGGTCAAAATTTGAGATGATTCGTAGTTCAAAAGGTTGCCGAAGCCAAAGGTTTACTGAACACCCTCTTTCACAGTAAACCTATTAAGCTCTTTTTATTGTGAAGCTGATTTCTGACTCTTCTTTGATTCTCTAGTTTGGTACCTGGAAACAAGCCCAGCAGTACAGGGGGGTCTATGCTGCCTGGGCGGTGGTGATTTTCCTGGCTTTGGTTTTCCTTGGCCGAGCTATGTACTGGGCTTGTATGAGGGTCAGCCACCCCATCCAGAACTTCTCGTGAGCCTCTCCAAGCTCCCCTTGGTTTCCCACCGCTGCTCCACCACCTCATCTCCGGGCACCCAGCCCCATCTTCTCCCCTCCGCTTCCATTTGAAGTTGAGTCTGCCGTGCCACCTTCTAGCTGTGCCCGCTCCCAGTGTCGTCATCTGAATAACTGTGGGACAACCCTGATATCTACGAGTCTTCTTCCATCTCTGTTGCTCTGAGCCAGGATTGGTGGCAAAAGAAAGTACAATTGACTCCAAAGGAGCTGAAGCCCAGCTCTGTAGGGTTCTGCCATCGGAGGCAAAAAAGTTCCTATCGATCCTGCAAGTAACAGAACACTAATCGTTCCTAAAAGAAACTTGAATGCAGCTGGATGGTTTGGGACCAAACCAGTGGCGGCTGTTCCGGTGACATTTGGAGATGGCCCAGCCCAAACAGCGGAACCCCTTTGAGATACACTACAGGTCTTCAGCGAGGGCAGTTCAGAAGATGGTGTTCCAAGATCCTGTTCTTGGCTCCCATCGGAGGCTGTTTAAATCTTTCCTGGTCGAGAGGAGAAGGCAAAAAGAGCGTCGAGGCATCGCTGCTGTATCGATTTGTCCTGTTTTTGTCAACCCGTGTTCTGTAATGTGGGGTAGCTAAAGCTGCAAGGGTTGAGGCCGTTTCCACAATCCTTACATGTGAATGGAATGAGAGAATGGGCCCTGAGGAATGAGAGAAGGCCCGTCCCATAAAGGTTAGTACTAAAAAGGCCCGGGATTGGGAGCTGTCAGATGTTCATTGAACAAATTTCAGCCCCTACCTCCCCCTTTCTGTGATCTACAATGGTGAGATCCAGAGGTCTTCCGCTAAAGTTTAGGTTCATTCACTGTGGGACTCATTTCTGCTTTTGTTTTTCTTTATCTTTGCACATTCCTTAAAGGAGCCATTTCCCTGTTTCTACTCCAAAAATCCAAACTCTTGGGTTTTCAGGGGGGTGAGAGGAGAGCAGCCTTAGAGACCACCACGTCTCTCTTAAAGAGCCCTTTCAACCATTGCTATGGTGTATATATTGTTTTTGTTTGAAATGTTGAAGGGAGAACTGCTGGTCAACACCACCTGCAGTTGAGTGATGGGTTTTTTATTTCAGCTGTGATTTCTGTCTCAGGAGGCACAGATTCTCCCTTGCAAGACCTATCTTCTTCCAGAGCCTACTAAATTAGACTTTCATCCCTTCTTTTGTCTTACTAGTTGATGACAGACCGAAGGGGGAGGAAATGGTGCATGTACTCTGTTGTACAGAGGAAAAGATGCCCTCAAGTCATGCAGCAAACAAGATACTCCGCTTAGGGAAACGTCTCAATCCTGCTACGACCCTGGCTTTTGACTTTTCTCAGCGTTGACTCCACTACCCCGTCTTCTCTCGTGGCCTCAGATTTTAATTCTCCCACCTCCACGTCATTTAAGCTTATAGCCCCAAGCCTGTTGCAGCTTGTATATAAGGAGTAAAATGTACATAGAACTATTTAAGATAACTTTCCTCCATGTTGGCTGCCTGCCTGCCTGCGTGCTTGCACCGTATGTCTGTCTCTTTTTTTTCAGCCATGATTGAACATGCCTGTTGTCCTTTTCCTTCTCTTCCACAGGCACAGGAGGAATGAATTGGATGGTTGTAAATAAATAAAAGTAGCTATTCCATATCTGACTAATTGGACGGGAAGCTGTTGTCTTGTGGTTTTTCAGAATCAGCCACCTTAAGGGGAGCGGGGAGATTATTTCCTTCAATTAAGGAAGGAAATGTCTTCAATTAAGAGTTGATTTCGGTTGAATGTCCTTCAATTAAGGAAGGAAATTCTTTCGATTAAGAGTTGGTTTGATTGAATGGACTTCAGTTGGAAGGAAATTCCTTAAGAGTTGCTTAAAATGGGCCGCTGTACAAAGCTTTTACATAATTTAATTAGAAAATGGTAAAACGGGTTTCTTTTAGTGACTTAATCCAATGTTCTGTTCTGGTCTCAGCAAGGCTCATTGGCATGAATCACTTGTAGCTCCGATGCCTTCTTCTTGATCCACCAGTCTTCCACTAGTCCTTGTTTCACCTTGGATGTACATGCGAGAGTGATTATCTTGCAAAGGGTAACCCCATCCTTGCTGCGAGATACGTCAAGAGGTTAAAAACATTGGGACATGAGGCCTGGACAACCAAGTCATTTCCATTGGCTGCGATGGGGTTGATTTGTTTCACATCTTGTATTGCTGGCTTCTTGCTGAAGTTTAAATATTCGTTTCAGGTGGGCTTGGGCTACAAAGGACCCTTCCCAGTTTGAAATCTATAAAAACCTCATTTGCCTTCCCTGCCGAAGTGATCCCTAAGAATACACTTAATGAGCTTGGGGAGTTTTCAGGCAATGGGTGGAAAAAGACTCGTTTAGAACAGAAGGTAGATCAGCTTAACTTGGAAGGGGGCAACATTTAAGCATAGCCCGAGGTGGTTTGGGAATGCTCTTGGGGCATGTTTTGGAGGTGGCTTCCAACAGTCCCAAGTTATTCATATGTACAATGTTGGAACAAATGAGTGCTTTAGCCACCATTAAGCAAATGGATAAGGAGGCACGATCACTCATTGGTTGAAGACGCTGAGCTTGTCAGCTGGAAAGCTGGCAATCCAGTTGGAGACCTGAACACCACGTGATGGGGTGAGCTCCCGTTCCTTGGCTCCTGCCCACCTAGCAGTTTGAAAGCATGCAAATGTTGAGTAGATAAATAGGTATCACTTTGGTGGGAAGGTAACAGTGTCCCGTGCACCTTTGGTGTACAGCCATGACCGGCCACGTGGCCAACGAAATCATTGTACTCGGTTTATAGTCATGCTGGTTACATGACCACGGAAACTGTCTTCGGACAATGCTGGCTCCCTTGGCTAAGAAATGAGAGATGAGCCCCAGAGTCGGACACGACCAGACAGGGGAGACCTTTACCTTCAAGCAAATGGTTATGCACAGGAATGTACACTTGCCTCAAGGGGGAAATAATGACCTGCCAACTTTCCATTATTGGAAATAAAAAGACTGCTTGCACTGTTGTAAAGAGCAAAATATGTTAAGTTAGCAAAGTCATTGTGAAAACCAACTTGGGAGGGAAATTCTTCCATACCGCTTTGAACGTCAAGTGGGGACAAAGTTGAAACTTACAAAGGAAGTCATTGCTTAAAAGGCCACACTGAAATTGTTAACGGATAGCATTCAGGATAGAAAATGAGACAAGCTCGATCGATTTCTATTTTATAAAGGGGAAGTTTAATGTTTTCTGGGAAATTAAAGTATGTCTTGGTGAATTACACCCTTCTCAAAGCAGCGAGAGAGAAAAAGAAAAAGGTGAGGAAGGACGGCTACTTTTTTAATGAGTAATAGTCAAAATAAGGAGGAAGATAGAGCTAACATCTGGAGAACAGCAGCAGTGGGATAGCCTTTTTTTTTTTTTTTGCAAACACTAGAAAACAAAGACTCCAGTATGACCCTTGCTATCTCAGGAATCAATGACTGCTTTTAATAGCTTGCATCCACCCCGCTCCAGCCCCACCTTTTAAGCCAGAGGTGGGGAACTACAGCCCCTTTATGACTTGTGGACTTCAATTGGGTCAAGAATTCTGGGACTTGAAGTTCACATGTCGTAAAAGGGCCATAGTTCCCCCACCCCTGTTTAAGCTATCTTCTCTGGAGAACTTGTCCAGGCAGAGGAACGTCAAAGCAAGACCTTTATTTCCAGCTAGCCCCAAAGTGGCCACACATGCCTTTTGAAAGGCAAGGCTTTTACATTGTGGAACTGTATTAAACAGCCTGGGATGGGCCTACCTAATGGGAAAAAAAATTCAAATCCTGACTCCGGAGCAGTGTTTATCAACCTTGGCGACTTTATGAAGTGTGGACTTGAACTCCCAGAATTCCCCAGCCAGCCTGGCTGGCTAGGGAATTCTGGGAGTTGAAGTCCACAAGTCTGACAGCTGCCATGGTTGAAAAACACTGCTCTAAAAGGATTGAGTAGTCATAGACATACACATAATTTTAGCTCCGATTTTCTTTTCCCGCTCAAGCTCCAATAGGCTTGGGCCTTCGTCTGCATGTGTTACACGGCCACATAGAGGGTGATGGGGCAGTGGTCACTGCCCAAGGCTGTGGAGCGTATCTTGCTGTCACACAGCCCTTCCTGAAGCCCTTTGGAGACCACAAAGTAGTCGAGCCGCCAGCCCACGTTCTTAGCCCGGGCGTTCATCATATAAGTCCAGAAAGTGTAGGCATATTGGGTGTTGGGGTAGAGGTGGCGGAAAGTGTCGACAAAGCCAGCTTCCAGCAGTTGGGTGAAACCAGCCCGCTCTTCTGGAGTGAAGCCAGCATTTTTCTTATTCCCCTTGGGGTTCTTCAGATCAATCTCTTGGTGGGCTACGTTGAGGTCCCCGCACAGGATAAGGGGCTTGCGGGCAGCCAGACCTTTCAGGTAAGAGCGGAAGGCCTCATCCCAACGTTGGCGGTACTCCAGGCGCACCAGTCCCCGACCAGCGTTGGGCACGTAGGTGGTCACCAGAAAGTAGGAGGAGAACTCTGCTGTGATCACCCGGCCTTCTTTGTCATGTTCTTCCTCACCTGTGGCAATAAGGTAGAAGACACAGATTTAAGAGCAATGTTGACTTTGAACAAGCAAAGTCAGAGGAAGACATGTTAGGTCCAGTTCCCTGTCTAGTGTCAATTCTACCTGAGAATATGTTGTATATAGTATGTTTAAATGTGTGTTATGTATGTGTACACTTTGAGAGCAAGCAACTAAATTTCATTTTTAATGTGTGCCATTGTGCCCACAGTAAAAAATTACAATAAAGGTTATCTATCCATCTATCTATCTATCTATCTATCTATCTATCTATCTATCTATCTATCTATCTATCTATCTATCTATCTATCTATCTATCTATCTATCTATCTATCTATCTATCTATCCATCCCTATCTATCTATCTATCTATCTATCTATCTATCTATCTATCTATCTATCTATCTATCCCTATCTATCTATCTTATCTATCTATCCCTATCTATCTATCTATCTATCTATCTATCTATCTATCTATCTATCTATCTATCTATCTATCTATCTATCTCTATCTATCTCTATCTATCTCTATCCCTATCTATCCCTCTATCTATCCCTCTATCCATCCATCCATCCATCTATCTATCTCTATCTATCTAATCTATCTAATCTATCTAATCTATCTAATCTATCTATCTATCTATCTATCTATCTATCTATCTATCTATCTATCTATCTATCTATCTATCTATCTATCTATCTATCTATCTATCTATCTATCTATCTATCTATCTATCTATCTATCTATCCCTATCTATCTATCTATCTCTCAGGATTTCCATTATTCATTTATATCCCACCTTTATTATGTTTACGAAAAACTCAGGGCGGCGAACATACAGGTAGTCCTTGACTTACAACAGTTCACTTAGTGACCGTTCAAAGTTACAACGGCATTGAAAAAAGCGACTTATGACCGTTTTTCACACGACCGTTGCAGCATCTTTCATGGTCACATGATCAAAATTCAGATGCTTGGCAACTGGTTCATATTTATGACGGTTACAGTGTCCAGGGAGTCACGTTATTACTTTTTGCAACCTTCTGAGAGCAAAGTCAATGGAAAAGAGCCAGATTCATTTAACATCCAGGTTATGCTAACTTATCAGCTGCAATGATATGATCAACAACCGAGGCAAGAAAGGTCGTAAAGTGGGGCAAAACCCACTTAACAAATATCTCACTTAACAAAGAGAAATTTTGGGGGTCAATTGTGGTCGTAGGTTGAGGACTAACTGTATTCCACACACCTTCCTCTTCCTATTTTCTTCAGAAAGTAACTCTGGAGGGTGAGTTGGGCTGAAAGAGAGGGACTGGCCTAAAGTCACCCAGCTGGCTTTCATGGCTAAGGTGGAACCTGAACTCAGGATTCCCTGCTTTCTAGCTTGGTATCTTAACCATTAGACCAAACTGGCTTTCAATATGGCTATTAGATGGGAATTCTGGGAGTTAAAAGAGTTTAACTGCATTATAGCAAGGAGGACCCTGCCTGCAGAACCCGAGTCAAGTAGTTGCTGGAGGAAGAACAGACCAAGTTCTTGCATCCTGCAAGCATCTAGGAATAGCTGGGCTCATCAACATTGAAGAGTGGACATTACTATATCAACAATATCTTGGGTTGGCATTAGGGCATATTATAACTTAAGTCCCAAGAGGAAAGGTCCCCTGTTAGCTGGTGAGGTGAATTTGCATTTTGAGAGAGGAGAGCAGGGTTTGTCAGGAGCCCTGGTGGCGCAGTGGTTAAAATGCAGTACTGCAGGCTACTTCTGCTGCCTGCCAGCTGCCAGCAGTTCAGCAGTTTGATTCTCACCGGCTCAAGGGTGACTCAGCCTTCCATCCTTCCAAGGTCGGCAACATGAAGACCCAGATTGTTGGGGGTAATATGCTGACTCTGCAAACCACTTAGAGAGGGCTGTAAAGCACTGTGAAGCGGTATATAAGTCTAAATGCTATTGTGATGCTATATGGGAATTGCAGGGGTGGGGCCAAAGATGCTACCTAGGGAACAATCGCGTAAAGAGGGAGAGGCGAACCGCAGCCACAAAAGGGGGCAGAGAATGAAACTTCTGCCTAATTTACCACGCTGTAAAAAGAGACATTGGGAGATTTACATTTTCAGAAATGCAAGATTCTGTTTAATGTAACCTTAGAATTAATAGTAGAATTAGCTCATCTAGCCTGTTTCCTGTTTCCTTTTCTGGAAAGCCTGATGGCAATTCAACCTTTTGAGAAAACATGTAGAACATGGCACAGGCGTTCTTGCAAAATGGTATCTACAATAGGCCCAGCCACCTGCAAAACCCCTTGTATTGGACAGCAATCTGGGGAGCTTCCTTTTTCACCCAGACAGGCCTTAAAGAATGCTCACTTCTGTCCCAGCTTGCCTCTATTTCTCCCCCCCCCACACTCCAAGAACAGAGGGGTATATTTTCCAAGGCGACAAGGATTCACTGCTTGTGTTTTTGTAGAGCAGGGCTTTTCAACCTTTTTACCGATTGTACCACTTTTAGGATATGGCAATATTCGAGTACCACCTAGCAAGGTGTCAAAAACTTGGTGACAAAAAAAAAACCTGTTCAAAGTTGCAATTGCACTGAAATGACTTATGACCATTTTTCACACTTATGACCATTGCAGCAACAGGGTCATGTGATTTATATTTGGATGCTTGGCAACTGATTCATATTTATGATGGTCACAGTGTCCCAGGGTCATGTGATCCCCTTTTGCAACCTTTTGACAAGCAAAGTCAATGGCAGAGCTGCTGGTGGCCAAGTGCTAAGGCAGGACTTCCCTCCCTCCCTCCTTCCTTGCCTCCCTCTTTCTCATGCCCATCTCCTTCTGAAGGAAGAATTTGAACCCCCCCATATTTTCCCTCTTCCATATATTGATCAAACA
This sequence comes from Azemiops feae, assembly GCA_023970755.1. Taxonomy (NCBI): domain Eukaryota; kingdom Metazoa; phylum Chordata; class Lepidosauria; order Squamata; family Viperidae; genus Azemiops; species Azemiops feae. The sequence goes on from JALGBA010001267.1 coordinate 123,396, forward strand.
AGGAAAGGCCTCCAGAGACAGAAAAGACAAGCTGCTGAGTGAACTAGCTTAAAAAGGCACTTCCCCTTTAAGAATTAGCTACTGGCTAGAAAGGAAAGTAAGGAGCCCAGCTGGCACTTAAAGAAGAAAAAAAAATGTAAGTACTGGCTGCGGGCTAAGGCAGCCTCCCCAAATGGCTCCATTCATAAGTAAAATCTGCAGCTCCAGAGGACTCTCTCACTGTAAGTCTTTGCCTGTGCTGGCTCTTTCCCTCCCCAGTACACTTGGCTAGGCAGGGCTGCGTACCACCTGCCACTCATTAATGTACCACAAGTGGTATGCATACCACAGGTTGAAAAGCCCTGTAATGTAGAGGATAATTCACAAGTCTTAAGATCCCAAAATAAGGATGGAGAAGTCCTTACCAATCCCATAGGTGACGTCCAGAGGCTTGTTCTTGGAGAGCAGGGCCACACCGCTGTAACCTTCCTTGCCATTAGAACAGGCCCAAAATTTATGGGGGTATTCGGCCAGATCCCGAATGTCAGCAGGCAGCTGTTTTTCTGCACACTTAGTTTCTTGTAAGCAGAGCACATCCGGGTCCTCTTTGTTTACCCACTGCAGGGAATAAAATAAAATAAAATTTTGACATCCGTTGACAGCTGTTACCTCTTAGTAAAAATGGGATTTGCAGATTAAAAGGGGTTAACAATCTCACAAAGGGTAAGGTTTGACCTGCTAACCAATGTTACTAACTGGACGGAACATAATGGAGTGAGCTAATAACAGTCACCGAAATCCTCATTTTACGCTTCTTACTCTCCCATTGGCAGAGTGATACTGAGTAATATTTTTTAAACTGGCCTCCTTTACAAAGAAGTGAGTAACACTGCAGTTGTTATGACCCTTTTTTTGCAAGTGCCCTCAAGACAACTTACAATTAAACCAAAGCCACAAAAGTGAAGTCAGAAGAGAAAGGGGACGGGGGAGCCCATTGTGTTTTCAGAGAATTATCCATTCTGACTGTCTGGAATCCTTTTACGATCATTCTTCCCAACCTTTGGTTGACTTGGGAAGACTAAAATTCCTAAGGACTTTCTAGTCTCGAGACAGATATTAGACAGGTAAAAATCACATTCTCCTGGATTTTCTAATGAGGAAACATTAACTATGGACCTCGCTCTAAAAGAGATGCGTTCTCTTGCTTATTTGAAGGGAACAGGATATAAAAAACAACACTGCCTTAATACTTCAAACCAAGCTGGCTGCTGGTAGCTCCATGGGGACTGCCTGTTCTCTTCTCCACTGCTTACTATGCCGCAGTTTTTTTCTAACTGTTTTTTAATGGCCTTGCAACAATGCAGATATTGTTTTCATTCAAGATCCACAATGAATTGCAACAAACAGCCTTCCCCAGCACGAGTCCCCTCCAGATGTGTGAAATTCAGCTCCCAGGATCCTGGGATTGCGTGACCATGTGGATGCCACAATGGTCACAAGTGTGAAAAATGGCCGCCACTTTTTTCACCGCCATTGTAACTTTGAATGGGCACTAAACGAACTGTTGTTAAGTCAAGGACTACCTGTTTATTATTTAATTAAATAGAATTAGATGGCCTTAGGCAAAACCCTGCAAATCAGCTTCCATACAGTACTGTTGCCAATATAGGTGGTCCTCGTTTAATGACTATTTGAACTTACAATGGTACTGAAAGAGCAATACTAGCAACCAGTCCTTGAAGTTCCAGCCATTGTGGTGTTCCACGATGACATGATCACAATTTGTGACATTCCTGCAAGCAAAATCAATGGGGAAGCTGGCAGGAAGTCGGAAATCACAGTCATGTGAGATCCTCACTTCACAATGGCAGGCAGAATGGTTATTGCTAAACAGTGTGGGCATGTGGTTTTTTTCCAACTTAACGATCATGGCGCTGAACAGTGTTTTCAGTCCCAGTTAACGTTATTAAATGAGTGCTAGCTATACAATTACATGGAGCTGATCTCAGCTAGACAATGTTTACAATTCTCCCTCCTGATTTATTCTGCTAGGGATGGTGTCATTCGGATGGTGACATTGTTTGGTGGGTGTTCCTTCGAGAGCGGGCATCGGAATTTCATTTTAATGTGTGCCATTGTGTACACAGAAAAAAAAAATGACAATAACGGTTATCTTATCTGATACGTGATGCCTAGATGCAGCCTCTCTTTTTATGACATTCTCTGTCCAGCTTTTGGGTGAGGACAGAGGAAAACCACTGCAGGCACACCCAACATGGAAGGGTCACTGTTGGACCCTGGTCACTGTAGGAAAAGAAAAGGCTGGGAGTCATCTTCTGGGTTACCTCCAGGCCCTTCTTCTTGATCCAGGCTCGGACGCCATCTACGTTCCAGGAAGTGACCTTCAAAGTATATTTTTTGCCATTGGATGAAGTGAGCTTATCAGGAGGATCTTGGTACAAGATTGGACCGTCGGCCTCTTTCTCTGCTTTTGCTCCACCTTTTTTGGCCCTTTTAGGCTCTGGTTCTGAAGGAACTAGAAACAAGACACAACGTGAAGGGGGAAGGGGGGGGGAACAGGCGTTAGCTTGTTTGATGAAAATCGGACTCCACTGGAAACGGATAGTCCCTGACTTACAACAGTTCGTTTAGCGATCGTTCAAAGTTACAACGGCATTGAAAAAAGTGACTTACGACCTTTTTTCACAATTAACGATTGTTTCAGCATCCCGATGGCCACATGATCAAAATTCAGATGCTTGGGCACTGGCTCCTATTTTTTGACGGCTGCAGAGTCCCTGGGTCCTGTGATGATCACCTTTTGCCACCTTCTGACAAGCAAAGTCAATGGGGGGAGACCAGATTCACTTAACAACCGTGTGACTAGCTTAACAACTGCAGTGATTCATTGAACGACTGTGGCAAGAAAGGCCCTGAAATGGGGGAAAACTCACTCAACAAATGCCTCACTTAGCAACAGAAAATTTGGGCTCAAATTTTGTGCTCGTTAACTCCAGGACTACCTGTAATCAGGTAAGACCGATTTTAAAATTTGGCTCCTCTTCTACAGACTTAACACGAACTGGTTAGTTCATTTGTAGAACGAGAGTCAGGTTCTAACCAAGATTGAGAAAGGGCAGCGGTCACATCTAAAAAGAGAGGAGATTTGACAGGTAGTCCTCAATTTATGACCACAACTGAGCCCAAAATGTATATTGCTAAGCGAGACAGTTGTTCAGTGAGTTTTGCCCCATTTTACAACTTTTCTTGCCACAGTTGTTAAGTGAATCACCACAGTTGTTAGGTTAGTAACCTGGCTGTTAAGTGAATCTGGTTTCCCCTTTGACTTGGCTTGTCAGAAGGTCTCAAAAGGTGATCACAGGACCCTGGGACACTGCAACCATCATAAATATGAGTCAATTGCCAAGCGTCTGAATTTTGATCACGTGACCATGGGGATGCTGCAAAAAGTGTAAAAACCAGTCATAAGTCACTTTTTTCAGTGCCGTTGTAACTTTGAACGGTCACTAAACAAACTGTTGTAAGTCGGGGACTACCTGTATCATCTCCAGTTGTCTGAGTTCTCTCATTCTCATTTCTACTTGCTCTACTCCAGCAGTACTTACCCTCATTTGCTTTTAAGATTTGGACTTCAACTCCCAGAATTCCTCTGCCTGCATGCTGGCTGGGGAATTCTGGGACTTGAAGTCCACACATCTTAAAGTGGTCCAGATGAGACAAACTCCTCTACGGTGATCTGCTGGATTTGAGCCCTGAACAGGTTTAAATATATATATAAACCCCATCCTTATGAAATGTCACAACTTCCTTGATTCACCAGAGATTCCTTACATTTATTTCTCTCCCTTTCTCTAATCTGAACAGAAAGACAGAAGAAGCCAGCTGGTGGTTCATCGCACAGAGATCAAAAGCTCTAATTTCGTTGCAGCCAAGTGTGACAAACCTCAATGTGGGTCAGGGGGAAAGTGCTGAAGGATACACGGCGTCATTTAACAAACAGGAGGACTTGGAAAGTCAAGGAGCGCCTAGAAGGACCTCAGGTCAAAGAGACAACATGCTACAATGCAGGGCAGCATAAAATAAGGGGCACCTCCCTTTCACAAATCAATCCCAATTTTAGTGCGAGGGCTCAGCTCCATACCTGCTGCCTCCTCCTCCACTGGAAGGACCTCAACTTCTTTCTTCTTTCCGCGTTTTGGCATTGCAGGTCCCCAAGTGGGTCTCGGATGAAGGATCCGCCTGCCTTGCTTTGCCAACGTTAGGCTTCTCAACAATAGCGTCTCCTGGAAAAGATGAACACTGGCACGTAGCAATAGCACTTACATACCTCCCCACAGTGCTTTATTACAGCATTCTCTAGGTGGTTTACAGAGTTGGCCTATTGCCCCCCCAACAATCCGGGTCCTCATTTTACCGACCTCGGAAGGATGGAAGGCTGAGTCAACCTTGAGCCGGTCAGGATCGAACTGTTGGCAGTGGGCAGAGTTAGCCTGCAATACAGGTAGTCCTCGACTTAACGATCACAATTGAGCCCAAAATTTGCTAAGTGAAACATTTGTTGAGTGAATTTTGCCCCATTTTACGACCTTTCTTGCCACAGTGGTTAAGTGAATCACTGCAGTTGTTAAATTAATAACACGGTTGTTCAGTGAATCTGGCTTCCCCATTGACTTCGCCTGTCAGGAGGTCCCAAAAGGGGATCACACGACCACAGGACGCTGCAACTGTCTTAAATATGAGTCAGTTGCCAAGTAGCTGAATTTTGATCACATGACCGTGGGGATGCTGCAACGGTCATAAGTTTGAAAAACAATATTAAGTCACTTAACAATATTAAGTCACTTCTAACAAAATGAAATTCAATGGTGAAAAAAGCAAGGTTCTACATTTAGGTAAGAAAAACCAAATGTACAGGTATAGTATAGGGAGTACCTTGCTCAATAGTAGTAACTGTGAGAGGGACCTCGGAGTCCTAGTGGACAATCACTTAAATATGAGCCAGCAGTGTGCTGCAGCTGCCAAAAAGGCCAACACAGCGCTAGGCTGCATTAACAGAGGGATAGAATCAAGATCACGAGAAGTGTTAATACCACTTTAAAATGCCTTGGTAAGGCCACACTTGGAATACTGCATCCAGTTTTGGTCACCACGATGTAAAAAAGATGTCGAGACTCTAGAAAGAATACAGAGAAGAGCAACAAAGATGATTAGGGGACTGGAGGCTAAAGCATATAAGGAACGGCTGCTGGAATTGGGTATGTCTAGTAGTTTAATGAAGAGAAGGACGAGGGGTGACATGATAGCAGTGTTCCAATATCTGAGGGGCTGCCACAAAGAAGAGGGAGTCAAGCTATTCTCCAAAGCGCCTGAAGGCAGGACAAGAAGTAATGGATGGAAACTAGTCAAGGAAAGAAGCAACCTGGAACTGAGGAGAAACTTCCTGACAGTTAGAACAATTAACCAGTGGAACAACCTGCCTCCAGAAGTGGTGAATGCTCCAACACTGGAAGTTTTTAAGAAGAGACTTGACAGCCATTTGTCCGAAATGGTGTAGGGTTTCCTGCCTGAGCAGGGTGTTGGACTAGATGACCTCCAAGGTCCCTTCCAACTTTATTATTATTATTATTACTTTTTCCAGTGCCATTGTAACTTTGAATGGTCATTAAATGAACTGTTGTAAGTTGAGGGCAACCTGTAGTGCATTCTATCCCCCTACTTACACCCAAACAGGCTTTATTTTCCCTCAGAATATCCTGAGAGCCACCTTCTTCCTCCTCCAAATGCATCCACTGTTCCTCTCTCCCATCAGCAACCCACCTTCCTGACTCCACAAAAATGACTCCTTGGTCATCAATTCTGCCCATTTGCAAAGAATCCCTTCCAAATTAAAACTTCTGTTCTTAGGAGAATAAATTGGGTCCTGGAAGGCTACAGCCATTTAATTGGCTGACATATCTTTTGGCCAACAGCAAGCCTCCAAAGTCCTTGATGAGAACAAAAGACAAATGATTTAGATAGTTAAGATGCCAAAAATTGCATGAATATCATTTTCCTCAAAGCAAATGATATGATGAAGGCTGTCTCCCAAACACTCTCTCCTTTGCAGGAGAAACAGTGGATGAGAGAGCTTTACTTTCCAAACGGGGTCAAAGTATCTCAGCTGATCTAACGCTGAACACAAGCCAACAATGTAATGCAGCTACTAAAAATATAATTAATGCTGCTTTATTCTGCACTGCTAGAAGCACGCTGAAAAAAAGCACATTTTGTACTGATGGGGACCTTTTTAATTTTGAGAGTACCAGCAGACCTTGGCTTACAACCACAATTGGAAACAGAATTTCTGTCACCTGAAATATTGCATCCAGGTTTGGTCATCACATTACAAAAAAGATGTTGAGACTTTGGGAAAAGTGCAGAGAAGAGCAACTAACCTGGAGACTAAAACACATGAAGAACGATTACAGGAACTGGTTATGGCCAGTCTAGAGAAAAGAAGAACTAGGGGTGACATGATAGCAGTATTCCAGTATTTGAGGGGCTGCCACAAAGAAGAGGGAGTCAATTTATTTTCCAAAGCACAAGAGGGCAGGACAAGAAACAATTGATAGAAACTAAGCAAGGAGTGAATCAACCTGGAATTAAGGAGAAACTTTCTAACAGTGAGGACAATTAACCAGTGGAACTACTTGCCCACAGAAGTTGTGGGTGCTTCATCACTGAAAGCTTCTAAGAAAAGACTAGACAGTCATTTGTTTGAAATGGTGCAGGGTCTCCTGCTTGAGCAGGGGGTTGGACTAGAAGACCTCCAAGGTCCCTTCCAATTCTGTTATTCTGCTATAACTTGCAGGATCTAAGCAGCCTAACAAAACCAGGGTGGGCTTCCTGTTGCTTGAATCCTGCTGTAGGGTCTTCTGCTTGAGCAGGGGGTTGGACTAGAAGACCTCCAAGGTCCTTTCCAGCTCTATTCCGATTGACCGAACCTCTTTTCATTGTATCCTCAATAGTTTTGGCAATATCAAAAGTTAATCCATCCATAAAGTATCAGTGGCTGGGGAACATGGGGTAGACAGGACCGCTTTGCATTCGTAACTTTGCTCAGGGGCATCGTTTTCGATGCCCCCTGGGAAGAGGAGGCAGACGTCCTTTTGAAGCTACCCCTGTTGAATTTCTACCTGCCATCCCGCTCTTAAAAGCACGGGGTTGTTTTTTTTAAAAAATGCAAAGAGGGAAGGCCGGACACCGACCCTTGCTCGTTTGTAGATGAAATGCAATTAGGAAATGCCTTATTAAAATAATGACTTTATGTTAAGCTACGTCGGCTCTCACCACGCCGGACCGCGAAGCTTTCCTTCACGCACCCCAAGGCGGCTGCAAAATCCGCAGGAATCCCTGAATGGAGAGAGAGAGAGAGAAAGAGAAACACGCGGAGTGGAGATGGTCACGTGACAGAGGCTGAGGCGGGCAAGAGGCGCGGCTTCCTCTTAAAGCGAAAGGAAACGCCGCGGCAGAGGAAGAGATCGAGGAAACGGCTCGGTTCGGTTCGGCAAAGAAGAGGTTAAGAGAAGACTTGCCCAGAAAGCGCCCTCCACGTGCCGAGGGAGGAGGCGGGGTTTAATGACCGGGTGACGTCATTGATGCGTTCCCTCTGTAACCGCTCCCGGAAAATTGTCTGCAAACCCTGAAGCATCCAACACTTTCGGTTCCCAATCGAACAACCAAGAGGGGGATCGCGGCGAAGTAAAAGGTTCTAATCTAAAACGTAATGCGGTCTCCTTTCTAAATATATATATATATATATATTACATGCAGATATTTAATAAGTCTTTTTTTTAAAAAAAAAATACTGAGGTTGGAATTTGCACCTTCTTATCAATAATCGATACTGATTATTCAATGTGCAATTATCAATAAAGGAGAATATCTGTAGGCCAGGGTTGAAATTTATTTTCCAAAGCACCAGAAGGCAGGACAAGGAACAATGGTTGGAAACTGACCAAAGAGAGAAGCAACCTGGAATTAAAGAGAAACTTCCTGACAGTGAGGACAATTAACCAATGGAACAGCTTGCCCCAAGAAATTGTGGGCACTCCATTACTGGAGGTTTTTAAGAAGAGGCTAGAGCTAGACAATCACTTGTCTGAGATGGTATAAGATATATAGGTCCTCCTGATTGAGCAGGGGGCTGGACTAAAAGACCTCCATGGTCCCTTCCAGCTCTATTCTGGTTCTGAAATGAGGGGTCCTTGGTGTTTTCTGAGCTTGGTTGTTTCCTTGAAGACATTTCATTACCCAACTAGGTAACATCATCAGTTCTAGAAAGGAGTGGCATTTGCTGTCAATGTATATTCTACACTAGTCACTAGAATATAAATTGAGAAGAAACCCCACTACTTACTAGCACTCATGATGTTTCCTAGTTTGGACAGTTTCTCTCTCCCCCCCCCCCCCCCATGCCATCACTCTGCTAAACAACTAATTCCCACAGTACTGTCAAACTACCTAGTAAGGCTGTATTACTATTATTCTTCTCATGTTTCCTATTGCCTATCTCCTAATCAAATCAAGACTAGAACTTTGTTGGTTGTATCTTATGATTTATATTGTTTTATTTAGTATCTTAGTACGATTTATGTTGATTGCTTATTTAGTATCTTATGATTATCACAAAGTGTTGTATCTTATGATTTATGATGAATGTATTTTTACCATGACTATGATTGCTTGTATGTGCACTGAGAGCTTATACACCGGAGGCCAATTCCTCGTGTGTCCAATCACACTTGGCCAATAAAAAAATCCATTCTGTAATGAAACTTCTGCTAGAAATTAACCAAGTTCAGAAAGCACCAAAGACCCCTCACACTTTCTAATCCTCACGTAGCGGCTGTCAAGTGAAAGCCGCTCGTGTATGCTGTACGGTACACGAGGGTCTTTTGTCTATCTCTAGAAAACCTCCTTCTTAGAGCTTTAAGAAAAGAGAAAGGGGGGGGGAGAGGACTCGATGCGATTTAACCCTTTCTTTGCTGCTGCGTTTTCCTTCCAAGATACTTTTGTTGCACGCGTGGTTTCCCCGTGTACTGCTGCTGCGTTGAGCTTTCCGAAATAAAGCAACGTGGGGAAGGCGGACCTGGCAGCAAGAGGAAAGAAACTGGAGGTAAGACGTAAAAGATTCATGTTTCCCAAATTTCCTGTTCCTTGTTAGCTAAATTGCTGCCCGGCTATGACAAGGAAATCGTGCCTGGCGATCCGCTGGATCTTAGGATCGCTGCAGATTCCCGGGTCTCCGTGGCTTCTGTTGCAAGAAATCAAATTTCACTTTCTTTCGGGTGTTCCAGGAAGAGATGCCCGTAGTGATCGGCTTTGAGGGCAGCGCCAATAAGATCGGAATTGGGATTGTCAGGGATGGGGAAGTGCTGAGCAATCCCCGACGAACATATGTAACCCCTCCGGGACAGGGTAGGTATCTTGATGGACAGTGGTTAGTATATATATGTAAGGGTGCAGGTATATACATACACATGTATGTATATAGCATGTTTATATGTGTGTTACGTATGTGTACACTTTTGAGAGCAGGTAACAGAATTTCATTTTTAATGTGTGCCAGGGTGCCCACAGTAAAAAAAAATAACAATAAAGGTTATCTTATCTTGTGTTATTTCCCATGAATGGTCTTATCCAGCCTGGTGCTTTCTAGTTGCACTTCAACTCCCAGAATTCCTAGTCGGAGTAGTGCCAAGGAAGGGATCCTGGGAGTTGAAGTCATTGGAGGTCTCCAGTCTATAAGGGCTATGAGAGGAGTGGGCCGCTTGCTGAAAGAATTCACCATTTTTCCTGGATTTAAAGAAGTGGAGCCAGATTAATTAAAAGAAAAAATTAATTCACTCAGTCTTAAGTGTATTTACATAGATCTGTCCTCATGTCCCCAAAAGAGAAAACAGTTTGATTGGCCAAAATAAGAGAGCAGGGCCTTTTCTGTGATGGCCCCTCCATTCTGGAATAAAGTAGAATTAATATTATAGGTTGTTGTTGTTGTTAGTTGCGAAGTCGTGTCCGACCCATCGCGACCCCATGGACAACGTTCCTCCAGGCCTTCCTGTCCTCTACCATCTTCTGGAGTCCATTTAAGCTCACGCCTACTGCTTCAGTGACTCCATCCAGCCACCTCATTCTCTGTCGTCCCCTTCTTCTATTGCCCTCAATCTTTCCCAGCATTAGGCTCTTCTCCAGTGAGTCCTTCCTTCTCATTAGGTGGCCAAAGTACTTGAGTTTCAACTTCAGTATCTGGCCTTCTAAGGAGCAGTCAGGGTTGATCTCCTCTAGGACTGACCGGTTTGATTGCCTTGCAGTCCAAGGGACTCGCAGAAGTCTTCTCCAGCACCATAGTTCAAAGGCCTCAATTCTTTGGCGCTCAGCCTTTCTTATGGTCCAACTTTCACAGCCATACATTGCAACTGGGAAAACCATGGCCTTGACTATACGTACTTTTGTTGGCAGGGTAATGTCTCTGCTTTTTAGTATGCTGTCTAAATTTGCCATAGCTTTCCTCCCCAGGAGCAAGCGTCTTTTAATTTCTTGGCTGCAGTCCCCATCTGTGGTGATCTTGGAGCCCAGGAAGATCTATTTGCCAGGAATTGAGAGGGCCGGATAATATTATAGGTAGTTATCAATTTAGAACCATTCATTTAGTGACTGTTTGAAGTTACAACAGCATTGAAAAAAGTGACATGATGGTTTCTCACACTTAGGGCTGTTGCAGCATCTACATGGTCAAAATTTTGGCACTTGGCAACTGGCATGACAGTTGCACTGTCCCAGGGTCATGTAATCACTATTTGTAACTTTCCAGTCACTTTCCGACAAGCAAAGTCAAAGAAGGGAAGCCAGATTTGCTTAATAACTACACTATTTATTTAACAACCACAGTGATTCACTTAACAACTTTGGCAAAAAAAACTTTGTAAAATGGGTGTAATACACTTAACTGGCTCAATTGTGGTCGTAAGTCAAGGACTATCTGCACTCATTACAAGCATCTGTCCAAGTTACAAAACAAAACACAATTACAATAGCTTATGTTATGTAAAATTATAAGCTTTAGTATTAGCATTTTATTAAAGGGGATACTAGCAATTTAGCATGGCAGGCTGCCTTTTTTTTTTTTTTTTGAAGTTTAAGAAACCGTGTTTTTCCTTTAAACCAAAACCATTTCCTCTGATGTACAAAAAGTAGTTTTTTTCAGGGGCAGTGATGAGAAACACCGAGGCTGTATTCTAAAGACATTAACTAAGTGTTGAGAAAGAAAATATAATTACAAATTGATCCAACAACATTAGCTTGAGCTTAGATAGCATAGAATGTGGGTCCATCTTCTTTAAACCTTGACCGTTTTCCCATTTTGGTCCCACTCTGTAGGTTTCCTTCCAGGTGACACGGCACGCCACCACCGTTCTTGCATTCTTACTGTGTTGCGTGAAGCCCTAGAAGAGGCTGGATTGAACCCTCAGGACATTGATGCAGTGGCTTTCACCAAAGGTGAATCTCTTTTCTTAAAGGGAAGGAGACACAAGGATTCTTTGAAGCATGAGGATATCCAACCTTGGCAACTTTTAAAACTTGTGGACTTCAACTCCCAGAATTCCCCAGCCAGCCTGGCTGGCTGCAGGGTGGGATTCAAATGCCTGAACAACCGGTTCTCTTATTGGATGCAGGCCTTTGCCTCTGAGACCTAGAATGGACTTCCGGAAGTGGCATCCACGCACTTCCGGCAGGCCGTTCTAGGCTGGGGAGGCCTCCTCCAGGCCTCCGAGGCCTAGAATGGATTTCCGGAAGCAGTGTGCATTCAGCTGGTTCTCCGAACTCAACAAAATTTAGCTACCGGTTCAATCGAACCAGTGTGAACCGGCTGAATCTCACCACTGGATGGATGGGGAATTCTGGGATTTGAAATCCACAAGTCTTTAAAGTTGCCAAGGTTGGAGACTCCTGTTTTAAGGTATTCTGATTAAGGGTCCTTGAAGAACCTATAGCTGTACTTCATCTTCTTGTACCCTTCTTATTGGCCATGTTGGCTGGATTTGCAGAGAACTGAAGATCCAGCATCTGAAGAACCACAACTTCTCTACTCCTAGACAATCTTCCTAATTTAAGCTTGTTTTATATGCCCCAGATTGGTAGAGTAAAATTGGTGAATGGTCTATAATAGTCTGTAAGGCCTACCAAAACAAATAAATCAATGCAAAATAAAATCTGAGAGCCGTACATCAATGCTATATTGGACTTAATGCATATTTTTCCATCTTTCAGGCCCAGGGATGGGGGCTCCACTGGTGACTGTAGCTGTTGTTGCCAGAACTGTGGCCCAGTTGTGGGGGAAGCCACTTCTGGGAGTGAATCATTGTGTCGGACACATTGAGATGGGGCGGCTTGTGACCGGTGCAAAGAACCCAACAGTGTTGTACGTCAGTGGTGGGAACACTCAGGTACTGAGGAAGAGAAGGGATTTCTGGGTTTGCATGTTGTGCTAAACCATGATTTGATATAAACCATAGTATCCCAAGTTCATACATATCACTTTAACCCCAAAATCATGATTTACAGAGCAGCAGTTGAGTTCATGCCCCACCAAAATAAAAACCAGGAAACCATATCATGGTTTAGTCAGTGGAAAGCATTGTCTCAGCTTGAAACTCAATTCACATGCTGTGCTAAATAATCCACAGTTGGTTCGCAGTGGCCAGGTTTACAAGACATATGAGAAACAAAGCAACCCATGTTATAGTTTAGTGCAGGGATAGGCAACCTTGGCTCTTTTATGCTGGCTCAGGAATTCTGGGAGTTGATGTCCACGAGTCATAAAAGAGCCAAGGTTGCCTACCCCTGGTTTAGTGCAAATAAGCACTTCTGAGCAGGCATTGTCGTTAAGTTTCTTAATTCTGAATAGAGAGTGGAGTGGAGTGGAGTGGAGAATGGAGTGGAGTGGAATGGAATGGAATGGAATGGAATGGAATGGAATGGAATGGAATGGAATGGAATGGAATGGAATAGAATAGAATAGAATAGAATAGAATAGAATAGAATAGAATAGAATAGAATAGAATCCTGCGAATTTACAAGACAGATGGCATAGGGAACAAAAGCTGTTACAGAATCTGGTAGTGCTGCTGGAAATACTTTGAAACCTGCTCCTCCCAGAGGGGAGCAACAGAAACAGACCTTGAAATGGGTATGTGGGGTCTCTAACAATGCTTCAAGCTCTAAGCACATATTAGTGCTTATAAGCAGCATCCTGACAAAACGGGAAGCAAGCTTCCTATAATCTTCTCGGCTGTCCTTCTATCTGAGGCACTGCCGCCACCAAACCAGACAGGGATGCAGTTTGTTAAAATGCTCTCAATCGTGCCTCTGTAAAAAGTGGCCAGGACAGAAGGAGAAAGATATGCTGTCCTCATCAGACGCAGGAAATGCAGACGCTGGTTTGCACGCTTCACTAAAGATGATGTATGAAGAGACCAAGTCAGATTTTTAGTTATCTGCACCCCCAGATACTTAATACTGTTGACCACCTCCACAGCTGCAGCCTGGATACAAAGTCCAGCACTGTCAAAAAGCTTGATGTGAAAAGAAGACAGTAGTAACCTTGAATCTGTAGGAGACAGGTTTGCTCTCATGGCATCTGTCCAGCCAATAACATCTGGTCCAAACCATCATTATTTTCCAGGGCTCATCAGTAAAGCAGGAACTCCAAGTTGGACTTTCTTTGTAGTCACCTGTGTCCTCTGGAACTACATTCCCCTTGAAGTCCACATGACGTTGTCTATTCAGAAAGCCTTAAAGACTTGGCTTTTCCAGCAGGCCCTGGGACAGAGTGGCTTAGACCTCCCACTTGTTGATTTACATGTTATAGTGCACAATTCATATTGTGGATTCCCCAGAGATAGGCCTCACCAAACACATTGCTGTTTTGCTTGATTTATCTTGCCACGTTATTGTTTTGAACCTAATGATTTCCAACTAAGAAGGTGGGAAAAAGAACTTTGGTTGGCCCACCTGGATCTCAGGAACACCAAGTGTAAAGTGAAGGGGGTTATAACTGTGTCTGCCTCTTCCTCCCATCCAGGTCATTGCATACTCTGAGCATCGCTATCGTATATTTGGGGAAACTATAGACATTGCTGTGGGAAACTGCCTGGATCGTTTTGCTCGAGTGTTGAAGGTAAATACGGCTGAACGTAGATGAGAATGCAAGTTGGCTTCGTTAGATCGCATGTGAGTATTATGGGACTTCTTTCTGAATGTACACATTTGGAAGAGGTTCAGTAGGGCTGTGTGGTGTATCAGAGATCCTTTGAGGCTGAGAAAACAACTATGGCAGGGGTCTTCAAACCTGGCCCTTTTATGACTTGTGGACTTCAACTCCCAGAATTCCTCAGCCAGGCACGCTGGCTGAGGAATTCTGGGAGTTGAAGTCCACAAGTCATAAAAGGGCCAGGTTTGAAGACCCCTGAACTATGGGGTCTATTTTCTCCCTGATTATTTCATGAAGACACAGATGAAACTGGAGGAGGAGCATAACCTGGTACATGTCTATGGAGATTCTCAGTCATCCAGGTCATGGGTGTATCAAAGGTGCTTTTCCAAAAGGCAACTGGGCTTTGTTTTTTCCTTGAGGAAGATGTTTTGCTTCTCATCCAAGAAGCATCATCTGAAGTCCAGTTGCCTTTTGAAAAAGCACCTTTGAGACATAACCTGGTATCTTTGGAGGCGTTGGAACATCTCCCTCAACATCTCCAATCAAGATGTGCTGACTTGTAGATCAGAGGAGTTGGACTCTTAACACCCAAAGTCTGCCAAGTTGGGTTATCCTAATACTTTGCAGTTTAGCCTCTGAATATATACAGGAGAGTAAATTGCATGTACAAGAAGGAAATGTCAGCCAAAACAATATTACAGATAGTCCTCGACTTAAAACCAATCTTTGCTTTCTTTTGCTACAGTCATTCTACTTCTATTTGCAGGTCTATATCTTTTTCTTATTTTATCCATTTTTTTTGTCTTCTGCTGTCTCCAGGTACTGCAATGTCCACTATCCATGGACATTGTGTCTGTCCTATTGATGAGTGTTAAGTCAGGTCATTGATGATTGCCAAGCCAGTTATTATTATTGTGGAAATCTGATTCTTTCATTCACTTCTTGACTTAGATCTCAAATGATCCCAGTCCAGGCTACAACATCGAACAGATGGCCAAGAAGTAAGTCATAACAAGGGGAAAACTCTCACACAATCATTTTCTTTGTTCTGTTAAATGTATTTAATAGGTACTAGACGTGGGTTCCATATCCTTAGTTTGGACCAAAATTAATTTTTTTTGACAAATACACAGAATCTTCAGGGAGGATCTCAGAAGGCCATAGGAAAACGTTAGCAGGATCCATCTCTTTTCCATGGGCGTATTTAATAGATTATGTTGATATTATCCATTTAATTGTGTCTGACTCTTGGCAATGCCGTGGGCCAGATCTCTCCACATCTTCCAGTCTTGCACTATTCCTTTGAGTTGTTAGGTGTAACCTTTTATAGTGTCCAGCCATTGTGTTCTTTGATGGCCTGGTTTCCTTTTACTGCTAACTCTCCCCAACATGATTGCTTTCTCCAGTGAATTCCCCCGCATGACATGGCCAAAGTGAGTGAGGTGCAGTTTTGTGATTCTATTTAGTAAAAAAATTACCCTAACTGGCCTCTTCTGAAGTCTGTATTTTCAACAAATGATGATCCGAATACGATCCTCATATATTTTACTAAGTCAGGCAAAAGATACTGGTTGCGGTTCCTTTTCTGCTATATGCTGTAAAGATAAACCTGTAGGGTGATGGCATTTAAAGAGAAGGTGATGGTCCCTCTCTCATCTTTTGAAAAATAGAAGCCGGCTGCATTGCTCTGTTTCTTGTTTTTTTTTTGCAGAGTGAGGATTATTTGGGTTCTGCAGGTCTGTGTTTCTCATCCTTAGCAACTTTAAGCTCTGTGGAGTTCGGGGTGACTGGGGAATTCTGGGAGTTGAAGTCCACACGGACTTCACAAGTTGCTAAGGTTGAGAAACAATGCTCTAGAGACACCATATCTTAGATTATAGCTCAATAGATTATAGATTATAGCTCAATACAGGAGAAGGAGATTCAACGCTTCCTTTTTTCTTCTACAGGGGTCAAAAATTGGTCGAGCTTCCCTATACTGTGAAAGGCATGGACGTGTCATTCTCTGGGATCCTATCCCACATAGAGGTAGGATTCAAATCCCACAAAGCAGCAGTTGGAAATTTAGTGGAGGAACTTTTCTTTTTAAATGCTGTCTTTAAGAACACAACCAAGTCAACTCCCAGCCAATTCAGTGAGTCTCAAAATTGCTCAGCAGGTTAACCCTTGGATGCAACCCCACCAGGAAATGATACATTTGCTGTGAGCTGCGCTCAACTGAAAGGAGCTTTAAATGCTTGTTCTTTCTCCATGGCTACCTGTTATGGCTATTTATTTCTTTGCCCATTGTGGTGTTTTTGGGAGGCTGCTATGCTCTTACCTCTGACTTGTGAGTCTCAAAGGGGTATGTGGTTGTCAATAGCAGGAATAGAATAGAGCACTAGAGCCAGATTCAACCTGCCTTCAGTACATGCTCATCCTGCTTGCCCAGCATGCAAAAAACTTGATTCTATTTTCCTTCCATTGTTTTCATCAGTTACGGTGGAGCTGCCTAAGATCACCATCTGAGATAGGCAGCCCTATCAGTCTTTAAACAAAATAAACATTACTGCTTCTAAAATAATAAATTAACCTTTTAACTAATATGTCCCACCCTCTTGTATAATGAACCATTCTGGCCCTTAAAGACAAGCAGCTTTATTCTCTACCATTTTCAACACTCCAAAATTATTATAAGAGCTGTGGTGGCGCAGTGGTTAGAATGTAGTATAGCAGACTAACTTTGCGTTCCCACTGTCAGGAGTTCGATGCTGACTGGCTCAAGATTTTTATTCCAGAGCTGTAACCATATTAAATACTATTCTATAGTGCAACATTGAAGTGCAATATTGGGGGCAGCGCAATGGTGAATAGAATAGGAAGGATGTGTATATATAATGTATGTTCTTATTTGTGGTTTTTACTTGCATGTAGTGTGCACTTTGGACAGCGATTAATTTTGTTGTGAGATACACAATGACAATAAAGACTACTCTACTCTACTCTATTATTCTATTCTATTCTATTCTATTCTATTCTATTCTATTCTATTCTATTCTATTCTATTATTCTATTCTATTCTATTCTATTCTATTCTATTCTATTCTATTCTATTCTATTCTATTCTATTCTATTCTATTCTATTCTATTCTATTCTACCTTTCCATCCTTCCAAAGCTGGTAAAATGAGGACCCAAATTGTTGGGGACAACATGCTGACTTTGTAAACTGCTTAGGGCTGTAAAGCCCTATGAAGCGATATATAAATCTACTCAAAGTGATATTGCTATTGTTATTTCCTCAGTTTTGGTTCAAAAAATGATTTCTCTGATATACAATTCTTATTCTGAAAAGAGGGATACTCCCTTATTTTGTTAGCAAAATACTAATAAACATTACTGAATATTATTATATTACTATTTTGTCAGCAAATGTTAATATTACTAGGAAAAAAAACCCCAAATGGCAGCATGTTCACGTCATCAGTACAGGTAGTCCTTGCTTAGTGACTGCCTTGTTAAGTGACCCTCCACATGACAGTGATGAAAAAGCAACTTTATGACCAATCCTCACTTTTACGATCTTCGCAGGTCCACAAAGCAAAGGAAAGCTGAAACGAGATTATAAAGCACAGTTGCAGTTTCACTTAGTGTTCACTTGATAGCCAACTTGCTGGTCCCAGTCGTGGTTGCTAAATGAGGACTATCTGTAATAGTCCTGTAATAACAAGGATTCATGCTGTTCTCTTGTAGGACGTGGCTCACAGAATGCTGTCTGCAGAAAAATGCACTCCAGAGGACCTTTGCTTCTCTCTACAGGTAAGGAACTAATCAGGTCTGGATCGAAGAGTATGTATGTCAAGGCTGCTAACATCGAATGTTATGCTTGACATTATATATGGATGCAGACATTCACTATTTAACCTGTGTATTACTTTAAGAGCCACTAATAGATAGTAGGGGGGGGGGAGGGAGTGAAAGAATGTGTTAGGAACTATTTAGCCATAACAACATCTCAGCACAGCGTCTTCAAAGAATGAAATGTGAGAAGATAGATAGTGGCGGGAAAGATAGCTCACACTCTAAACTAATTGGGGAATGTGATTTATGACCTGTCATTGAGGGAGGAGGAAATGCTCAGACACTGTGGGAAGAAGGAGGAGTTTTCCAGTTTCTGGCTTCACTTTATCCGTACTGGAGTATGTTGCATAAATAAAGAGTATTCTGAACAAAATGAATCAGATTTCCTTAAGATTGCTTCTTCGCTCCGGAGCATAACAATGTAGAGCAGGGGTCTCCAACCTTGGCAACTTTAAGACTTGTGGACTTCAACTGCCAGAATTCCCCACCAGCATGCATATGCTGCAGTGGTGGGATTCAGCCGGTTCGCACCACTTCGGCAGAACCGGTAGCTAATTTTTTGTTGCCCAGGCCCAGCATGGACTTCCGGAAGCAGCATCCACACAGAGAACCGGTTGATCACATATTTGAATCCCACCACTGATATGCTATGTAGCTTAGTGACAGCCGCCTTGGTTGCTGTCATAATCAAGACCATGTAGAGGGCAGAAGGAGGACAGAAGGAAAAACCACCACCAAGGCAACGATTGGATAAGAGGGGATTGAGCCAGGGCCAAGAAAGTAACTTGAGGAAACAGCTCACTTAAGCCCCTCCTTATTTCATACAAAATAAGGTAGAAAAAAGTCATTTTGTTATTAGCTGTTACGCTAAAAATACTACTGGTCTACAAGGCATTGGTTTCTTAGTCTGGTCAGCCTTGTAGGGCTGACAGATTAGGCCCCCAGAATGGGAGGAATGGGCCTGTAGGTTTCTGTTATCAGCACCTAGAAAATATTTACTTCTTTGACATCAGGTGTAAATGTTGATTTATATTGCATGCATAGATAGAGGAGGATGGGCACCCCTAGTTGAGAATTGAATAGAAAGCTTCTGAATTCTGATCCTATAATTTCTCCTTCTCCATCAGGAGACACTCTTTGCAATGCTGGTGGAGATCACCGAACGGGCCATGGCACATACCAGCTCCAGTGAGGCCTTAATTGTGGGCGGCGTTGGCTGTAAGTGATTTGGGTGGATGCTGGGAAGGGCTGATTGTCTCTCTAGGCTAGATGGAGAAGTTGAAAAATATCCCAAAAGTCAGAGAAGGCAAGCTGCACTGATGCCAAGAAAACTATCTAGGAAGGTCCATGAAATCCACAGACATGGAGTATCTGTTGAAGGAAAGTTTCTTTTTTTGTCTGTTGTATAGGAAGCCGTAAAATGGCTTATAGGTAGTCCTTGGTTTGTGTCTACTTCTTCAGCAACCATTCAAAGTTATGGTGATGCTGAAAAAAGGGATTTACTATTGGTCCTTGAGGTTTCAGCTGTTATAGCAACCTTACAGCCAAGTGATTGCAATCTGGGTGCACAGATGCCCACTTGCAGTTATGATAAAGCAGCGAGCTATGTCATGTGATCGCCATTTGCGGGCTTCCCACAAAGCCAATGGGGAAGCCAGCAGGAAAGATTGCAAATCATTCCAGTAAGTAGCTCCTGCTTTTACTCCCGAGAAACCCACTACAGATCCAAGGATCTCATATTCCATAGCACCCCTGTCGGTCCACACTTTGTAGAGCACAACTGTCTGCAGCAACTCACTTCTGCCCCTCCTAGCCCACCTGCACTGCACAGAACCATTTTTACCCTCAATAGTCCTTATGCTCCCCAGTATCCATCCGAGACCCTTGCTGGCCCACCAGCATTCCCCAGTGCCCGCGTGAGGCCTCCAATGAAGCTGATTTCTTGTTCCACCCAATGTTCTCTCAGGACTGGGAAACTGACTTCGAACTTCTCCAAGTGGTGACACCTTGAACAGATTTTGCTCTACTTTTTGAAGATTGCCTTGTTCAGAATTGTGGTTTCTGAATCTTGGTTTCTGAATCTTGGTTTCCCACTTTAACCCCCTTCCAGTTCTTCCCTTTCTAGGTCACTTTCACATTATGAGATTTGCCCTCAATCTTCCTCTCAGGTGAATTCCCTTTTTACAACCCTGTAATCTCTTTATTCAGAGTAGAGTCGAGGTGACTGAATAGAGCTGAGCGCTTATTGTCTGGATGCCCTTCCTGACGCCTAACGGGGAATTCACAGCAGATATTTTTTCTTCGTGCCTTAAAAGAGAAACATCTGCCTCTACCTAGGATTGAACTCTCAACCTTCCAAGTGGGAGGGAGTGTCTTCACCGCTAGGCCACCACGCTGCTCCCTTCTTGCCCTTAGATCATGGCCCACACACCTATGGCATCTTTGGAAAAAAACTGTCCCAAATTCCCTAATCCTTTTTATCAATTCCGTTTCAAGGGTCAGATGGATAATCCCAGACTAATTAAGGCAGCTATCATCTCTCTTCTTTTTCTAGTCCATGGGTAGAGCCCAGTTATGCTGTTTTTTTCAGGATTCACTATGGTTTTTATTATTTTTTTTGTTTTAATTCTTGGCCATCACCTTGACATACGGTTTTCCTGGCAACATTTTCAGAAATAGTTTGCCATTGCCTTGATCTTTCTAGGCCTGAGAAAAAAAAGTCTGGCTCAAAGCCCGCAAGTGGGCTTCGTGCGTAAGGCTCGTGGTCTTCTGGTTTCTGACCTGGTGCATTTAACCATTGGACAAACCGACAGAACCCCAAGAAAGATTGGTCTATTAGAGTCTTCTCCGCCTTAGCTACTTTAAGATGTGTAGACTTCAACTCCCAGAATTCCCTGGCCAACAAAGCTGGCTGAAGAATTCTGGGAGCTGAAGTCCACATATCTTAAAGCAGTCAAGATGGAGAAACATTGATCTACTAGATGGGGTGCTTGTTCACCTGGTGTTTCTTTCAACAAGGGAGACTGTTCCTTTCTTTGTAGGTAACGAGCGACTTCAAGAGATGATGGGGATCATGTGCAAAGAGAGAGGGGCTCGACTCTTTGCAACTGATGAAAGGTGAGAACCCCCCCACCCTCCATCTTCTTCCAAAGATCCTCCTAGACTTAGCTTCCCGGCATCTGTTAGGGGTAGGTGAGTCCACCATTTCCTTCGGAGACTCAGTTGTGCATATTAGCAGCAAAAGCAGCTGGACAACTTTATAAAGCCTTTGTAAGACCACACTTAGAATATACTGCATCCAGTTTCGGCCACTGTATTATAAAAAAGATGTTAAGATTCTGGAAAGACTGCAGAAAAGAGCAACAAAGATGAATAGGAGGCTGGAGGCTAAAACATACGAAGAACAGTTGCAGGAATTGAGTATGGCTAATCTAGTGAAAAGAAGGACTAGGTGTGACATAATAGTAGTGTTCCAATATCTAAGAATCTGTGGCAGCCCCAGATTCTAAGGGGCTGCCACAAAGATGGGGGGGAGGGTCAACCTATTCTCCAAAGCACCAGAAGGCAGGACAAGAAGCAATAGATGGAAACTGATCAAGGAGAGAAGCAACCTAGAACGAAGGAGAAATTTCCTAACAATGAGAACAATTAACCAGTGGAACAACTTGTCTCCAGAACTTGTGGGTGCTCAATCACTGGAGGTTTTTAAAAAGAGACTGGACAGCCATTTGTCTGAAATGGTATAGGATTTCCTTCTTGAGCAGTGGTTGGACTAGAAGACCTCCAAGGTCCCTTCCAATTCTGTTATAACTTGTAGGATCTAAGCAGCCTAACAAAACCAGGGTGGGCCTCCTGTTGCTTGAATCCTGCTATAAGGTCTTCTACTTGAGCAGAGAGTTTGACTAGAAGACTTCCAAGATCCCTTCCAGCTCTATTCTGATTGATTGAACCTCTTTTCATTGTATCCTCAATAGTTTTGGCAGTATCAAAAGTTAATCCATCCATAAAGTATCAGTGGCTTGAATCCAGTTATTTGCCTGAGTCTCTCCTAGACTCAACTAAGCCGCAAGTAGCAAATTTGGAAAGTGATGCAATTAACACCATGCTGTTGTAGAGCTCCCTTGAGTTTAGCCTGTGCAAGAGAACAAAAGACGCTCTCCTTTTTTTAAAAAAAAATTCTCCGATTCCTCACGACCAATTTTGTACCCAGGTTCTGCATTGACAACGGCGCCATGATCGCACAAGCTGGTTGGGAAATGTTTCAGTCTGGTCAAGTCACAGCACTCGAAGATTCGTGGATTACCCAAAGGTGATTGTCCTAATTTCCAATACAAGGAAAAATAATTGTGGAATTAGCGGAAATGGGGCACGGAGGCACCGAGGCGTTTAATTTATTTAGATCCTTGCTAAATCAGACATCTTTGAAGCTGTGGCTTTATTCGGTCTTTTTAACTTCACCTTTTTAAAACTTCCTGCAATTGTGCACCTCTAAATACAGGGAATCCTCCAGTTAGAACCACAACGGAGCCCAGAATTTATGTTGCTAAGTGAGAAATTGGTTAAGGGAGTTTTGTCTCATTTTACGACTTTTCTTCCCACGTTTGGTAAGTGAATCACCACAGTTGTTAAATTAGTAACACGGTGGTTCACTGAATCTGGCTTCCCCATTGACTTTGCTTGTCAGGTCGCAAAAGGGGATCATGGGACCCAGGGACTTTGCAACCGTCATAAATACGAACCAGTTGTCAAGCATCCGAATGTAAATCATATGACCATGGGGAGGCTGCAACGTTCATAAGTGTGAAAAATGGTCATAAGACACTTTTTTCAGTGCCGTTGTAACTTCGAACGGTTACTAAATGAACTGTTGTAAGTCGAGGACCACCTGTGCAGATGCAGAAAATGCAGTGACTCTCTATGTCTATGGAGATTCTCAGTCATCCAAGTCATGGTTGTCTCAAGGTGCTTTTCCAGGAGGCAAATGGACTTTCTTGTTTTTCTTTGAAGACGTTTCACTTCTAATCCGAAAAGCTTCTTCAGCTCCGACTGGATGGTGGGGAATGGAAGGATTTATATTCCTTGCAGACAGCTGGTCATTTGCATTCTTTTAGAGAGTTGTTGAGGCCATTTGGAGGTTTACCTGTGTCCTCAGGGTCACCTGAGTAGTGCAAATGTGTGTGGAGCCTTCTTGGCTGCCTCAACGACTCCCTAAAAGAATGCAAATGACCAGCTGTTTGCAAGGAATATAAATCTTTCCATTCCCCACCATCCAGTCGGAGCTGAAGAAGCTTCTTGGATGAGAAGTGAAACGTCTTCAAAAGAAAAACAAGAAAGTCCTGTTGCCTCCTGGAAAAGTACCTTGAGACAGTAAACTCTCTAGTTAAGCAAACAGTTCCCTGCATGTTTGCAATTAAGAGCTTGGGAGTCCAAATCTGAGGGCAAATCAGCCTGACTATGGGTGCAGCTTTGTATCCCTTCCCATCCCCTCCACTTTTAAAGGCCTCTTAAAGCTATTTCATATGTGTTTACTCAGAGGTAAATTGGATCCTTAGAGGAATGGATACCCACTCAAATGGATGCTGTGTGCTTTCATTCTTTCCAGGTATCGTACAGACGAAGTGGAGGTAACGTGGCGAGACTAAGGGTTTCTCTTTGCCTGAAAATCTTCTCCAGTTTGGAAGCCGTGAAGAAAAGGCAGCTGCAAGGCTCATTAGATACACCTTTTTTAAAACACACACCTTTTCACCTAAAATAAATGATTTGATTTTGTAGGAAAGGGCTCTACAGTGTGTCTGTGCTGGATCTGTTAGGATGAAAAGTGGCTTTTGAGAAAAAACAAAGGGCACATTAAGAAGAATGTTCCTAACAGTGAGGACAATTAACCAGTAGAACAGCTTGCCTTCAGAAATCATGGGTGCTCCATCACTGGAGGTTTTTAAGAAGAGACTGGACAGTCACTTGTCTGAGATGATATAGGTTCTCCTGCTTGAGCGGGGGGCTGGACTAGAAGACCTCCAAGGTCCCTTCCAGCTCTGTTCTGTTCTACTCTACTCTACTCTACTCTACTCTACTCTACTCTACTCTACTCTACTCTACTCTACTCTACGAGCTGAGACAGTTCACTATTTTGGCTTGTGGGTCTTCATATCTGCCAATTTTATTTTATTTTTTTTTGTGCCAAAGCCACCTTCTCTTTGTTTTGCTGTGTGGGCAGAACCTTCCATCTCAACCATAATTGTATGGGTCATGAGCTCAGCTGACTGGGGAGGCTGAAATATTTGGGTTTCTTTTAGTTTACCGGGGAGCGAAGGGTTAAGAAGCAAAGTGGGTGTCCCTTTTTAGCAGGTTTTCAGTTGTTTTTAAGGGGTGTAGTGGATGCCAAGGTAGCTGCAAAGCTCTAATACTGTCTCTGAGGCCCCCTCAAAATGAATTCCCAAATGATCTGAAACTCGGACCTGTTTGGGAATCTGCAAATGAGCTATATGCTGCTCTTAAAGCAGGTGTGGGCAACTATGGCTCTTTACGACCTGTGGACTTCAACTCCCAGAATTCCTGAGCCAACATGGCCGACTGGGAGTCGAAGTCCATAGGTTGTAAAGGGGCCGTAGCTGCCCACCCCTTTAACTCTGCCTTGTATTTGTCACTCGAGAGTTGCACCCCAGAGTTTGCAAACTTGTTGAACTTTGCTAGAAAAGGAGCCCCCTTAGCGGAGGAGGAAGTACGACAGCCCTGGCTAAGAAGAACAAAGTAGGAGACACACCCAGGGTTATTAAATAACAATATTCAAAAAGTATCACTATTTACAGAGTATGGAGACACAAGCACATTCAGAATCGGTCCTTTGCGTTCAAACGCAACAACAAGCAGGGATTAAAAAAAAAAAAAACTCAGCAAAATCCCTTTGTTGTGCATGGGTGGTCCAGGCTTCTCGGCGATGCTTGACCTGCTCAATGGCAATGTCCTTCTGCTTTCCGTGGGGGTGACTGTCAGACTTTGGAATCTACTGCCCCCCCTGTAGCTGGGCTGGCATAACAGCAGCCCCTTATTGCCTGTTTGCGCACGGCTTCTTGGTGATCCTGCTGCCCTCTACGGCAGTAGAGGGTGAGTACATCCTCTTGGTTGCCCCGGATGAAGACCACTGGTGGATGTAAGTTTTTGGAGACCATCTCAAGCCAGGCCATGTAGAGAGAGCT
Source organism: Azemiops feae (assembly GCA_023970755.1). Classification (NCBI taxonomy): domain Eukaryota; kingdom Metazoa; phylum Chordata; class Lepidosauria; order Squamata; family Viperidae; genus Azemiops; species Azemiops feae. The sequence continues at coordinate 148,682 of JALGBA010001267.1, forward strand.
GGGGCAGGCTCCTTTTCGTACCACCGGAAGGCTTCTAGAGAATTGAAGAAAGACAGAGAAAGAGTTAGGGATCTGCTTGTAAGGAACTGAGAGGCCCCACATTACAAAATCTGTGCGTACCCTACAACAAGGATGGGCATTGTGTACGATAGAAGTGACCTTCCCGAAGAAGACAGGGCAGACAATTTCTGCCATTACCTGATTAACTTGATCTCCTACACTAGATCAGTGTTTGAACAAGCTCTGATACAAGGCCACGAGTTCTAAAAATGCTGCTGGCAAGCAAGCAACAATCTCACAACAAAAATGATTACTTTAGAAGGACAGATGAACGGCCCTTCCATTTTCTAAGGTTGGACACAGCATCTTCTAAGACTCCTCATTTGCATGGCTCATTGTTGGATCTTTGCACAACAACACAATACATGGAAATACTTTACCCCATTAATTGCTGAAAAATCTCGGTATTAACCTTTAAATCCATTGCCTTTTTCATTTGGTGAGAACTTTTGGGCTGACTGTAGACTATTTTCATTGTTAACTACTGAATGCCAAGTAATTATTTGATTGCCTCGTCTTAGCCTCAAATATTCCTTAATAAACTCTTTTGTGTGGGCTGGTTATTAATTATAGTTTCATTTTGGACTGTTCGCTGTTTAACAACCTGTTTTACAACCTATGCTGTTTGCTATTGATAGAAGCAGCACTGGGGGATTGAGCTGTGTTTGGTACAGCCTATTTTTTAAAAATAAAATTAGCTTGGTTGATTTTGTTTTTCTATAGTAAAAAAGAGCCAGTCTGGTCTAGTGGTTAAAGTACCAAGTTAGAAAGCCGGAGACTATGAGTTCTAGTCCTGCCTTTTTTATCCTATTTTTATAAATAACTTAAGGCAGCAAATATATTCAACACACCACTGCTTCCTCCTCCTATTTTCCCCATAACAACAATCCTGTGAGGTAAATTGGGCTGCGACAGAGTGACCTGGGGCCAGTCATTTACCTCACATTTACCTCACAGAATTGTTGTGGGGAAAATAGTAGGAGAAAGGTGTGGTGTGTGGAATATATTTGCTGCCTTGAGTTATTTATAAAAATAATAAAGGCGAGATGTAAATAAATAAAAATAAAATATTTTGCTTATTTTCCCCAAACCTGCTGTCAATTTTTTTTTGCGGTGGGGAGGGGGGAAATTGTCTATTTTTCTTGCAGGTGAGGGTATATGTCCAGGGGCAATTGCACAATAGGTATATAATTTTCTAAATTAAAATTAAATTTAAAATGAATTTAGTCTAGTAGTGGTTAAGGTACCAGACTAGAAACCAGGAGGCAGCGAGTTCTAGTCCCACCTTCGCCATGAAAGTCAGCTGGGTGATCTTGGGCCAGACCCTCTCTCTCAGCCCAAATCACCTCACAGTGTTGTTGTTGTTGTGGGGGAAATAGGAGGAAGGCATATCTTTGCTGCCTTGAGTTATTTATAGAAATAATAAAGGTGGGATAAAAAAATAAAATTTATGTCCCAAAAAAAACCCCAGAATCAGGTCTGTTTTCATAGTGAGGCATGTAGTTTATTTTTGTGCCTAAAGAGTTTTAATTGTCTAGCAAAACAAAAAAGAATAGGACACTTAAGACCCAACACACCTGTACTTTGGAACTGTTAATGACACACAATGAGCTCCGGAGATTTCCTGTTCTCAAGCTTATATGATGGTGGCCACGGAGATTAAAAGTGTATCCTCAGAAAGCTGCATTTTCTGAGTCTTCACTTTTCTATCCAATACTCTGTTGTGTAAAACTGGAATGCAGGTGATCTTGTAGCCAAACGTGTGCACACATCTCCTGCCTTTACTTCAGGAGCTTATGCTAATGTAAACTGTATTCCTTCCTCAACTTTCCCCCCCACCACAACCTTGTAAGGTAGGATGAAAGTTAGGAACTGGCCCCAAAGCCCCCCAGGATGCTTCTGGGCCTGAAGATAGAACATAAATCTCTTTCCTCCTAGTCCAGTGTCTTAACCACTAAATCCACACTGGCATTCAAATCAGACCACGTTCCCTCGTGCACACTTTTCAAATTAATAGGGATCAACAAGGCAACGCTTTAGTGAGTGCAGCTTGGTGACCCATCCACCACCACAAACTTAATTCCAAAAGGAAAGGGGTGCATCGTTGCCCTAGGTAAGAACGCTACAGCCATTAGGGATGCTGACCACTCTGAGAAAGAAGACGTGACTCACATGACGATGAGGGCGGCATTGCGGGAGTGATCTTGTACAACCTCGTGAAGACGCATGTGCTGCTCAGACTAGACATTGGAGAGGAGAGAAAAAGAAGGTTTTAGTGGGTTTTCGTTTCTTCCTTTCCCCTTCCCTTTAACTCTCAAAGCGCAGCTCGAATGGAAATGTGTAGCTCAGGGGTAGGAAACCTTGGCTCTTTTATGACTCGTGGACTTCAACTCCCAGAATTCCTGAGCCAGCCATGCTGAGGGGAAAGGGAGAGGTTTCCAAGCTGAGCCATGCTGGCTCAGGAATTCTGGGAGTTGAAGTCCACGAGTCATAAAAGAGCCAAGGTTGCCTACCCCTGGTCTAGCTGGCCTTGGCTGGTCTGGGGGAAAAAGCGAGATGTAACATATGGAGGGGAGGCCACAAAGAGATCACAGAGAAGAGATTAAGGGGAAGAGGAACTAATCATCCTGGGGAAAAAAAACATCTGGGAAATCACCAGCAGCTGATGCTCACTTGAGGGAACTTTTACTTCTGCCACTAGACTTGTTAATGCTCAGGATTATGCTGAGAAGTGACTTCAAAGGCAACTCTTTCAAAAGGCAACTGGACTGTTTTATTTTATTTTATTTTCCCCTGAAGAAGAAGAAGAAGAAGACGACATTTTGTTTCTCATCAGTTTTGGCAGGATAGTGGGGGCAATGGAAGGATTAGTTCTGACAGGATGGGAGGGCAAGTTGGAAGGATCATATTTCTTTGCAGTCGTCTGGTCATTAGTGCTCTCCCTGAGAGTTCTTGGGGCTTCTTGGGGTTTTATCTGTGCCCTCAGGGTCACCTGCATCAGAGTGCAAATGGAGGTGGAATTTTCTTGGAATTGTTGCAAGTGCTGTGTTGTAGACAGGGGATAGGTGGTGTGGTATCTTCATTCAATCATTCTCTTCCCTTGTCTCTTTGACCTCAAGAAATACAGACCTAAACATTCTCACCTTTTTCTTGTAGATTCTCAGGTCTTCACCGGTGACTTTCCACGGCATCTCCTTCTTCATTGCTTCTATGGTTTCGGCATCTTTTTGGCCTTCGTTGAGCCGAAAGGGAGCTATAAGGTCCTCAAATTCTTTGCAGCTGCCATGGGGAAGGAAAGAAGAAAAGATGTTGTATGAAAAGGGAGGAAGAGAATAACAGAAAATCTGAAGGACAGAAACCTCACTGTTTAAGGAACACGGGTTTCGGACAGCCAACGACAAGCGTCACACATCCCTCAAGAAATGATACAGGTAGTCCTTGACTTAGGACAGGGGTAGGCAATCTTGGTTCTTTTATGACTCGTGGACTTCAACTCCCAGAATTCCTGAGCCAGCAATGCTGGCTCAGGAATTCTGGGAGTTGAAGTCCACGAGTCATAAAAGAGCCAAGGTTGCCTACACCTGGCTTAGGATCACAACTGAACCCAAAATTTCCACTGCTAAACAAAAACCTTGCTGTTAAGTGGGGTTTGCACTATTTTACGACTTTTCTTCCCATGGTTGTTAAATGAATCCTGCAGTTGTTATTAACATGGTTGTGAAGTGAACATTGCTTTCCCATTGGTTTTGCTTGCCAGAAGGTCGCAAAAATTGATCACGTGATCCAGGACGCTGCAACCATCCTAAATGCATGCCAGTTGCCAAGGGTACAAATTTTGATCACATGACCCTGGGGATGCTGCAAAGGTTGTAAGTGAAAAACAGTCATAAGATACTTTTCCCAGTGCCATTGTAACTTTGAGCGGTCACTAAACGAATGGTTGTAAATCAAGAATCAACTGTAATTGGCTTCAAACTCATGCCCAATTGCGCTCTTTTTGAAAGAAAAGAATTTTGAAGAGGTCAAAAATCATGGAAGGCATGCTTGCTTAGCTTACATGAATTAATTCTGCTATTCAATTCAGTAAGTATTTTGTAGGTCCTTAATCCAGTCAAATTTCTCATAAACTTACTAAGCCCAACATTCATTACCATATAATCAGGGGACTGGAGGCTAAAACATACAAAGAACAGTTGCTGGAATTGGGTATGTCTAGTTTAATGAAGAGAAGGACATAATAGCAATGTTCCAGTATCTCAGGGGTTGCCACAAAGAAGAGGGAGTCAAGCTATTCTCCAAAGCACCTGAAGGCAGGACAAGAAGCAACAGATGGAAACTAATCAAGGAGAGAAGCAACCTAGAACTAAGGAGAAATTTCCTGACAGTTAGAACAATTAACCAGTGGAACAACCTGCCTCCAGAAATTGTGAATGCTCCAACACTGGAAGTTTTTAAGAAGAGACTAGACAACCATTTGTCTGAAATGGTATAGGGTTTTTTGCCTAAATAGGGGATTGGACTAGAAGACCTCCAAGGTCCCTTCCAACTCTGTTATTCTATTCTAATCTGAAAGCTGAGGGGTGGGAAGAAATAAGGCTTGGAATTGGGGTGGTGGTGGTAGTCATGTGGATTTTCGACAGTTCCTCTAAGAAAGAGACCTTCAAATAATCTATCCCAGAAATCTTCAAGCCATGCTAAGTTCACAGAAAGAGCAACTGCGTCATCATTACCATTGGCTATGTTCTCATGAAACAACATTAACCTGTTTTCTGGCCTAGTTCCTTCTTTCCTGGTTAAGTCTCAGCCCCAAATTGTAGAATTACAGGTTTCAAACATCTGTCCCTCTGAGTACTATATAGGCCTTTCAATCGATCCAAGTTGTTGCCCTATGTAGACCCCTAAAAAAACATCTCCTGTCAAAGGTCTCGTTGGACATCACAATAGAAGGGATGCCCACCAGTTTTCTGGATCACCGGCTCCACTATCAAATTGTTGTTACTGTTCGATCCCGTTTTACTAATATCCTCCCTCTCACTCTTCTCTTTTCAATGCTAAACAACCATTTCTATCTCTCCTCAGAAGTTTTCGTTTCTAGCCTCCCGGCCAACTTTGTTGCCCTTCTCTAAATCTATTCCTGTTTCTCTCCATCCTTCTTTAAATGTAGAACTTGACTCAGTACTTGAGGAGCATCTTGTTAATGTTGAAGAGGATGAAATGATTCTTTCCACTGAATTGGAAACGACTTCTATGTTTATTCACAAAAAAAATTGAAAGATTCAGCATTATCCACAATGGTAGAAATGCTTGGTGAAGATGATGGGACTTGCTGAGGTAGCCAAATAGACTCATTTGATCAGAGAAAAGACAATTTCTACATTTATTGCCCACTGGAAACCATTTATAGACTTTAGCTTGAAACAGGAAAAAAAATGAATGATTTATGGTTTGGATGATTAGACAGTATTAATTATAGAAAGAAGAACCATGGATAAATTTATAATTGTACTTAAAGCTGCTGTAAAGAAGATCAGAAGTTATGCCTTTGCGTATTTCTTTCTTCACTATTTTTCTTTTATTTTTTAAATGTTTTTTTTTACACTTTTAGCTTTTTCTCATATTTCTTTCTTTTCTTTTTCGACTTACAACCCTTCATTTAGTGACCACTCAGAGTTACAACAGCACTGAAAAAATGACTTATGACCCTTTTCACATGACTGTTGCAGCATTCCCGTGGTCACGTGATCAAAACTCAGACGCTTGTCAACTGGTTCATATTTATGATGGGGTCATGTGATCCCCTTTTGCTACCTTCTGACCAGGAAAGTCAATCGGGAAGCCAGATTCACTTAACAACCGTGTTACTTGCTTAACAACTGCAGTGATACACTTGACAACTATGGCAACTGTCATAAAATGGGGCAAAACTCAACTGTCTCGCTTAGCAACAGAAAGTCTGGTCTCAGTTGTCGTAAAATGAGGACTATTTGTATTTGTTTGAGACAAAGGAGCTGGGTTAGGAAACCAAGGGCTCAGGAACAATAACTGTGGACAAATCGCGGGATATCTACCTGGTCTCCTCCGGTTTCCACATTATTTCAGGCAGCACCACAACCTCGCTGATGCCCAGGCGGAATTTGTCCAACAGAAACTGGATCCTGTTGAGCAGAAAGAGTTAGACGAGAAAAATCTATAATCTCCTGATTATATCGTTAACAGGCCAGATGCTTTGCGTATCTGCTCAAATTAGACATTTTAATGTTCTTTAGGGTTTTAATGGTTTTTATTGTTTTAGAATGGTTTTAAGATTTTAATTGTCATGCATACTTTTAAACTGTGACCTGCCCAGAGTTGTTTGCTGAGTGGGCGGCTATAGAAATGAAATGAAATCAAATCAAATCAAATCAAATCAAATCAATAAAATACAGGCTCCTCTTCCTGGCACATTCGTGACCGAAGATGCCATAAACAAAGAGAATAGGAGAGGCCTTTCAAAGCAAAGTCAACACTTCACCGCAGACTTTGGGGACAATCTAAAGACACAAGTGTGAGTGCTATCTTTCGGGACAGCGTGTCTCCCATTTACAACCTCCCTGAGCAAACTCTGGCTAGCTGCCAAGGAAACATCGCCAGCCCCTTCCTGGAACTGTTTAGCTTTGGGTTTTAATCTCCCCACCATCCCTGCCCTTTCTCCCTTACTCTTCTCTGTGCTCCTCGGCGTTAGAGATCTGCCCACTGATGAAGACTCGGACTTTGCACTGGCTCCAGCGTTTCCGGCGGGTCAGAAGATAGGGGATGAGGAGGGTCAGCCCTGCAGAGCAAGGAGGGAGGGGGAAAAAAAAGTCCAGAGACCAGCTGCACAAAATGATGGCACAACCACACTGCCAGAAATGACATCCTGTCTTACAAGCAGAGTCCTAACACTGCTGGGAAGACATCTCTCCCAGCGTTTCCTAACCAGCTGAAGTGCCAGTTCAATAGGGCAAACAGGCCCCATTGCATTTCTGGTGTCAGCCTTCATGGGTAAAGGTAAAGGTAAATGTTTCCCTGTCAATCATGTCCAACTCTAGGGCACAGTGTTCATCTCCCTTTCTTGGCTGAGGGAGCCAGGTGGTCCGAAGACAATTTCCCTGGTCATGTGGCCAGCATGGCGGTACACCAAAGGCACGCAGAACGCTGTTACCTTCCCACTGAAGTGGTACCTATTAATCTACTTGCATTTGCATGCTTTCAAATGCTAAGTGGGCAGGAGCTGGGACAAGGAATGGGAACTCACCATGTTGCACAGAACTCGGGTCTTGAACCTGAGCTGTCAGCTTTCCAGCTGACAAGCTTAGTGTCATAACCGCTGAGCCATTGTGCCCAGACAGGAAATACAAATAGATGAGCTAATTCTACTTTGTTGTAAGGCTGTGTTAATAGAATCTTGCAAGTCTGAAGGTGCACACTTCCCACCCTCACTTTTAACCGCATGGCTAATTAGGGTGGGGTGCTTCTAAGTTTCTTCCTCTGACTATTAATTCCTTGGGAGCACCTCCATCTGTTGTCTAATTGTTTCCTGCTTTACCTTACCCCCAAGGCCATTCACACATCCCATTACATTTGGAAATAACCATTTTGCATGGATGGAGAACTTGCCCAGGAGAATCAATGAGGAGATGGAAAGAAAAGAATATTATGTCCTAAGCGTGCTCTCTCACAATTGCTGAGGAACGTGTAAAGCTTGGTGAATCAGACATATGGTTCACCATATATATATGTGTATGTATATTCAATATAATATATAATAAGCATATTACATGCAATAATGATAAAGTATTTATATAATGATAAAGTATATATATATATATATATATATATATATATGGAGAGAGTATGTATGTATGTATGTATGTGTATATATATCTAAAATAGTCTTGAAGATATGAGTCTCGGGTATATTCATATTCAAAAAACTAAACTAATCTGTGTTTTAGTTTTTTGAATATGTATATATATGTATGTGTGTATAAAGGCATATATATATATATATATATATATATATATATATATATATATACACACACACACACATGTACATGTATGTGGGCGGATACAAACACATTTATATGCAATTACAAAGTATTTGTATGTGTGCAAATCTACACTCACAGAGATACAGATAATCCTCGACTTACAACTATAATTGAGCCCAACATTTATGTTGCTAAGTGAAACCTTTGTTAAGTAAGTTTTGCCACATCTTGCCACAGTTGTTAAGTGAGTCATTGCAGTTGTTAAGTTAGTAACACGGTTGTTAAGTGAATCTGGCTTCCCCATTGACTTTGCTTGTCAGAAGGTCACAAAAGGAGATCACGTGACCTCCAGGACATTGCAGCCATCATAAGTATGAGTCAATTGCCAAAGCATTCGAATTCTGATCACATGACTATGGAGATGCTGCAATGGTTGTAAGTGTGAAAAGTGATCATAAGTCACTTTTTTCAGTGCCGTTGTAACTTTGAACGTTCACTAAATGATCTGTTGTAAGTCGAGTACTACCTGTACAAACACAGATAGACACATGTATATATTCATTCATTCATCTGGAGAAGATCTGAGATAGTTGACTTTGCACCACCTGGATGGCACATTATCTATTATCTATGAAATAATATATAGTTAAAAATTGCGTGTGTTAGACATGTATCAGTGTTAATAATATATATATATATATACAGTAAAAGGACAATGAATGAGCCATAAAGAACCATGGGAAAAAAACCCTGTCTTTATGGCTTTCCCATCTGTGTCTGAGCTTTGCCCTATTCATAGACGCGCTCATGCACTATAAATGTGTCCTTCCAGTTTTGCAAGTAAAAAAAAAAAGTCACAATTTGAGACCATCAAAACGTCATGATCCCAACGGTATTTCCAGGCTATTAGGGGGTTGGGGTTTTTTGGCCATAAACAATAACAACAATCAAAACAAGAATTATTATTTCCAGGCAAATTCACCTACCACCATCATCAAACAACCAATAGATGTCAATATTTTTCTTCTTCTGCTTGCTCTGGAACATTGTCTCCACGCTGGCATCGGCGCCAACTTTAAACACACCACCTACAATGAAACATAAACATAAAGAGATGTTCCACATAACTCACAATCTCCCACTTTCTAGCCTGGTGCCTTAACCACAGGACCAAACTGGCTTTACGAACAGCTACGGAATATCCTTCATCCAATTATCTCCAAACACCAAAGTTTACCCAGCATTAAGTGATAGCTGGGCTTAGCATTAAAGCACCAGGCTAGAAACCAGGAGACTGTGAGTTCTAGTCCTGTCTTAGGCATGAAGGCCAGCTGGGTCACACTTAGGCCACAACATCAAACTTGGGCAATAAGCTGGTTAGTCAATTTTTGTTGCAACCAAAGCATCAACGCTTGATTGATCCCCCCCCCCCCAAAAAAAAAGCAGACACTGCACTTGCGGGAAAATATTAGGGAAATAAAAAAATTCCCATAGCACTTTCAAGCTTCCAGTCCTCATTTTTGAAGCTCTTTTGATGTGACTTTGGAGCAGTCCGAAAATAGGCAGATCCTAACAGGACACATTACTTATTTGAGACAAACTTACGTTTCTGTTTTTCTTTCCCCAAGGCAGCTTCTGGATCTTCAAAACCCAGGTTCACTGTCCCAGGAAACAGAGAAAAAGCCCATTAATCAAGGCTGTATTTATTTATTCATCAGGTTTTTATACTGCCTGTATTACTTTATAAACCTCCTTCCTCCTCCTATTATTGATTTATTTAAAAATAAATCAACAAATAACCTATATATATATGTGTGTGTTTTCGTAGATTTTCACGGGTACAGGTATGCAGGTCTTGGCGTATTCGGGTCTTTTCCCATGTAAGATTGAGAGTATCTTGGCGACGTTTCGGCGAGGTCCCACTCGCCATCTTCAGGCTGGTGTCTTCGGCTTCGTGCTTGTGCGAGCAAAGCGTGATCGGAGCTGCCGTCCTTCTATAAATATTGGAGGGGGTGTGTGGCTTGTTGGCTTTGTTGCTGTAAGCGGGTTGGTTGGCTGTGTTGTTACATCTTGATTGGAAGATGGAATTGATGTAAGCAAATTAGTCAGTTGTTTGGTAACATCCTGTGTGGCTGAGGTGCTGGCTGTGTGCCCATTGTTCTTTTGTACCTGGGTAATGGGCTGTGTGGTAACATTCTGAGCTCTATTGTAGTGATATCCTGAGTCCTGTGCTGCCACATCATGGGAGGTAGGCTGCGTTGTAACATACTGAGCCTTTGCGATGTAACCTTCTGAGTTCTGTGATGTAATGTCCTGAGTAAATGGCTGTGATGTAACATCACGGGCTTTGGGACTGCAAACTCGGAGCCAAACCAAAGCCCGTGATGTTACATCACAGCCATCTACTCAGGACATTACATCACAGAACTCAGAAACGTCGCCAAGATACTCTCAATCTTACACGGGAAAAGACCCGAATACGCCAAGACCTGCGTGTATATATATATATATATATATCCTACCTAATTCAGTAATACAGGTAGCAAAGAGAAATTGAAATACAAACTACAACATTAAATGCTGGTTCAAAATGTGCTTAGCAACAGAATTTTTGGGCTCAATTGTGGTCATAATTCAAGGATTACCTATAGTTATTTTTTTTTAAGGAAACCTGTTCTCTTTTCCAGAATTAAAGCAAGACAGATTGTAGCTTCCAAATGCATTTCTTGGATTCACTCACCTTGGGCCTTGATCATCCGTGACATGTCCAGCCCATCCTTCATCCGAAGCAGGCAGACCCCAGTGCCGAGATCAAAGGAGTCACTGCAAGGGGGTGGGGGTGGAAGAGAAAATTCAAATAATGATCAACCAATTTTCATGCATTGTCCCTATCATCCCCTTGGTAGAATGTTCCCTTAAAGAAAAAACAATAGAGTAAGCTAAGAGAGTATCTATCTATCTATCTATCTATCTATCTATCTATCTATCTATCTATCTATCTATCTATCTATCTATCTATCTATCTATCTATCTATCTATCTATCTATCTATCTATCTATCTATCTATCTATCTATCTATCTATCTATCTATCATCTATCTATCTATCTATCTATCTATCTATCTATCTATCTATCTATCTATCTATTTATCTATCTATCTATCTATCTATCTATCTATCTATCTATCTATCTATCTATCTATCTATCTATCATCTAGCTAGCTAGCTAGCTAGCCCTATCATCTAATTGTTGTTGTTCAGTCGCTAAGTTGTGCCCGGCTCCTCATGGACCACAGCACGAAATGCTCCCTTGTCTCCTGGAGTTTGCCCAAATATTTATTTGTATCCCGCCTTACAAATAACTCAAGGCTATGAACTTATCCAACATACTTTTTTCTTCCTCCAATTTTCCCCACATAATAACAACCCCGTGAGGTGGGTTTTGCTAAGAGAGAGGGACAGGCCCAAAGTTACCCAGCTAGCTTTGCATGGCTCAGGCAGGACTTGAACTCACGATCTCCCACTTTTTAGCCTGGTGCCTTAACCCCTAGAACAGGGGTAGGCAACCTTGGCTCTTTTATGACTCGTGGACTTCAACTCCCAGAATTCCTGAGCCAGCCATGCTGAGGAGAAATGGAGAGATTTCCATGCTGAGCCATGCTGGCTCAGGAATTCTGGGAGTTGAAGTCCACGAGTCATAAAAGAGCCAAGGTTGCCTACCTCTGCCCTAGAAGATCAAACTGGCTTTACGAACAGCTACAGAATATCCTTCATCCAATTCTCTCCAAACTCCAAAGTTTTCCTGGCATTAAGTGATACTCAGGCTTACCAAACTTAAAAAAACAATATATTTATGGCTTTCACTGATTTTCCTCTGGAACTGATTTAAACTCTGGCAGTTTTACCAACTAAAAGAATATATAAAGGGCAAAGGGTCTTCTACAAAGTCTCTATCTTAGGGGAGATCCAAACCCATCCTTTCGTAAACTCTCAGCACTTATGTCCATCCCCTGTTTTCTCCATTCCTAACCCCACCCCTTTTTCATTCATTCTTCTTGAGAAGATGATATCCTTACTGTATTATGCCCACATAATTCTCCAGGTTTTGGGGAGAGTCGATCTGCCAATCACCCTTATAACCGAGAACAACCGTGTTAGGTTTTAGGCGTCCTAGACCTGAGACCTGCAAGAAGAAAGTGTGTTTAGTTTCTTATCAAAGGGAAAGAATACTATCCACATTTTGTTAGCACGTTACATATTGTGCTAAACATGTGATTTATTTTAATCCAGTCTGTTGAACAATCACGGTGGCTTAGTTTACATACATTGACCATAAACTAATATCTGGAAATCATAATGGTTAGGTTCATCCAACTTACTCAGCCAGGAGATAGGTAGTGTCAGAATTGCAGTCCAGGGGTATGTGTGTCTTGCTAATTAGAGATCACTATTTCAAAAATATCTTGACAACCAAGTCTGTCTGCCTATCAGTCCATCCATCCATCCATCCATCCATCCATCCATCCATCCATCCATCCATCCATCCATCCATCCATCCATCCATCCATCCATCCATCCATCCATCCATCCATCCATCCATCCATCCAGATGGACTTAGAACTTGACCAACAAATTTACTTTAAGCTTGTTCTTAATGTCAAAACATTGAGTGATGAGGCTATATAAATATAATAAATAAAATAAATAAAGATTATTTAGAGCAGAGGTCTCCAACCTTTCTTGATTGGTGGACCGGAGGGAAAGGGAGGGGAAAGCATTTTATACACGTGCGCATGCACACACAAACGGGGCCGCGAGCACGCGCGACGCAAATGGGGCAGTGTTCGTGCCCGCATGACACTTGCTAGCGCCGCCCTGTTTTTGCTGTGCGGTGCCCTGTTTTTGCCGCACAGCACCCCATTTGCATAGCGGTGGTGGCGCGAGTGGGGATGAGTGTGCACTTACACATATGCGCACTGGCCAGCCTGTTCCGCAGCCCAGTGGGCCGTGGGCCGCAGGTTGGGAACCCCTGATTTAGAGAACTATAGGTAGTTCTCAACTTAAACTATTCATTTAGAGACCATTCGCAGTTACAACAGCACTGAAAAAGTGACTCGACCAATTTTCACACTTATCACTGTTGCAACATCCCCATGGTCATGTGATCAAAATTCAGGTGCTTGGCAACTGGTTCATATTTATGATGGTTGCAGTGTCCCGGGGTCATGTGATTGCTTTTTATTATTATATTATTGTTTTTATCACCGTAATGTGTTTGGAATCAGGCATGTTATAGAAATTATAAAGTGTACACCCACTTTTTAATGTTGGTTCTCTACCACTAAGCTACAACTCCTTTCCAAAGACACATAGAAGACTTTGTCCCCATCAGCTTGGATAACAGAATGGGATCTCCAGGTAACCGAGGGAGATTTCCAAGCAGTCTTAAAGCTTTGAGGTGAGGATCAACAAAAACAGCTGCACACACAAACGGGGCCGCGAGCACGCGCGACGCAAATGGGGCAGTGTTCGTGCCCGCATGACACTTGCTAGCGCCGCCCTGTTTTTGCTGTGCGGTGCCCTGTTTTTGCCGCACAGCACCCCATTTGCATAGCGGTGGTGGCGCGAGTGGGGATGAGTGTGCACTTACACATATGCGCACTGGCCAGCCTGTTCCGCAGCCCAGTGGGCCGTGGGCCGCAGGTTGGGAACCCCTGATTTAGAGAACTATAGGTAGTTCTCAACTTAAACTATTCATTTAGAGACCATTCGCAGTTACAACAGCACTGAAAAAGTGACTCGACCAATTTTCACACTTATCACTGTTGCAACATCCCCATGGTCATGTGATCAAAATTCAGGTGCTTGGCAACTGGTTCATATTTATGATGGTTGCAGTGTCCCGGGGTCATGTGATTGCTTTTTATTATTATATTATTGTTTTTATCACCGTAATGTGTTTGGAATCAGGCATGTTATAGAAATTATAAAGTGTACACCCACTTTTTAATGTTGGTTCTCTACCACTAAGCTACAACTCCTTTCCAAAGACACATAGAAGACTTTGTCCCCATCAGCTTGGATAACAGAATGGGATCTCCAGGTAACCGAGGGAGATTTCCAAGCAGTCTTAAAGCTTTGAGGTGAGGATCAACAAAAACAGCTGATACAGAACATCCAAAACTACAAAGTAGCTTAGAATCAATGCTATCCTCTTCGGGGTCCTTAGTGCTCTCTGAGTTTGGTGGTTTCCTTGCAGACGTTTCATTTCCCAACTAGGTAACATCATCAGTGCATCACCTAGTTGGGTCATGAAACGTCTGCAAGAAAACCTCCAAGCTCAGAGAGCACCAAGGACCCCACAGTTCAACCCTGTACAAATATTCCCTCCTGTAGCTATTGTCTTCATTTGGGACAATACTGGGACCAAAAACTGGGACCAAAACTGCATATCATTTTTTCAGCTTCAACCCATCTCTCTGTCAGAGTCCCTAATTTTTGCTCCTTTCTCCGGCAATGAATGCAAGGCCTTCACTCCCAAAACTTTGCAAGTGTGATACCTGCATAAAGCTTCTAGCTCCTGAACGTAAGTCTCCGATGGTGATGTAGTTGTAGAACGCACGGATTTTCCGCTTGCCGAGCCATTGGAGTTGCTCATCATAATCCTCAAAGCAGGATGAATCCTGTAGCTGATGGGACGAAACAAGAAGGTTTGGGCTTAAAAGGGGCAGCAGCCCTCCCCATCTCTTTATTCCTGCCCCACAGAGTGGAATGGGACAACTCGCTGCAGCCAACTTGCCAGGGCCAACTCGGCCGCAGGACAACTCCACACTGGATAATTCAACGTGATAAATCAGGGGTCTTCAAACTTGGCGCTTTTATGACTTGTGGACTTCAACTCCCAGAATTCCTCAGCCAACGTGCCTGGCTGAGGAATTCTGGGAGTTGAAGTCCACAAGTCATAAAAGGGCCAAGTTTGAAGACCCCTGTGATAAATGTTATCCACTACTATTTTTTTTGACATTATTTCCATTTTTTGTGCAAGTGGACAAACATGAAAATAATGCAGAAGGAACAGTGGCAGATAACTTTTATTGTGTTTGACTTATCCCATGTGGAATCTGTCAAGTGGCGAGTTGTTCCGCAGCAAGTTGGCCCCGACAAGATGGCCTCAACGAATTGTCCTTAGACCCCCAAAGAACTGACCCCTACAAGGGGCACTAACCTCAGCCACATTTCCGCATATCATGAGGCTGATGTTTTTGGTGAAGGCTCCAACAAAATCCACCAGGGCTGGTCGGAAGCTGGGAGGACCTGACAGGACCAAACACTGAGGCCTGCAGAAGGGAAAGACAGCAACCACAAGATGGTTAGTAAATGTGTATCACACCAAAAGACGTGTTCTCTGGTTGCCTAGAAGATCCGCATGAAGCAACGCCAGAGGTGATCATCTGAAGAGCTAAATTGGACATCCAGCCCCCCGTGGTATGGTATGGACTGCCATATCCCCATAGAAGTATTACTTATAATTACGTGCACTGTGTATATATGTTTACTTCTCTTGTCATGTTCTCATCATACACTAAATCAGAGGTCCCCAACCTTTTGGGCACCAGGGACCGGTTCCGTGGAGAGAGGTTTTTCCACGGACCAGAGGGTGTGTGGTTTTGCGTGCGGTCTGCATCTCACGAATGGGGCTTTGCTTGTTTGTGCGGCCTGGTTGCTGGCATGCCACAGCCCGGTACTGGTCCATGGAACGGGGGTTGGGGACCCCTGCGCTAAATGATAATAAATAACCACAAGATGAACTGGGCAGCAGGGATAGTCAAGAGTGAAAAATAGGCAGCTATGTGCCTCTCTGTTTTCATCTTGCCATTAGAGTAAGGGGGGGGAGAAGTGTTACTTTTGAATGAGTTAATTAAAGAAATGAAACCTCTCCACTTCTACGGAAGCTTGCTGAGAGTTGGCAGCATGGAAACCTTTCAAGAACATTCTAGCAGGTGTGAAGAAGATAGCAGATGGGTCCCATAACAAAGAGAACATGTTTGCATGAGTTATGTGGATATCTAGGGGGTTTGGCTGGGAAAGTCATTGTTACATGCTACAGTCTGCTGCCTTGGGATTTTAGAGTTACTTTTACCTTGCCTTTACCAGGCCATGTATTCAATAAACAGTAAGCTTTTCAGAAATGAAAATAATCCTGGACTTTTATTTGGATACTCGCGCTGGAAAGTTGACGCAAGCTCCCTTTAACTCAGCTCAGCTGCAAATGTGCTACGTGTGCTTGGTGCATGTGCATTAGGACAGGGGTCCCCAACTCCCAGGCAATGGACTGGCACGCGGCCACGGTATACCAGAAACCGGGCCGTGCAAACAAGCGAAGCCCCATCCGTGAGATGCAGGCAGCATGCGAAACCATTCCCCCTCCGGGTTCATGGAAAAACCCTCTCTCCGTGGAACCGGTCCAAAAGGTTGGGAGGCTGCTGTATTAGGTCACTGTCTCTGGGGATATAATTCAATTTGGCAGCTAACATGGAGGGAGCAAACACTTACGACTTACAACCATTTGTTTAGTGATCGTTCTAAGTTACAACAGCACTGAAAAAAGTGACTTATGACTATTTTTTTCTACACTTATGATCACTGCAGCATTTCCATGGTCACACGATCAAACTTCAGACCCTTGGTTCATATTTATGACTGTTGCAGTGTCCCGGGGTCATGTGATCACCATTTGCAACCTTCTGACAAGCAAAGTCAATGGAGAAGCCAGATTAACTTAACAACTGAGTTACTAACTGAACAACAAGGGCGTAAAATGGGGCAATACTCATTTAACAACTATCTTGCTGAGCAACAGAAATTTGGGGCTCAATCAAAGTCCTAATTTGAGGACTACCTATACCAGTGGTGGCGAACCTATGGCATGGGTGCCAGAGCGGCACGCAGAGCCCTCTCTGTGGGCACGCGTGCCGTCGCCCCAGTCCTAGGCCTTCAGCTGGGTTTTATAAAACCTTTTCACTTTAGGCCTCCGCCGCCGTGTGCAAAAAAAAAAAAGGTTCAATCAGTCAATTTCAACTTCTCACGGGGAAAAAAAAGATCTTGCAAAGTTGGAATTGATTGATTGAACTTTTTAGTCCCACCCAGTCTGCCGTTACCACCACAGCCATGCCCACCCAATGGGCCATGCCCAGCCAATGGGCCACGCCCAGCCAATGGGCCACACCCACCCGGCACTCGACGATGCATAAGTGGGTTTGGGGTTGCAGTTTGGGCACTCGGTCTCTAAAAGGTTCGCCATCACTGACCTATACTGAATATTGAGTTGCACACTTCAATCCCAGTGCTACACCTGACAGATCAGTAGGAGAAAATATGAAGGGAAATATTAATTCCGAAGTCATCAATGGCAATGCTATTTGGAGATAAATGTTCCCCAGCAGCCATCCAAACACTGAAAACATTATCCAGGTTCACAGATCACCAAATGCTTAATTCACACATTGCAGTGAGCCATCAGCTAGTTGGCTTGCCTTAGGCTTAGCCTATTGTGCAAAACCCAGCACAGATTGCCCTACGCTATGGGCTGTTTCACCATAAGCATGGAATAAATCACAACTGCTCTGATTCATACAATACTGTTGGACAGGGGTCCCCAACCCCCGGTCCATGGACCAGTACCGGGCCGCAGCATGCCAGCAACTGATTCGCACAAACAAGCAAAGCCCCATCTGCAAGATGCAGGCAGCACACAAAACCACGCACCCTCCGATCCACGGAAAAAAACCTCTCTCCACAGAACCGGTCCCTGGTGCCCAAAAGGTTGGGGACCTCTGCTGTTGGTTACAAAGTCCAACTGCTGAGTTCATACGATATGAGTCAAACCAGGCTGATAATGGCTTACTACTGCAGTCAACCAGTTAAAGATGCTGAAAAGGAAACCAGGAATACGCTCAACTTTCATTTGCAAGAAGGAGAGCTGGAACTGAAGACCACAATCTCAAGCATATATCCAGCCCTTACTCCATTCATGGGGGGGGGGGACCCTGAGAGCTGAGGACATTTCTCCTTCACTGGACCACTCACCGGAAATTCTTCACATGATCCTCCACATTGGTCAGGTTCATGGCATTGGAGAGAGCCATGTTGTAGGTCCCAGCTTGCACGGAGGAACCCCAGTTCACCTCTGTGAGGAACAAGGGGGGGGGAAGGTGGGTTGGGAAGAGAAAAACAAGATCTTTGTTCAGTCATTCCCTACTTTCTCTCTATCCAGTGGTTGCCGAAAACTCAAGGAAGAAACAGAAATAGGATCCTTGGCCTGCTACAAGCTCTTAGACCAGGGGTGTCAAACTCAATTTCATTGAGGGCCGCATCAGCATTGCGGTTGCCCTCGGGGGGGGCGGATGGGTGTGGCCAGGGTGAGTGCGGCCTACTGGGTGGGCGTGGATGGAGTGGGTGTGGCCTACTGGGTGGGCATGGCCAGCTCTACATCGTTCGTGTTAAGGGTGCCTGTGGGGCCCTGGGCAGGAGTGGGACAGATCTGAGAGTCTCTGGCAGAAGGGGGTGGGACCAGGGCAAGTGCCAAGGCATGGGCCACTGGAGGAGCCTCCCCAGCATGCACCCAGGGGGCGGGGCCAACGCGGCAGGGGCTGGTTCCTCGCTGTTTCCAGACGGCCTTGTGGAGCTAAGACTGAATGCGTTTCAGCATAGATGGCCACCACAAAATTGTACATTGGCTCCCGGCCGGCCTGGGCCAGGGCCAAGGCAGCGGGGGCCGTTCCCTCACTGTTTCCAGGATGGTTTCGTGGGCCACATGAAACCACTTTGCGGGCCGCATCCGGCCCCCGGGCCTTGTGTTTGACATGTCTGTCTTAGACCCTTTCCTGTTAAATACGGGGCTCAACAGGATCACTCTGAAACCATTTACAGGTAGTCCTCAGCTTATGACCACAACTGAGCCCAAACTTTCTGTAGTTAAGTGACAAAGTTGTGAAGTGAATTTTGCCTCATTTTATGACCTTTTTTTGCCCCAGTTGTTAAGTGAATCCCTGCAGTTGTTAAGTTAGTAACATGGCTGTTAAGTGAATCTGGTTTCCCCATTGTTTGTCAGAAGGTCGTAAAAGGCGATCCCATGACCTCGGGTCACTGTAACCGTCGTAAAAAATGAGTTAGTTGCCAAGTGTCCGAATTTGGATCACGTGACCATGGGGACGCTGTAATGGTCGTTAAGTGTGAAAATCACTTTTTTCAGTGCTGTAACATCAAATGGTTACTAAGTGAAACATTGTAAGTCAAGGACTATCTGTACAAGAAGTAGCAACTCTTTTAAGCAGGATATTTATGGATATCCCATCTGTTGGATACTTCACCTCTGCTATCACTTTGTCATGGGATCTTTTAACTCTGGGCTTAAGGCACAAAAAAGCAAACAAACAACCCGGGCCCCTAGGCAGCACACACAAGTACTCACCTACTCAAATACTATTATTCACTACTCATTCTTCTCCAAACGGACTATATTTGGAATGCTATCATTCCACACATCTTGGTACCAGTTTGGGGGATAAGGGGCACCGGTGACAGATATAACAATTTCACATCTCTTTGCGCTAGACTGGAGGTGATGAGCATTGCATCGCCCTGACTCTATTAGAAATGATGTGTGTCTCTTGGTATCAGGTTGGGGATGGTGGGCATTTCAATTATCCAACTCTGGAGAACATCAAGTGGGGTGGTGGTGCCTATCTTAGGAACTTCAATTTCAAGGTGTTCTCACCTGGTTTCTTGTAGGTGACATACGCCAAGCTCACAATGATGACACCAACGACAATCAGGGCTGCCCACCAAGTCAGCAGGAACATGATGACCACGGAGACGATGGATCCAAAGAGTGCAGTCCATTTGTTGAAGTAGCGGAAGGAAGGCCTCCAGCCTAGAAGGGGCGAAAGAGAGATGGGAATGTCATTTATCCTCTCCAGAGCTGTCCCACCATTTTAATCTAAAGCAGGCATGTCAAACTGCCGGCCCGCGGGCCAGATGTGTCATGCTGAAACCGCGCCCACCGCATTGCCGGCAATGGAAAAAAAGTCACGATACGTCGCGTGACGTCACGTGATGTCGCGAGTTTGACATGCCTGAACTAAAGCTTTATCTGTGCAAAAGATTTAATGTTTTTAATGTTGGCCATGCAAGGCTAGAAACCTAGAAGTCAGCACCCTGAAGATAGCTGCTAGATGGTCATGTACAATAGAAGTATATATTAATCATAATTTTACTATTATATTATAATAGTATACTATATATACTGTCGATGGTATATTATATATCAACACGTAACCTATTATACACTGCATACATGGCTCTATATATGTGCAAATGCACAATATTATATTATTAATATATAGCACATTACAACATGCAATGTAACACAATGCAATTTTTTTCAGGTTTCTCTACGACGACTAGTAACCTGTATACAGCATACAGATGTCGCGGTATGTCATCTCAGAAGCAGATCAAATAAAGAAACAATGAATGGGAGAGAGAGAGAGAGAGAGAAACAGACAGACAGAGAGACAGAGACAGATTTTCACTGTCCAGAATACAACCCATAAATTAGAGGATTTCTCAGCAGAAAGCCAAAACAGTACACGGGATTTATTCAAAGTTGCTAACCTGTTTTTCCACACTACCTTCTGAATTCATGCATTCCTGTGACAAAAACGGTTTTACCTCCTCGGCCCTGGTTCACCTACCCAATCAATCAAAATAGAGCTGAAAGGGACCTTGGAGGTCTTCTAGTCCAACCCCCTGCTCAAGCAGGAGATCCTCTACCATTTCAGACAAGTGGCTGTCCAGTCTCTTCTTCAAAACCTCCAGTAATGAAGCACCCACAACTTCTGAAGGCAAAGCTCTTCCACTGGTTAATTGTCCTCACTGTTAGGAAGTGTCTCCTTAATTCCAGGTTGCTTCTCTCCTTGATTAGTTTCCATCCGTTGTTTCTTATCCCGCCTTCTGGTGCTTTGGAAAATAAGTTGACCCCCCCTCTTTTTCGTGGCAACCTTTCAAATATTGGAATACTGCCACCATGTCCCCACTAGTCCTTCTTTTCTCTAGACTGGCCGTGCTCAAATCCTGCAACCGTTCTCCATATGTTTTTAATCATATGAAGGCCTTTAACCATCTGCACTTTTTCCAAATTCTCAAAGTACCCAGCCGATCTTACCTGGGGAGTTGGTGATGGTGGCATGGAAGCAGCTGAAGTTGATCAGGGCGTAAGAGCAGAGGAAAAAGTTGGAGATGATGGGGGCGATGGTATTCAGTTCAGCTGCAAAGGGAAAGGGAGATGAGGAAAACTAAGAAGGCCACTGCAAGGCTTCTCGTGTGCCAGGCGCACATGACTTATGATCGCAATTGAGCCCAAAATCTCTGTTGCTAAGCAAGGCAGTCAAGTGAGTTTCGCCTCATTTTACCATCTTTTTTGCCACCGTTCTTGAGCAAATCCCTGCAGTTGAAGCATGCTGTCGTTCTTGTAACAACAAGTTTTATTAATTTTTCAATTTTGCATCCAGATATTTAGGAAGCAGCGTGGTGATTGGGTAATCCATAGTCCAATAAACAGAGTCTTTCATACATATCTCAGGTGATGTGTGAAAGACTTTGTTATTGGACTATCGATTACCCAATCACCACGCTGCTTCCTAAATATCTGGATGTAAAATTGAAAAAAATAATAAAACTTGTTACAAGAATCATGCCGTCGTTAAGCTGAGTCTGGCTTCCCCCACTGACTTGGCTTGTCGGAAGCTGGTTGGGAAGGTTACACGTGGTGATCACGTGACCCCCAGGACACTGCAACTGTCATAAATACATGCCGGTTGCCAGGGGGCCAAATTTTGATCATGTGACCATGGGCATGCTGCAACCGTTGTGTGAAAATGGTCCTAAGTTGCGTTTTATAGTGCTGTTGTAACTTGGAATGGTCACTAAAGGAATGGTTGTAAGCCGAGAACTCCTTGTTGACTAATCATACATCCCAGCAATGGGATTCCTTTTTAACAATTTTCACTGACCTCTCAGTTGAATTCACATCACATTGCTAGACCTCAAGGAGTTAAGAAAACCCCATTGTTGTGCCCCCCAAATCTGCTGGCCTCAGGCAAATCAGCTGTGGTTTAACAGAATAAGAGTTGGAAGGGACCTTGGAGGCCTTGTAGTCCAACCCCCTGCTAAAGCAGGAGACCCTACTATTCCAGACAAATGGCTGTCTAATCTCTTCTTTAAAATCTCCAGTGATGGAGCACCCACAAGTTCTGGAGGCAAGTCGTTCCACTGATTAATTGTTCTCAAGGTCGGGAAATTTCTCCTTAGTTGGTTCCCTCCTTGATTAGTTTCCATCCATTGCTTCTTGTTGTGACTTCAGGTGCTTTGGAGAATAGGCTGATCCCTTCTTAAAGGAAACCATGTTGAAAAGAAGGGTTCCTACAACGGCCAGATCCAGAAAGCACCCAATCCATTTAATATAGTTAAACGGGTTGTGTGAATCGTAGTGGCGCAGTGGTGAGAATGCAGTACTGCAGGCTAACTCACTGCTCACTTCAATTCTGACCGGCTCAAGGTTGACTCAGCCTTCCATCCTTCCAAGGTCGGTAAAATAAGGACCCAGATTGTTGGGGGCAATAGGCTGACTGTAAACTGCTTAGAGACGGCTGTAAAGCCCTGTGAAGCGGTATATAAGTCTAAGTGTGGTTGCTATTTGTTCATTACAACTGGCTCCTCAATCCATGGTCAAATTCATCTTCTACTTCAAAGCATCTCCAACCTATTTATCTCACTTCACTCTTGACTTCCATTCCTTGGCCTTTCATTCACATTTGGGGATAGAGGAATCAAGATGACCAATTTATAAGCAGCCTCACTTACCAATGAGGATGAAGGCAATGGCCAGGATAAAGGTCAGAGCATAAGCCCTCAGTGGCTCCTTATTCTTTCCATAACCCTTGGCGAAAAAGCCGATCAGGGGATAGAGGTTGTCTTGACAGAGGCACTGGAAGGAAGAGGGACATAAGCTGGAAGCAGGAGTCTCAAAACCCATTGGGGACAATCAAGGCTACTGGTCAGAAGGATGTTTAAAGGCTTCTCGCTACAGCCAGATGTTGGGCAGGTTGGAGCAAGTAATATTTAATTTGGCATTCGTCCCATCTCAATTCATATGAACACAGGACCCAATTCACAGTTCCCAAGAATTTACCTGTGACAACATCTGTGTCCATGGAAATTCTCAATTAGGTCATGGTTGTCCCAAAAATACTTTTCAAAAGCAACTGGGCTTTCTTGTTTTGTTTTGTTTTGTTTTGCCCTTGAAAATGTTTCACTTCTCATCCAAGAAGCTTCTTCAGTTCTGGCTAAAGGGTGGAGAAAAGATGGCTGCAAAGAATATAAATCCTTCTATTCCCCACCATTCAGTCAGAACTGAAGAAGCTTCTTGGATGAGAAGCGAAATGTTTCCAAGGGGGGAAAAAAACCAGGAAAGTCCAGTTGTGAAAAGCACCTTTGGGACATCTCTGTCTACTGTTCTCTGATAAAGAGCCCCAAAGTGGAGAAGAACAAAGCAACTTACACAGCTGTTACAGCTTTTTAATTCTAAACAGTCTCTACTCTTCCTCACCTACCAGCTTTAAAACTGTAAAATAACCTTCAAACTCAGCACATTCAGAAAGAAATCCCTCCCACTTGTCAAAGTTCAGCCTGACCGGGTGAGCAAGAACTTGTTCCTTTCTAAAGTTAAAAGCTAACCAATGAAATTGACCTGGTTCTAAATTTGGGGAGAGAGAAAAACCAAACTCCATCCACACAAGGAACTTATGGAGTTTGCTGCAAAGGGAGGTAGCAAGTCATCCTCACAGACGGCTCTCTGCAACCCTAAGCTTCTCTGGATGTGTTGGAACAACCAGAATTCATAGCCAACATCAATTTGAAGGATATTCTTGGGGAAACTCCAACTTGGTATCCATATTTCATAGAATCACTGGGCTGGAAGGGATCTTGGAGGTCTTCTAGTCCAAATCCCTGCTCAAGATAGGAGCCTTATACCATCCCAGTCAAATGGTTGCCCAGTCTGTTTCTGAAAACCTCCAGTAACAAGCACCCATAACTCTGGGGGCAAGGTACTCCATTGATCGCATCGCACATGTCACAAGCACTGAGGGGTTTCCGGGTTGAAAGGATTAGCTGGTGACATCACCATTGCCCTGGGGACCCCCAGTTGGGGGCTCCTTTCCTGTCCCTGGCAGGAACCAGCGCGAAGGATGAAAGCTCACCCCACCCCGTGGCAGCACTCAGGTCCTGAACGTGGGCTTGCTGACCTCCCACCCAGTGTCCTAACCATGTGACCCACTGTGCTACTTATTCCATTGATTGATTGATGCTGTTTCTGGCCCTCTGCCCCATAATCTTCTCCCAATTTACCTGGAAGACCTTGGGGGCTGACACAAGGCAAGCCAAAGCAGAGGAGAGAGTAGCAGCGAAGATTCCTGCTGTGATCAGAGGGCTGAATGCTGACACCATACTCATTGTCTGGAAAAGAGGGGTGGGGGGATCATTTTAAAGAGACAAAGCTCCAAGTCACACATCCCAAATCTCGGTTTTACTCCCAAAGAGCAGGGGGTGCGTCCAGGAGCCCTACCTGGTAGTCATTGGCAAGCCCGTATTGGCAGGTCTGTGTCACACTACATTCGGTGAAGTTCCAGCCGTACCCACAGCCCAGGCCGACACAGTCTTCACCGGTGAAGTTGGAAACCAAAGTGTCATTTAGACTTCCAGAGGCATCACGGATGACGCAAGCTCCTGTAGAAGATGAAGAAAGAGGTCTCATAGGACTGGGAGCCTGGCATAGACGTTGGGAGCCTCTGGTGCCAAAATGGAATCTTAGTTACCTATGGTGGCGGAAATGGCCAAATAACTGATGGTGGTCAGGAAGATGGCCATCAGTGTTCCTTGGGGGATGGCCACTGCTGGGTCCTGCAAAAGAAAGACCGTGGTGAGCCAAAATGGTCAAGAAGTTTGGTGCTTCCCATTTTAGGAGAGAAGACGCGGGACAAAGCAAGGGTCCCCCTATATGCATTCAGCTAAGGTCATGAACAATATGGTTCTTCACTTCCTAGAACTGCCTCCACCTAACTGTCTCTGAGGAGAAGCAAGGCTTCCATCCCTGCACTCTCTTTCTAGCACTCTCTTCTTGGCAGCTGGATGAAACCACCAGAAGATCTCTCTCAGTTCAGCTGGGATGAAGAACAGTTTGGTTTTTCCTCCTACAGCGGCCCCACCTAATAGCATTTGAGGGAGGAGAAGCCATAGTCAATGATCTGGAAGCCAATTAGCTGCTTTCCTTATGGGCACCATCTGCTGCTCCAACTGAGAGGACTCAACCTTCAGCTCAAGTGGGATCAGGGACAATGTAATTCTTCTGTTCCTAGAACTGCCTCTGCTATATCCAAGGGAGATGGGATGTTTCACCAGCACTGAATGTACTTTGGGGCAAGTGCCAGGGACCAGAAGATATGCATAGCATTGCCCCAACCTACAAAGGAATTGTTGCTTGCAACAGTTGTTGCAATATTACTGCAACCAGCCATAAGTGCTGGAATTCATTGGCACAGCTCTCTTGCATACTGTGACATGTATATTAAATTCAGTGGTGCCCTACATGGTCTGTTGCATAATTAGAGATCAATGCGGTTACTATGGACATTACTTAGCTAGATATGGTGTCTCTATTTGCTTGTTCCTCTTTCCCAGTCTGTAAAGGCCCTCTCACCCAGTTACTATTAGGCTGAAAGCCCTGGTGCCCAGGTGTGCCCATTCTATGCTTATCTGATCCAGGTAAAGTAATTTCACAGGCAACAGGAATTATTTTGCAAGGAGCAAATAGTTCAAATAACTACTGTATTCCCCTTCTGTGAATCCCAGCAGAAATAACCCATAAATAAGTTGCTCTGTGTGGAAGATATACTTTGAAGTCCTTGATGCTTTCTGAGCTTGGTTATTGGCTTGCAGACATTTCATTGCCCAACTAGGTAATATCATCTGTGCTGATAGTACATCATTGCTTATGTTACCTAGTTGGGTAATGAAATATCTGCAAGCCAACAACCAAGCTCAGAGAACAACACCAAGGACTCCGCAGTTCAACCCCGAGTTACAGATATTTTCTTCTGTAAGATATTCTTTGACTTAGTTCCATTCCAAATCTTACTTTGTGGATTGATCTTATTGCTAAACCAGGGCGCTTCCTGAAAAGTTGAATTACAGCTGCACAAACCCCAGGTAGAATGGTGAAGTATCTTCCAATATTTTTCCCCCCTTGTGTGCTCCCTCATCTGATGTGATCCAGGTAAGCAATAAAGAAAAGGGCCTTCTCTGTGTTGTCCCCCCAGTTTGGCAGTTCCTTCCCAAAGGAGGGCCACTTGTCCTTGGTCTCCTTCTCTGAGCATATCTTGAGGCAAGATTCTTGGTCCTGATCTTGGTCCTTGACCTTGGAAGATCTTGAGCCAAAGATCTTGGTCTTGATCATCTTTTCTGAGCTTCTAAGAGATGGTGGTTTCGGGATGGGTCTAAATTTGGTGTTTTTCACACCTGGCAACTTTTAAGATGTGTGGACTTCACCTCTCATGCTGGCTATGGAATTCTGGGAGGTGAAGTCCACACGTTTTTAAGGTTACCGAGTCTGAAAAACACTGGTCTAAATTATCTTTTTGAAGAAAAGGGGTAATCTTTTAAGCCTGTACCCTCTGATTGTGAGGAGATTTAGTGGGATTCCTCTGTCTTCTGTGGAATGTGGCTTGGCCAGATCTTGCTCACACATGTCTAAAGAGCAATCTGAATGGAAAATTACTCCCTCTTTTATCCAACTATGAGATCACCCTTCCTTAATTGATATCATATAGGTATGCTAGGTCTGTGATTCCCAGAAATCAATCAATCAAAGGCACCAGGATGCCAAAGGCTGCTTTAGGGAAGTGTGTGCGTGTGCGTGTGTCTTAACTCACTGCAGAGGAACCTGAAAAAGGGAAACATACAAGTACACAGGATATTCCATTTGTTTCCTTAATAAATCATGAGCTTTGGTTGAAATTATATTGCTGTAAACCCTCATTCCTCATCCTGAACTAAAGGTGAAATGCAAATGTTTGCCTTTGACTTTTGGTGATACATCGACAAGTCCATGCAACAGTTTTTTTGGAAAGTGGTTTACCTTCTTCCTAGGGCTGAAAGAGAGGGACTGGTTCAAAGTTCAAAGTTCCCCATCTGGCTTTGTCCCTAAGGCAGGTCTAGAACTAGTCTCCCAGCTTCCCATCCTACATCTTGCTTACAAAAAAGTTCTTCTGGTAGGAAGAGATGTAGAAAAGACTACTGACTTTCCAGCTGCTCCCGCAGGGAGCAGTAATCTTCAAGATTCCCCCTCCTGGATGGGTCCACAACCATCCAAAGGTCATCTTGGGTCATTCCTAAGTGCCCCATTCAAATCCAGGGGGCGGGACTGCCAAAGAACCAGCTCTGGCAGCAAATGCAGAACATTGTGGGCAGGAGAAGAAATTCTGCCTACCCAGCAGCACCCATCTTGGAGAGGAGCTCCCCCCCATCCTACATCTCAAACCAAGCTAGCTCAGTAATATTTTATTAAAAAAACAACCTTTAGCCCCCCCCCCCAAATACTTTCAGTCTTCTCCTTTTCTGGAAACGCAAGTAGAATTTCTAGGAAGTCCTTGGCTGTTGAAGCCAAAATTTCATCCTTTTGCTTCTACGTTTTCTCCACAAGCTCTTGCTTTCAGTGAATCTGTTACCATTCCCCCCCCCCCCTCTACTTTTAAATCCTTTTCTCTGAAAAATGCCCCGGATATATTTTACTGAAAAGGGAACGTGAATCTTTAAGGGAGACAGACGAGCAAGGGAAAAAGTCCAACTGAGCTCCATCCTGCATTGATGCAACCTGCAGCCAACAGCTTACCTTCAAGTCTCCTGAAATATTGGCCCCGGCTAGGATCCCAGTGGCTGAAGGGAAGAAGATGGAGAACATGCCAAAAAAGCTGCCGGATTCACCTCGCCATTCAGGCGTGATGTTTTCCAAGAAGATGTCGCCTTGAAGAAGGAAAGGAATTTTTTTAAAAAAAAAATCAAGCAAGCACCCCAAAAGCCGCTGAACTTTTTTTTTTTTTTTAAAGGTGTTTGGCTTTTCAAGAATCCAAACTATAGAGCTGCCTTAGACAAAATCAAGCTGTTTGCTTATCAGCTTTAATGTGGTTTGCTTTAATTAGCAGCAGCTCCTTAAGTGTCTCATAGATCAGTCTTTATAGTTCTACTTGATGACTCAGAAGATGAGAACCTGGAGCTTCAGTCGGCACAGCAAATGCTTGATACCTGAGCTCTTTCCCTTGTCAAAAAAAATAAAGGCTCTAGTCCTCATGAGTCCAAATAAAGGCCACTCAGAATATGAACATGGGAAGCTGCTTTTTCACCGACTGCATCCCCATACTCAGTCTGGTTAACCATAATATACGGAACAAACTAGAGTTGCCTGTGTTCACAAACCAAATTATGGCTTTGTGGAGAGTATGTGATGGCCTGGTGGAACCCATTACTTAGTGCAATGTGTGAACCCCAGGCAGGGTGCAGAGAACTGATCTGTCTTTGGCCACTGATGAACAGTATTGTTTTAGGTAAAA
Source organism: Azemiops feae (assembly GCA_023970755.1). NCBI lineage: Eukaryota > Metazoa > Chordata > Lepidosauria > Squamata > Viperidae > Azemiops > Azemiops feae. The sequence continues at coordinate 177,473 of JALGBA010001267.1, forward strand.
GTTGTTCTTCAGCTGGGTCCATAGGAAGTCCCATGGACAGAACCTGTGGCCTGTTGGGCAATTTACTTCTGAAATTCAGTTCTTCTTGAATATGCCACGGTTTGGTGTGCTATGTTATTGGGCTGCACAACATGTTCAGAACAATTAGGAAAATATGCTCCTAACTGTAGGGAGTGTGCAGTAGTATCAATGTTGCCTCTGCAGGAGTATAAATGTTGTGGCTGCTACAGCTCTTTAAAGCAGCTGTGTCTCAGAAGATACAATTGCTTTAAAGAGTTCCAAGCAGGGCAGTATTTTTTATTGCTGCATAAACTGGGTAACCCTACAATCGGTATTATACAACTATGATTCTGTCCAGAAGACCAATTATTGCAGAGTCTCTTACTACGGTAGCTGAAGTAGCCCTTGGACATTCTCTCTGGTGAGGCAGGGATTAAGGTCCCGACGAAATAGTTGATGAAGGATATCATGATGACAAAGAAGAAGACAACCTGAGCCTGGAAAGAGAAGCAACAAGAGAAGATATAGAGGCTTCATTCCCAGCTGGACCAGTTTGCTGATCCTGGAAATAACAACAACAATAATAGAGTTGGAAGGGACCTTAGAGGTCTTCTAGTCCAACCCTCTGCTCAGGCAGGACACCCTATATCATTTCAGACAAATGGTTGTCCAGTCTCTTCTTAAAAACTTCCAGTGTTGGAGCATTCACAGCTTCTGGAGGCAGGTTGTTCCACTGGTTAATTTTTCTCACTGTCAGGAAGTTTCTCCTTAGTTCTAGGTTGCTTCTCTCCTTGATTAGTTTCCATCCGTTGCTTCTTGTCCTGCCCTCAAGTGCTTTGGAGAATAGCTTGACTCCCTCTTCTTTGTGGCAGGCCCTGAGATACTGCAACACTGCTATCATGTCTCCCCTCAACCTTCTCTTCATTAAACTAGACATACCCAATTCCAGCAACTGTCCTTTATATGTTTTAGCCTCCAGTCCCCTGATCATCTTTGTTGCTCTTCTCTGCACTCTTTCCAGAGTCTCAACATTTTTTTCATGGGAGATTTATTCAATGTATATGGATTTTACCTGTATTTGATTAGTTATTTTCATTTACTGGTTAGATACAGGCAATTCTCAACTTACAATCACAATTGAGCCCAAAATTTATGTTGCTAATTGAGACATTTGTTAAGTGAGTTTAGCCCCATTTTACGACCTTTCTTGCCACAGTTGTTAAGTGAATCGCTGCAGTTGTTAAGTTAGTAACACGGCTGTGAAGTGAATCTGGCTCCCCTATTGTCTTTGCTTGTCAGAAAGTCACAAAAGCTGATCACGTGACTCCTGGACACTGCAACCATCATAAATATGAACCAGCTGCTATGCATCTGAATTTCGATCACGTGACCGTGGGGATGCTGCAATGGTCGTCAGTGTGAAAAACAGTCATAAGTCACTTTTTTCAGTACCGTTGTAACTTTGAACGGTCACTAAATGAACTGTTGTAAGTCGAGGACTACCTGTATATATTTTGTGCAATTACAAGATTCCCTGAGTGGACAGTGTAATTTTGCAGTACCTAGAACTAAGGTTTATCCTAAAGTTCTACTCCCTCTCCTAAACAGTTTGTTTATTTCTGTGGAGATCTGACAATCCAAAAATCAAACACCTTTTGCGTAAGTCATTTCATTATTTTTTTTTTCCTCCCTCCTACCCTCAATGTTTTGCCTAACAGTCATTCGACAATGCTGCTCAGCTCCTTTTTAAGATTTCAACAGCAAAACTTTCACCAGCCTTCAGTCAGTTGCTGCTACCATAATAATGATACGACAGAGATCGTATAATAAGGTGTATTCTGCGTCATGAACAGATTATCTACAGATAATCATCTGTAGATCAGTGTTTAATATTCAGAAATGGGTCTGGCTGGTTTTCCTTCTCAGAGTCATTTGGCAAACCTTCACAAAGCCGCTCACAGGCTGGGTTTAGTCCTCCAGACATCTGAAGCTTGTTCCTTCTGAAATTGTCAGATGACATTGACCCAACATGGAGACCCCCAACCCACATCCCTTGGCTTTCCTCAAACATCCTCTCTAACCACTAAGAGCTACTCTGTTCTTTCGACTGGTCACCCATCCCGACGTCAGCAAGTCTGTGTTCCCTTACTTTTGCTTCCCATTCCATGCCAGCCAAAGCGATTCCAAGTAGCACGGTGACAGTGATCACGCCCACGATGCGGATGTCATTCACTGGATCAGTCATCACAGCATCAAACTCCTGTTGAAAGAGGGAAGACGGTGAGCATTTGCTTCCTGTCAGCTTTCTCCTCTAAGCAGTCGCCCAGATGTGAGCTCATTGCTGCTACAATCCTCAGATGATTAGATTGACCTGGTTAGCTTAACAATGCTGTCTGTTGGAGCAGCACTGGGGAAGGAAGGAAGGAAGGAAGGAAGGAAGGAAGGAAGGAAGGAAGGAAGGAAGGAAGGAAGGAAGGAAGGAAGGAAGGGAGGGAGGGAGGGAGGGAGGGAGGGAGGGAGGGAGGAAGGAAAGGAAAGGGAGAGGAAAGAAAGAGGGAAGGAAAGGAAAGGAAAGGAAAGGAAAGGAAGAGGGAGAGGAAAGGGAAAGGGAAAGGGAAAGGGAAAGGAAAGGAAATGGAAGGAAAAAGGAAAAAGAAAATCTGCTTTAGATACTGTAGAAATATGAGATCTGGAAACTGGAAAGTAAAAACGTCTTCATTAGGAGCTCCAAGGAATCACCCCTTAATCTGCACAGATAGCTTGCTACTTAGCACACAGCAAATAGCTACTATTTCTTAATCTTGCCAACTTTTAAGATACGCAAACTTCAGCTTCCAGAATTCCTCATCCGGCATGTATCCATCGCTACAGCATGCTTCCCGTGCTAGCTGAGGTATTCCGGGAGTTGAAGTCCACACACCATAAAGATGGGAAAGTTGGGAAAGCCTGAGCTATAGGAACAGAGGAAAGAGAAGTTTGTTTATTTTTCCACACGTACCACCAGCAGGTCCTTCACAGTTTCGGAGAAACCCACCACATGCATGGCCACAGCCACAGCATTGGCAAAGGAGAAGAGAAGACCAATGGATCCACCAAGTTCTGGTCCCAAGCTGCGAGAGATCAGGAAGTAGGTTCCTCCTACACCCAACATAAACAAAATAAAGTCAGTTTTATTTTCTCTGTCACTAGACCAGCCTTACCAGTGGAGAAAGTCACTTATTTTAAAGTAATTTAAAATCAGAAGTAGAAGGTTTTGCATACTGGAGAAGCAGCATGTAGAAAAACGTTAATGCAAGTAACATTTATTGTTGAACATTAGCAAGGCTAAAACATATGAAGAACGGGTGCAGGAATTGGGTACGTCTACTCTAATGGAAAGAAGGACTCGGGGTGACATTATAGCAGTATTCCAATATTTCAGAGGCTGCCACAAGGAAGAGGGGTCAACCTATTCTCCAAAGCACCTGAAGGCAAGACAAGAAGCAATGGATGGAAACTAATCAAGGAGAGATCCAATCTCACAATCCAATCTATCTGAAAGGGTATAGGATCTCCTGTTTGAGCAGGGGGTTGGACTAGAAGACCTCCAAGATCCCTTCCAACTTTGTTATTCTATTACTTATTGTGCTAGAGGCTCAGTGTGTGCAATCTTAGCTAATCCTTACAATGCTTCTATAAAGCCAGTCAGTATTTGAGGGGCTGCCACAAAGAAGAGGGCGTCAAACTATTCTCTAAACTAAAGCACCAGAGGGCAGGACAAGAAACAATGGTTGGAAACTGACCAAAGAGTGAAGCATCCTGGAATTAAGGAGAAACTTCCTAACAGTGAGGACAATTAACCAGTGGAACAGCTTGCCTTCAGAAATCATGGGTGCTCCATCACCGGAGGTTTTAAGAGACTAGACAGTCACTTGTCTGAAATGATATAGGCTCTCCTGCTTGAGCAGAGGGCTAGACTAGAAGACCTCCAAAGTCCCTTCCAGCTCTATTCTATTCTATCGTGATGCCTTGAGCTTGAGATGATAGCAAAGAGACTTTGGCAAAGCAGTTTGCCAAAGGCTGCCTAGTGAATTCATGAGTGAAGTGAAAGTCTTACAGTTTCTAGAGGAGGTCTGCATGACTGTGACTCTTGACACCTTTAGAATGTGTGAGCTGCAGAAGGCAAATTGAACTGAGGCTACAACACACAGTGGACTTTCACCTCTGCTTCAGACCTGAACTGGGAGAGAGGGAGGAGGAAGGATCCCACTATCCCAGAGAAAACTATACATCAGCCAAAGCACCAGAAGGCAAGACAAGAAACAATGGATGGAAACTAAACAAGGAGAGAAGCAACCTAGAACTAAGGAGAAACTTCCTAACAGTGAGAATAATGAAATAGTGGGATGGCTTGCCTTCAGAAGTTATGGGTGCTCCATCACTGGAGGCTTTTAAGAAGAGATTGGACAACCATTTATCTGAAATGGCATAGGGTCTCCTACTTGAGCAGGGAGTTGGGTTAGAAGACCCCCAAGATCCCTTCCAACTCTGTTATTCTGTCTGTCTCTTTGTCTGATGCATTTTCATCCTCACCTCCCCATATTATTATGCTGGGCTTTATTCTTAAATAATATGTTCGTTTCTTGAATCCACATTTAATTAGTCTTTGCCCCTTGGCTCTAAAACTCAGCAGGGCTTGGAAGGGACACTTCCAGAGTCTGGAGGCTAAATTGGGAAGTCTAACAAGCATGTGGGAAGAGGTCAAGATCAAACCAAGGGAACATGTTCCCAAAGTGAGATCCAGCTATCTAGGAAAATCTGGCAGACTCTGGCTGATTTTGAAGAACTAAACAGGGTTGGATATGGTTAATACATGGATGGTGAAACTGATCTGCCCTAGGGTCATAATCTAGACTGGTAAGTCTGTTTCACAAGGAGGTTGGGGGAAAACCATCCCAGAGGAAGACAGTGCCCAACCCCTCCCTATATCTACATGCCTGTGAAGTCATCACAAGTCAAGCTGGACCTGAAAAAGACTAAAGATACTTTGTCATTGATGCTGCGCAGGAAAAATGAAGGAAATCAATGCTATGAGCTTGAAAAAAAGGTAGCAAGGAAGAAAACGAGGAGAGGGAGGAACTAGAATTGGGCCCTAAACAGTAATGAGACAAGTGTTTTCTGGTGAGACCGGTCTACCAGGGCAACTTGGTCTACCCCAAATATGGGACAGAGCATACTGCTTCCGCTTTCGCCTTTCAGCCCCAATCTAGAAGCCTTCACAGGCAGTCGCTTCTGCGACAGACTATTTGTGTGTTAAATTTGAATTTACCGACAAAGAATTAAAGGGAGACTAGTATAGCCCTGATAGACCGGTCTCACCGGAAAACACTTAATCTCCCCCCTGGTACAGCCCGTGGCCTAGAGGTTAATACATCTGCCCTAACATGCAAGTGGCCCAGGTTCGAATTTCAGAAGGGTATGGCTAGCTGATGAGAGCTAAATAGCTCGAAATAGCTATACTTTAATTCTTTATCGGTAAATTCAAATTTAGTAATGAGACAGAATAACAGAGTTGGAAGCGATCTTGGAGGTCTTCTAGTCCAACCTCCTGCTCAAGCAGGAAGACCCTATTTCCATTCTGAACAAATGGCTATCTAAAGTCTTCTTAAAAACCTCCAGTGATGGAGCACCAACAACTTCTGAAGGCTAGCCGTCTCTCTGATTAATTGCTCTCCGTGTCAGGAAATTTCTCCTTAGTTCTAGGTTTGATCTCTCCTTGATAAGTTTCCATCCATTGTTTGTTGTCCTGCTCTCAGTGCATGAAGAAGTGCCCATGGTGCTGACCCATGGTCCCTTTTTGTTGTAGCTCCCAGGCTCTTCAGATCTTCTTCCCACAACCATGTTCAGCAATCTTCCTTCCAAATACAAAGAAATACCACCCAGCCATCTTTCCCCCGCAACCTCGATTGTTTCTTTAGTCTGATGTCTATTCTAGCACTCCCTCCTCCTTTTCCCTGCACCAACAACTTTTATAAGTCATCCAGGGAGCCCGACAGGAAAGACGAGCAGAAGCAGCCATCACTCTTAGGGAAGACTCATCCTGGAATGGCGAAGAAGAGTCGAGGGAAGACTTGGAAGCATGGATCTAAGTAAGACCCAGGGCGGTCAGTAGAAAACATCAGCTGGACCCCACAGCCTAACTTGATCTGGATTCCTTGGAATGCCCTCCTTGAGAGCAATGACATCCCCAAGCAGAGCAGGTCAAATAGGATTGAGAGGTGCAAAGATTGGGGAAGGAAATGTTCTCTAGAATTAGAAGTCTAGTCCAGGGCTCCCCAAACTGTGCAACTTTTAAGACTTGTGGACTTCAACTCCCAGAATTCCTCAGCCAGCTGGCTGGGGAATTCAGGGAGTTGAAGTCCACAAGTCTTAAAGTTGCACAGTTTGAAGACCTCTGGTCTAGTCAATTGCTCCCACAATGTGCTCTGCATTGTGTTAGACAGGGGGTGGACAACTATGACAATTTTAGGACCTGTGGCTGACTTAGGAATTCTAGGAGTTGAAGTCCACAGGTCCTAAAGTTGCCATAATTGTCCACTCCTGCATTAGACTTACGCCAGCTGTGCTGAAGATGGAGAGTTTAAGTATCTTATAGTAAGCTCTCATTAGAGGCTAACCCTACGTTAAAAACACTGTCTGTATGTTCCTTTTTTGATTAGTTCCCCTGAACCCTGTTCAGGCCCCTTGAATTAGCTTCTTGGACTCTGACCAGGTTTGTACTTTGACTTCATCTCTTTTTATGCCTCTTGAACTGGAACTGTGATTACTTGATATACTGCTTGTAGGACAGCTTTTCCTGAACTGCAGAAATCTGAATGACCATTAGAGGGCAGCAAAGAGACACAGAGGCAGGCAGGCAGGCAGACAGACAGAGTATGCTAGCGGGATGGCTGCACCAGGACAGAATTTGTAGATTGTAATCTCAAAGAGGAAGATGGCTTACCTGCTTTAACCTTGCCGTTAGTGGAAATTGCAGAGATGGAGAGACCAGTAATACTGGTCACCACAGAGGACATGAGGATGATCAACCAGGTTAACCCTGAAGAAACAAGGAACATTGAGTTTGGCACTCTGGAAGCAGGGCTGTCTAACCTCCATGATCTAATGGATGTATTTAACAAGGAGGTGACCAACATCAGCATTATGTCCTTTTTAATAAGAGGTAGTCCTAACTTAACAACTGCCCTGTTTAGCAATCATTCAAAACTATGACGCTGCTGAAAAAGTAACGTTACAACCAGTCCTCACATTTACGCGGGTGCAACATTCCCGCGGTTATGTGATTGCCATTTGTGAGTTTCACAAATCTGGCATGCAGTGTCAGTGGAAAAGTCAACAGTAAAATTGCTCCAATTGTGGTTGTTAAGCAAGGACTATCTGTACCAGAGTAAGTCTTAGGAACTCGCTGTCCAGTCTTGTAATTATTAAACTGTAATTATTCAGCTAGGACTATCTACTTAGGTTATATTATTTCTGCCTTGCTTTCTCTCAATTTGAATGCAGCTTGATTAGGGTTTTTTTTTTTTTTTAAATTACGTTAAACAGTTTGTCTTTCTGTTAGAAGATGTATGGTTATTTTCTGTGAACAAAATGCATTTGAATGTACAAAAACATCACGCAACATTAACATATATGTTTTTCCCCCTCCTTGCATGTACAGGTAATTCTTGACTTAACAACCACAATTGAGGCCAAAACGTCAGTTGTTAAGTTAGTTTTGCCTCATTTTACGACCTTTTTTTGCCACAGTTGTTAAGTGAACCACTGCAGCTGTTAAGTGAATCTGGCTTCTCCATTGACTTGGCTTCTCAGAAGGTCACAAAAGGGGGTCACATGACCCCAGGACCCTGCAACTGTCATAAATACATGCCAGTTGCCAAGTGCCCAAATTCGGATCACACGAGCAGAGGGGATGCTGCAAAGATCATAAGTGTGAAAAACCACCACGTTACTTTTTTCCAGCGCCGTTGTAACTTCGAACGGTCACTAAACAAATGGTTTAAGTCAAGGAGCACCTGTACATGTTATAAAAGTAGTTACAAACCTAAAGGAAGACCCACATCAAGACTGACTATAAAATTCATAAATGGTTAGAAAAGATGACTAAAACACAACTAGAATATAAACCAGAATTATTTTTGCTAGGAATATTAGGATCTAACTATGGTAAAGAGAATGAATATTTAATATTACATGTATTGACAGCAGCGAGAATTATATTTGCTCAATTTTGGAAAAATGAAAATTTACCACACGATCAGATTATAATCATGAAAATTTTAGAATGGGCAGAAATGGACAGATTGACATTGGAGATTAAGGAAAAAGAGGATTCAGTGTATTTTAGGACATGGGAAAATTTTTATCAATGGTTAGCATTACGTTAGAGCTAAATTATACTTAATTAGTAAGCTTTTATTTTATGACTATTTTTAGTATTAATGACTATAATTGTTTAGCATGGTATTAATTACTGTTATTCAATACGGGTACCCGGACGAGAGTCTGCTTGTGTAAGCGTTGGATTTTTTATGTGGGGGTAACCCCACTACTGTACCTATCCCTACCCCTATTCCCATCCCTATCCCAACTCCACTCCCTAACCCCATCCTCTACCCATATTATCCCTATCTTTCCCATACCCATATAAAATTTAATAAAATATATTAAAAAAAAAAAAAAGACTGACTATATATTTATTTAGAAAATTTATATTGCCGCCTACCTGCATGTGGCGACTGAAGGTGGCTTACAAGACATAAAAGCACAATATAAAGGAAATAAAAATAAAAATAATAAAAATAATAACCACACACCCCCCCCCCCCCCAATCTGGCGACAACACACATTCGTACCAGACATTTGGGAACCTGTTTTTCAGTAGGGAGAAGGTGAAATCAAGAAATAATCCCTCTTTAATTCTACAAAGGTTCTTACCTATACCAGCCTGGGCTGTTATCCAGGGCAAACGGAGATAAAGGATCACACCCCAAATATTCAGCATGCATCGGATCTTGGGAGGGAAAAAAAAACACACACAAGTGAAAATCTGGGAGTATTCGCAAAGTCTCATTATTTTATTATTATTTGTATTTTTATCCCGCCTTTATTAGCTTTATAACTCACTCAAGACGGCAAATATACCGCATTCACTTTCCTCTTATTTTCCCCATAACAACAAACCTGTGAGGTGGGTTGGACTAAGAGAGAGTGATTGGCCCAAAGTCACCCTGCCAACTAAGGCGGGACTAGAACTCAAGAATCTCCTGGTGATTGGCTCAGTGTCACTCAGCCACCGTACATGCCTTTAGGTGGGACTAGAACTCACAGTCTCTTGGCGATTGGCTCAGAGTCATCTAGCTGGCTTTCATTCTTAAGGCAGGACTAAAACTCACAGTCTCCTAGTTTCTAGGATGATGCCTTAACCACTAGACCAAACTGTCTCTCATGGCATGTACTTTTACTTTACGTTGTTAAGAAATCACTAAATTAAGGATCCAAATCAATCAGTTGCAGCCCCAGACTTTGTTTCTTCCCAATTATCGTTCCTATCTCCGGACTGTTGGGATCTCATACTCCCCACCCATCCCGGGTCAAATTAATTCATGCATTGCGTTGTGAACTTTACCATAACTCCCGTCACCCAGCCAAATCGAATAGGCTCTGATTCTGGTTCGGGGTCTTCCACGTCCTTTTCCTCCCCATCTTTCGACACAGATTCTATACTGGGGTCGGAACAGTCTGGGCTCCCAGGATATGTCTGCCCTTTTCCCTATTAAAACAAAGAAAGAAGATAAAGAAGAAAAGAATCTGAAATTAGATCCAAAGTGAATCTCCTATAGTTCTACAGATTTTCACATTTTACGGCTGTTCTCTCCAGTACTCTCCAAATATGCTGGATTTTGGCTCCATTATTTCCCCAAAATATGACTTTGTGGGAAAAGACTGATGCTCTTTTTGTGACACATGGGAGATTCAACATACTGTGTAAAGTCCTACTTTCTTTTAATCATGCAGAAAATAATTGGGCGCCTATACTGTACAGTGTTGAGTCGAGTTGTGATTTAGTTTTTTAAAAATCAATCTAGCCTACATGGCTTGTAAAGCCATGGAATATGGTTTGGCACATAGAGAGGAGCTAACAAATTTTTTATTCTGCATTCCAGAACTTAGTGCACTGTATAAAAATAATCTGGTTCACTCATGATCAGAGGCCAAAATGGATAATTTGAAAGCCACAATGATTTGCTCTACACTTTGGACAAAGTCATGGTTATTCTGATCATGATTTACTAAAGGAAATGAAACTAGCGGGGTCTCGCAACAAATTAACCTCTAAAACATGATTTATAAACCATAAAGTTAGGATTCAGGCAGCTTGCTAAATAGAAATCAACAAACCACATTATGATTTAAATTAACGGATAAACCTGTCTGAAATAGTAACAGAATAACTGAGTTGGAAGGGACCTTGGAGATCTTCTAGTCCAACCCCCTGCTCAAGCAGGAGACCATTCCAGACAAGTGGCTGTCCAGTCTCTTCTTAATTTGGTAATTTTCTTAATAATTTGGCTAATTTTAAGCCAGTTTGTAACTTAGCATTTCATGTGAGCCCAGCCAACTGCAGTTTAGTAAACCATTATTCAAGAAATCACAGTTAGGCGTGATATGTAAGAAGTCTCCCTAGCTCATGTTGTCACGGAAAATAAGGCCAACTTCCTTCTTCCTGATCATCATGGAGCAGGACCCTCTTACCGGTTCTGCATTCCTCAGCATGTCCAGCGTGGGCCGGATCTTCCGACGTCCAGGGAGTGCGGAAAGTGCATAAAACTCATAGCGAGGACAGGCGTCGATCGAAGTCTCATAATCGGGGGGCGCTGAAAGGGATCCGTTTTCTTCTGGTTGCGTGGAAGATGAAAGATCTGCTGAAGGTTTAGAAGTGTGGTTGCCTTGGTCCAAGGTGGGACCATTTTGTAATTTCCGGACTTTGAAACGTCCAAAAGAAAAAACAGTCTTATAGGATGAGGAATTTTCTTCCATGGCTTTCTTAGAATTGTTCCCACCTGCTAGGAAGAGAAAGAACAGACATTTATTTACTTCAATCTGTTTTGATTATATTCTGCCTTTTCTGCAAGGCTGCCTCCTTTGATTTTTATCCCCACCTTAACAAGCCAGGAGTTAGGCAGACGTTCATGATTTGATCTATCCTGGTCCATCTCATTCAAGCCAGCACTTTAACCATTACACTGCACTGTCTCTCTTACTGAGCTAATGACACAACTTAAGTTTAGTCCTGGTTGAACAGTTCCTGGACCCAGAAATGTATTCACATGATAGGCCTTCATCACCAAATTTTAAACTTCACAAGAGGGCCCTGAACAAGATAGAAAATTTATCTTCACAGACGTCCTTGTGCACACATAATTAATGTGTTGTGCGCAATATAAAAGGCACCTGGCAGTAACTATGCAGATGCTTCTTATTATAAGTCACTGAACTTCTCTGGCAAATTAACAGTGTGATTTAAAATACTGAAAAGCCTTAACAAGTATTTACTCCATAACATAAGACAGATTAAAATATATAAAAACCATTTTTACAACACTTTGTGATTTGGAATTTGGGATCTTGGATAAAGAGATGTATAAAATAAGAACAAACCTACTGAATATTTACAAGTACATTTGGTTCTGTTGGTCCTGAGAAAGGAAAAGTTATATATGGCTCACATTCTTTCTGTATATCTGTTCCTGAAAAGTAGAAATGTGTGTTTTCAGATCAAAAGCTGAAGAGTTCTATACTAAAACACCCAGTTCAAAATCATTCATGCATGTCCTTAAGGGATACCAACATGAGTAAGCTTTCAAGATGGGGTTTTTTCAGGTTTACTTGAACTATATTCATCACAAAGCCTTCTCTTTTTCTCTTTATTTTTAAAACTGAAAACTGAGACATCACAACTATCGCTTCTAAAGTCTGAACCTCTTGTTTCCACACAGCCATGAAATACATATGTTTTCTAATCCATTAAATAAAGGCAGAGCGCCAATGGATGATCATCCATAATCAATCAAGCTTTATCTAGGTCATTGACCTGCATAAAATACTATTACAGGATGGCAATTTGCCACCATCTCAACACATACTGCCTAGCCAATGTGCAGTGGAAAATGAGCTAAATTTTAAAATTACTGCCATAACTATAAAGCAACATCACGAGTATAAATAATTAAAACCATTGTGCAATATAGTGCAGTTTAAAACAGTGTGATATAATGTTAATATAAAACATAAGAGCCTATGGAAAAAATAGCAAAAAAATGAAAAATACTAACCAAAAAGTATACAAGCATTGTATCGCTAAAATCTCCTGGTAAAAATATAATTAGTATTGATATTAAAACTATATAAACTATGAGGAAACGGCAGTAGATAACGGCAGTGTGTACTTTATAAAAAGCAATAGCAGTAAAAATGGTCATGTGAAACAGTTAGAAATAAAACCAATTATACAATAAATCAGTACACAATTAAAAGCACGGTCTTCATCTATCCTGGTTTTGCCACGGTCATCATCAAAGTATTTTTCAATTTAGCACATTATGCTATCTAATTTCCATCTTGTGAACTTTTCTATGAGAAAGAAATGAAAAGGTGCACTATCTAAGTTGGGCTAATTTATTTACCTTTTAGATAGGAACCACAGCAGTTCCCCTATATAGGTAGGTAAATCCCATTGAATTCAATGGATTTTCCTCTAGGAAAGAAAAAAGCTGAAAGAAAACTCCAATGTTCAAAAGATTTAAATCTGTTCCCGTTATGTTACAGTATTAGTCCATGGGGAATATACCTCATCAGAAAAAGGTGAAATTAATCCATTCAGGTTAACTAAAGAACAATTAAGATCTTTGCGGCGCTTTAAGGATGAAACTGATTATTGTGGTATAACTAGCTACAAGGCCACAATGTTCACGCTGCAATAAATTTACGATTCCTTTAAGAGACACAAGGATGGCTTTGGTCTATCTAGGCTGTAAGACTAGTGCAATTGTTCTCTTATTTAAGAATCAAAACTCCCATTTACAGGGGCAATACATTTTCCTAATAATTAAATATATTAATGTATATTTATTATTAGGATATTTATACCAACCTTGCTTTCATCCAGCAGTATTTTTTTTTTCTTCCAACAGGCTACACTGCAACAAGATACAGGAATTATTTTCCTTAGGGACGGCCAAAAGATCAAATGAATTATATATATGATAAGAGAGAAAGAGAGAGGGAGGGAGCGAGAGAGATATTCAGTAAAAATCTGTTTTCTCACACTTTGTAGTTGAGGTTTTCCAAGCACTGCCCTGAAAATAGATGCCTAAAAGGTTTACATTTGATTTTCCTCCAGGTGAGAAATTTGGCCTTCGCTCCTCAAAGTTAAAATGGAAAGAAGCACTCCAGCCTAGGATCAATGCTGTACTGGATTGTTTAAATGAGCAGAATAAAGGCAGAAAGCAGGAGATAGCAGGGAGCAGATGAAGAACAGACCAGCTGCAGAGACCCGGGAACCAGGAATGAGCAGAAAGAAGTCCCAGAGACCAGAAGATGAGATGGACGCTCAGGTCCCTGGCTTCATCTCCCGTCTTTCTGTACCTGCTCCTTCGGTGTCTCCACGCCAGCCCTTGATATCTTATCTCTCACCTGCCACAGGTTGACCTGCTATCTCTCTTGACTTATAAAGGCTCCTGATAAACGTAGGTCCAGCTCTTCTAAACTGGACCCAACAGCTCCTGGCTGCCTTGATCCCTCCTATCCATCATCTGTACTGCCACCCCCTTCTCCAAACAGACAAACTTTCCAAATGCACGAAGGAAAGGGGAGGGGTGGGTGGGTGGGTGGGAAGGTTGGGGGGGGGGATTGAAAGAACATCCTCCCCCTTTCTTGCACACATATACAGAAGTTAAGGGCCCTGTTTGCTCGCCTTATCTCCTGCCCCTGCAGCGTTCTTTCCACTAGCCCATTTGCACAAGGCAATGGAAACTTAGAAAGACAATGGAAGGCAGAAGGAAGCCTGGAGCCTCAGGGATCTGTCTGGCTAGGTGGATGGCTGGCCTGTGGGCAAGGGATGGGCAGCAGGGCAAAAAGCAGCAGGATGCAAGAATGCAGGCTTCAGACTGAGCCTTGCAGGCAGCTTAAGGGAATGACAGAGTTGGAAGGGACCTTGGAGGTCTTCTAGTCCAACCCACTACTCAAGCAGGAGACCTTTGCATTTCTGATAAACAGCTGTCCAGTGATGGAGCACTCACAATTTCTGAAGGCAAGCCATTCCACTGATTAATTGTGCTCACTGTCAGGAAATTTCTCCTTAGTTCTAGGTTGCTTCTCTCCTTAATTAGTTTCCAGCCACTGCTTCTTGTCTTTCCTTCTGCTGCTTTGGAAAATAGGTTAACCCCAGTGGTGGGATTCCAATATGTGAACAACCGGTTCTCTGTGTGGTTGCTGCTTCTGGAAGTCCATTCTGGGCCTGGGCAACAAAAAATTAGCTACCAGTTCTGCCAAAGTGGTGCGAACCAGCTGAATCCCACCACTGGTTAACCCCCTCTTTTTTTTGTGGCAGGCCCTCAAATATTGGAAGACTGTTATCATGTTGCCCCTAGTTTTTCTTTTCACTAAACTAGACATACCTAATTCCTGCCATCGTTCTTCATATGTTTTAGCCTCCATGCCCCAATTATCCTTGTTGCTCTTCTCTGCACTCTTTCCTGAGTCTCAACATCTTTTTTAAAATTGTGCTTCAGGTTAAGACTTGAACCATCTGTTAAGGCACGTAGCAGAGGAGGAGAAGAACGAGGCTAGGGTCTTGCTTAATTGATTTATATTCCAGCTTTGGATCCAAGTAGGACAATCTAGATGGCTTCCATAAGGCAACTAAGAACGTGGAAGAAGACCTGAAGGAGCCGAAATATTGTTAAAAAGAAGAGACAGAGTGATCCTAACGAAGGCATTCTTTAAAAAAATAAAAAAGTAAAACAGGGTGCACGATGGAACAGAGACTTTGAAGTGAATTCAGGAAACTAAAGTGAAGATTGCACATCAACATGCACAGACGTGTTTGCCCTGATCTTACAAAAGTGTTTCTCAACTCAGTGTACACAAACCATAGCTGGATATAGAAGCAGCTCAGGTGGGACAGTAAATCCTTGAAACCATGCCTTTTTCAAATTCGCCCCAATTGTTAAATGTAATAACCCAACACTTATAGGAATGAACATATAGAAGATTTTCTCAGAAAGAGGTGTTTTTAGCTTTGAAAGGGGAGACAGAGCAAGGGAGTCTAAAATCATGGATGACGTAGATAATGTGGAGGAAGAGAAGATTTATTTTCCCCTCATTGCAGAAAGCACGCTCATGAATTGAAACTTAAAAACCACACACAACAGGCACCATATAAATACCACACACAGAA
Source organism: Azemiops feae (assembly GCA_023970755.1). NCBI lineage: Eukaryota > Metazoa > Chordata > Lepidosauria > Squamata > Viperidae > Azemiops > Azemiops feae. The sequence continues at coordinate 192,972 of JALGBA010001267.1, forward strand.
TAGCGCAAAGCACACACTTCACTAGAGAGATGTTCCCTGAGGATGGGCTCCAGCACAAGTCTGAAAACTCGGAAGATTAAACCTCTAGTCCCAGTGACTGACCCAGATTAGATTCTGGGACACATATATTCATTTGTGAAACTTAAAAGCAAGGAGATTGGTGGAAAAACTTGTTCATCTGCTCCATAGTAAAACTATTATTTCTTTCTGTTAGCACTTATGTTAACCAGAGGCCTGGTCTTTTAAAGTCGAGCGGACAAGTTCCTGAAAATTTAGGCCGTTTCTTAACTCCAGCAACTTTTAGGGGGGGTGTCTCAAAGGTGCTTTTTATTTTTTTCAAAAGGCAACTTAAAAAAAAACAACCAGTCCAGTTGCCTTTTTGAAAAAAGAAAAAGAAAAAAAGGATCTTTGAGATAACTACGACCTGGATGACTGAGAATCTCCATAGACATTTTTAGAAGGGTGGACTTCAACTCCCAGAATTGATCTGCAAACCTGATTTACAACTGACTTTTCAAATCATGCTAAATCGTAATATGGTTGGGCGAGTCTTAGCTAGAAGATTGTGCCAACTGAGAGAATATGATTTAACACTCCCCAAAAATGTAATTATTACCAAACCTTGACTTAGCAAATATGCGAACTCAGGCACCTTTTCAGCCCCATTCACCTCAGAGGGTTCTTTGGAAGATAAAATTAGAGGGAGGGATGTTTTGTTTTCAGCCGTGAATACCTTGAAGGTGAAAAGTATCTCTTATCCATGGAAGAGACAATTGCCTTGAGAATTCCTTCTCTCCTTATCTGTCGTAGCACACTGAGCTCCAGGTATAAGAGATTCAGAATACATAACCATTAAGCATCATAATAGTCTCATGTAAGTTCAGGATGTGTCCAAGATATGGATTTACTAGTCACTTCCTTTTCCCCCAAAACATTAAGTTTCAAAAGAAGATAACATTTAAAAAAAATTAAAAGAAAAGGGGGTGTCAGGGACAAAGCTAAATTGAGAATGCAGGGGGGAAAAAAGAGAAGAAAAATATAGAAAAGAATAACTTCCAACCTTCTTTGGTACAGATATAAGAATAAAATAATTTTTTGCTCTAAAATTAACTATTGTACACTTCTATAATCGTAAACAATTCCAATCACCCAATCTCAGAATTAAAAGTTTCATTTCTTTCACTTTTAAGCAAACAGTCCAAAAGTGGTTTCCAAGTAGAAACACAGCTAGATAAAGTCTTTTCTTTAATCAAAATAATCAGTGTTGCCATCTCTGCCAACTCTGTGAACTGCGCCATCCATTCTTCACTTGTGGGAAAGTGTGAGTCCTTTCATCTCTATAAATATGAAAGTCTTGTGCTATTTGCTTCATTGTCAATACCTCCATTCCTCTCCCTTCCCTGATATTCCAGGAAGTTGATAAAATCTTTGATTTTTAATCATTGAGAAGTTAATTTACATTCATCTATTTGGCTTATTCCAATTTAATGGAATAATTCCTGGAAAGCAAAATGTCCTGGCCTGAGTATTTTACAGTTGGCTCAATGAAATGAACATCAAGGTTTGGGGGAGAGCTGGGAAGGAAGTGAGAAAGTCCCTGCCAAAGAATTTCCTCAAATCTGTTAGCATCTTTCCTTGAAATTTCCCCCACATTGTTGCATTAGAGCAGATTGTATGGTAGCGGTTCTCAGTTTTGCTTTCCTTGGGACCCATTACCTATTCCAAAACCTTTGTCCCACCAAGGCAAAAAGAAGGAGTCCATAAGAACAACAGACGAGTCCTGCTGGATAAGGATAATGGTCACATAGACCAACATTCTGGGTCTAACTATGGCCAGTTGGATGCACAGACCTGGAACAAGAGTCCCTTTTCCCACATTGAAACCCACTCAGAAGATGGTCAATAGTCTGGCAATTTCAGACACAGTCATTATAAGTAGTTGTGATAGCCTAACCCAGTATTTCTCAACCCTCAGTAACTTTAAAATGGGTGGACTTCAAGTCCCAGAATTCCCCAGCCTGCATGGTTTATGGAATACTCACCAGGTAGTAAAGTTTGCAGAACCATCCCTGGAGGCTTTTAAAAAGAGACTGGGCAGCCGTTTGTCTGAAATGATATAAGGTCTCCTGCTTGAACAGGGGGGTTGGACTAGAACAGGGGTCTTCAAACTTGGCCCTTTTATGACTTGTGGACTTCAACTCCCAGAATTCCTCAGCCAGGCACACTGAAGTCCACAAGTCACAAAAGGGCCAAATTTGAAGACCCCTGGACTAGAAGGTCCCTTTTAACTTCCATATTATAATAGCTGAATCTACACAGTACACCTAGCCAAAACCAGACATAGTCTGGCTTAGTATGGTGCATGAACAAGTCCAATAACCTATTCCAAGGTCACCCATGGATCTTCCTGGATGAATGTGGAGTTGAACCTGGGTGTCTCATCCAGTAATCTTAAATGCTGCACAATACTGGCTGGGTGAGATCGGTTTGCCAAATAACTAGCAAGCCAAACTCTAAATAAACCAGTCAAAATAAGTAAGTAAATATTCCAACCTGCTCTTTCATTATCACACCTTTAACAACAATATGGAACAATATCCAAATTAAGCTTTGCATGAGGCAAGACAAAACATGTGTTTGTTCCTTCAGCAAAGGCTCCTATTTAAGGCAGGAGAGCAGGGGAAAAGGAAGCAATTGGCAACTCTTAAGAAGGCTTATAGCACTGGAGAAAATGTGAAATAGCTAAATTCTAAACCACAAATTTTAATTTAACTTTATTTACAGTGGATATAAAGTAATCGTCACTTTGAAACAAATGCAGCTTTAATAAATAAGCTTTTTTAAACCCATATTTTATTCTATTGCTACGGTTTGTAAGGCGATTCTTTCTTCCATTGAGAAGAAACAATTGGCTGGTGATTGATTGATTGATTGATTGATTGATTAAAACAATTTATACAGCCACCTATCTCAATAAGAGAGTCCTGGGTGATGGACAAATTCAAAACCAAAAAAAATTGTAGCATAAATAATATTTATTTATACACAGATAATTGTTATTTCTACACAGGAGAGTCTAGTCTAGGTGCTGGCCTAGAAACCAGGAGACTGTGAGTTCTAGTCCTGCCTTAACCTTGAAAGCCAGCTGGGTGACTTTGGGCTAGTCATTCTCTCTGAGCCCAACCCACCTCGCAGGGTTCTTGTTGTGGGGAAAATAAAAGGAGGAAGGAATATTAGGTATGCTCACTGCCTTGAGTTACTTATCAAGTAATAAAAGTGGGATAAAAATAAAATAAAATAAAACAACATTTAAAATAAATCACATGGAGCTGAATAACCATTATCATTTCAAATTGCTAAGATAATAATAAAACACTCAGTCAATTCTCAGCCCAAATGCCTGAGCAGTAATAGAGCAGTGGAGCATGGGTCTTGCCTATTCCTGAACTAGGGGTTGTGCATCTGTGTGTGTTTAAAAATGCTCTCACACTTGGGGCACTGAAATAAACCAGATCCAAGCTGAAAATACATTTGTGCTCCATCTTTTAAAGTCTTTAACACAAAAGGGGAGAATTTAACCAACAGACAAGGGGCTGCTCCAACTTTCAAGCACAACAGGTGCTTCTCCGTCTCCTTATTTTTGAATACCCTGTGGGTGTGGGCAATTGTTTCTTTTTTATTATTGTTTGTGTTTGGGGTGATTAGCAAACTCTTTATCTCCAAAGGCTAAAGGCGATGATTCATCTTTTTGCATATCTCTTCTGAAGTTCACAGAGAACAGAATTCAGACAATCTCTGAAAAGGAAGCATTTCAAGATGTGTTTTGCTTTTCTTGGAATATCTCCTGGCAATGAGGGGCTTGTCCTACAGTGGGTGGGATGGGGGGGGGGGGGTTGGAAACAAGTTTTTAGGAGGATGTTTTGATGGAGACAATTTAATTCCTTTTCTTGAACAGCATCACTAATGTCTTTTTGGCAAGATAGCTGAGCTGGTGTACACCATCATCTGTACAAGCTACGAACCTAATCAAGATTAATCTGATATAATTCACCAATTCTAATGAGCATTCCAACAAATATATTAGTCTTCCACCTTGGAAATAAGAATCCTGGAGTATTTTAAACCAGAATTACAATAATAAACATAAAGAAAGTCAAGTGAATGTTCAGTATAGATTCAGAAATGGAACATTGATTAAGAAATAGAACATTTATTTCTTCTATTATTATTTTTCCAAATACCTCAAGGAAGCGAACATATCCAACACACCTTCCTTCTATTTTTCCCACAGCAACTATCTTGTGAGGTAAGTTGGGCTGAGAGAAAGTAACTGGCCCAAAGTTACCCAGCTGGTTTTCATGGCTTAAATGGGACTTGAACTCACAGTCTCCTGCTCTTTAATCTGGTGCCTTAATCACTATGCCAAACTGGATCTCTTAAGTCAAGGTAGCAAACATGTCCAACACACCTTCTTCCTCACAGCAACTCTGTGAAGTGGATTGGTCTGAAAGAGAGGGACTGACCCAAAGTCACCCAGCTAGCTTTCATGGCTGAGGTGGGACTTGAACTCCCAATCTGCTGGCTTCTCATGTCTTAATCACTAGACCAAAGTGGCTCTATTCATACAAGGAAAAAATGCAGAATAAAAAGAAGATTGAGAATCTGGATGAAATAAGAAGCTGTAGAATTGCATATACAGAAGGGATACACTTCCTTTCTCGAAAAACCATTTCCTAAAGAAATGTTTTGCTAAGTCATTGTTTGCTGCAGGTTATCTTTACACAACATACAGTGCAAATCATAACACCTGGATTTGCATGGCAAAGTAAAGCCAAAGACAAACAACCATATTTATGACCTAGAATGATCTCAGCCAAAAAATCTCCATATCAAAACACTCAAATTTAATCGTAATACATTATATATACACACTTCCATGGTAAGTCAGTAATAGGTTGGATATACAATTGTAACACATTGAATATACCACACTTGTATGGTAAGTCAGTATTTAATCCTCAAGGCTTAGTTATTAACCAACAACAGCAAATCACCCCACAGTGATATGGGCAAAACAATATAACTTTGTGGCAGAGATGCCATCCGGTGGCATCTCTGGCCTTATTATGACACATATAATGTTGCCAGAGTTGGCATCCAGCCGTGCCACAAAGTTGTGTCGTTTGGTCGATATCACTGTGAGGTGATATCACTTTGCTGTTGCTGATTAACAACTATTTAAAATAGAATCTGAAATAAAAATTGATTATTAATGGAATGTGGGTCAGTGGTGTTAAATAGCTACCAAAAAGGCAGATGTATTTCCAGGTGACATCGACACAAGTATTGTTTCCCAATTATGGGAAGTCACAATTTCACTGTTTCTCACACTGCTAGGAGCCCTGCATCTAATTCTGGGAACTCCATTTTAAGAAAGGTTCATAAAAGTTGCAACATATTCAGTGAAGGTCAACAATCTGAGAATTGGAAACCACATTCTCTGAATAACTTTCAACAGATCAAGAATGCTTGGTGAAAAGTGAGAGTTGACATGGAAGCATGCTTGAAATATTTGGACAATGGCCTACACAAGGTGCTTCAGATCCATTCTGTCTTGTTTCAGAAAGCATGGTTTTGAAGTTACAAGAAGTGAACATTGCCCCCCCTCAAAAAAAGTATTTTTAACAAATTTCAGCAAATGAACAAATGACAGAGAGAGGACATTTGGATGTGTTCAAATGGAAGGCTGATGCTTTCAAGGTACAGAGAGTTGGGCTTAACATATTAACAGAGTTGGAGGTCTTCTAGTCCAGTGTTTCTCAACCTGGGCAATTTTAAGATGTTGGCTGAGGGATTCTGGGAGTTGAAATCTACGCATCTTAAAGTTGCCCAAGTTGAGAAACACAGTTTGACTAGAAGACCTTCAAGGTCCCTTATACCATTTCAGACAAATAGTTGTCCAATCATTGGGCTTAAATAGGTTTGTCAACTTAAATATCCCCTTTCATTTCTTAATTACTACTTTATTTCAGTTCTTTCACACACACACACACACACACACCCAAATACTTGCTCATCTTCCCAAGTGGTATCTAAAAATTTACACTGGACAAACTAACTGGTCTCTGCATAAAAAAAGATGCTTTTTAAATAGGGAGATGGGATAAACATTTAGAATAGGAAATAAAAAGGTAGAAAATGGATGGAAACTAATCAAGGAGAGAACCAACCTTAGAATGGAGGAAAAAATTCCTGACAGTTAGAACAATTAATCAGTGGAACAGCCTTCAGAAGTTGTAGGTGCTCCATCACTGGAAGTTTTTAAGAAGAGATTGGACAGCCATTTATTTGAAATGGTATAGGGTCTCCTCCTTGAGCAGGGGGCTGGACTAGAAGACCTCCAAGGTCCCTTCCAACTCTGTTATTCTATTCTATTCTGGATTGGATTTGATTCTATAGCCACCCACCTCAGCTTCCTAATGGTTAGAACAATGAATCAGTGGAATGGCCTTCAGTGGGTGCTCCATCATTGGAGGTTTTTAAGAAGAGATTGGTCAGCCATTTGAAATGGCATAGGGCAGTGGTGGTGAACCTATGGCACGGGTGCCAGAGGTGGCACTCAGAGCCCTCTCTGTGGGCATGCTCGCCGTCGCCCCAGTCCTAGGCCTTCAGCTGGGTTTTATAAAACCTTTTCGCTTTAGGCCTCCGCCGCCATGTGCAAAAAAAAAAAAAGGTTCAATCAGTCAATTTCAACCTCTCGCGGGGAAAAAAAAGATCTTGCAAAGTTGAAATTGATTGATTGAACATTTTAGCCCCACCCAGTCTGCCGTTACCACCGTAGCCACGCCCACCCAATGGGCCACACCCACCCGGCACTCGACAATGCATAAGTGGGTTTTGTGTTGTAATATGGGCACTCAGTCTCTAAAAGGTTCGCCATCACTGGCATAGGGTCTCCTGCTTGAGCAGGGGGTTGGATTAGAAGACCTCCAAAGTCCCTTCCAACTCTTGTAATTCTGACCTCAGATATGGCACTGTTTTGAGAAAAAAAGTTCAGCGGGGAAATATCTCAGTGGTGCAGGTTCATCTGCCTTTGAAGTGAAAGTTGTGATCATTTGCAAAGTCATTCTTCTGCTCCAGGTTTATCAGGAGACATGGGTTAGATTTCATTAGACAATACAACATTTTTCCTAAATTAAACAGAGGGTGAGGGTTCTTTTCACTTTACATATGTACATTACTCATCAGCGCAAGAATGTCTGGCTCACGCCCAGGCTCTGTTGCGTTAGTGGCCCATATAATCTTTGGCAATTCTCACTATATGATCTACCTCTTTCTTTTGGTTTTAGTTGTTTTTTTTAATAAGCCCTCTGTGGGACTGTGATCATCATAAATATCATGGCCTTTACAATGCCACAAACACTGTCTAGGTTTGCGTGACACACTACTAGCCTATTGGGAACTGAATTGAACTGTTACTTTGCTTCGTGCTGTTCTCTGAACTGCAAAATTCAACGTACCCGATCCGTAAGCACAGAAGGCACCTGCCAATTATACCAGCCATTTGGGGGGGGGGGGCGCTGAGGGGAAATCAGTGTCTTCACTCTTTTTTGTTGCAGCAGGTTAAATAAGAAGTTGCTTTTTGAGCAACTCACAACTTTGCTGGGGATATCCTGCAACTTGTGTAGCAGGGGTGGGTCAAGGTTTTTGACTCCAGGGTTCACATTGGTTGGAGGAGGAGGAGGAGGAGGAGGAGGAGGAGGAATTGCAAGGAGCCAGGGACATGGAAATATTGTGATAAATAAATTAATAATAAACTTGCACACCTTCCAGACAGAGACATACATGCTCGCCCTATTCCTGGGATTGCTAGAACAAAAAAGGAAGCATTTTGTCTCTGTCCTCAGAAAACCGGAAGTGTCTTGGCAACTTCCCATTTCTGGGTTCATGGGTCATTTTGAGATCCTCTCCGTGTGCTCCTTGTTTAACCAACCGTCTGACTATTGGGTTAAAAGCAGAGAAGTCTATGCAGACTTGCCCAGGGACCTTCTAAAGGCAGACGACAACAGACAGAGATCTTGTGAGATCTACCTTGGGACAAGCCCCACTGATTTTACTGAAGAGGGTGTAACTGTGTAACCCCCAGCATCCAATCTGTCTTTAAAAGAGCAAATTGAGAGAAAAGTTTATTCAGATTTATAAAACCTGTTACATCAGGGCTTTCATATCTGGACTGCAAAAATCTAGACAAGGCAACAAAAAGACACTGCAAACTAACGTTTTGTTGCTATCTAGTGAAGCATCTGGAGTTCTGCAAATCAGATATGGTAGTTCTTTGCTAGACTGAGTTGATTAGTTGGTTACATTAATCAATTAAAGAGAATCACTTTCATCAATCAAATAGACTCCTCTGAATGGGGCAAATTATTTATTTATTACATTTTTCCTGCCTTTATTACTTTATAAGTAACTCAAGGCGGCGAACATACCTAATGCTCTTTCCTCTTCCTATTTTCCCCAGAACAACTCTGAGAGAGAAGGACTAGTCTAAATTCACCCCACCAATTAAGACCAGAACTCACAATTTCCAGATTTCTAGGCCAGCACTTTAATTACTACACCAAGCTGGTTTTCTATTTATTTATTTCTCTTGTTATCCTACATATTTAATGGTTTTGTACTATTAAAGGATCAAGGTGAATCAAGATGCCTTTCTAGGATTTTGCCCTGCAATTCTGGAAAAGGTTAAGGTGTTTTTGAGTCAAGAGAGCATTTGTGAGTGTCCTGAGGTAAAACCTCAAGATATGAAAAAACACAGTTGCTTTTATTTTACAGAAATATTTCAGAATGAACAGGAAACAGATGCACAGATCATAAAGGGAAAACTTTGATTCTTCCACTAGACAATATAATTAATATAATATAATATAATATAATATAATATAATATAATATAATATAATATAATAGAATAGAATAGAATAGAATAGAATAGAATAGAATAGAATAGAATAGAATAGAATAGAATAGAATAGAATAGAATACTTGGAAGGGATCTTGGAGGTCTTCTAGTCCAACTCCCTGCTCAGGCAGGAAACCCTATACCATTTCAGACAAATGGTTGTCCAGTCTCTTCTTAAAAACTTCCTGTGTTCAAGCATTCACAACTACTGGAGGCAAGGTATTCCACTGATTAATTGTTCTAACTGTCAGGAAATTTCTCCTTAGTTCTAGGTTGCTTCTCTCCTTGATTAGTTTCCATCCATTGCTTCTTGTCCTGCTTTCAGGTGCTTGGAAAATAGCTTGACTCCCTCTTCTTTGTGACAACCCCTGAGATATTGGAACACTGCTATCATGTCACCCCCTAGTCCTTCTCTTCATTAAACTAGACATACCATAAGGTAGGTATGCAAAATGACATTTGTCTGATCTATGTGCTAAGATGGATAGATTTCATTCTTTGTAGAAATCTTCTTTGTTCCCCAAGAAACCTGATGGGGACAGGAATATGATCTGAAGTTAGTGTTGGGAATTCCCATTTTATGTTCAAAACCATGATCATCTGCAATGACATCTTCACACTATTATTTTCATGCAACCTCATTTCAAAGCCATCATGGCTTCCACCAGATGCCAATGGTCTGACTATTCCATATGATAAGTGTTTCTCAACCTCGGAAATTTTAAGATGTGTGGATTTCAACTCCCAGAATTCTGGGACTCAAAGTCCTCATATCTTCTGGCTGGGGAATTCTGGAAGTCTGCAATCTTAAAGTTGCCAAGGTTGAGAAACACTGCCTTAAGGAGCATTGTGTTATCAACGCACACTTTTATACAGATAACAATAATTCATTATATTACATGAAATCTTACAAGTCGTATTGCTAAGTGTTTAAATCCCAGCTCATGAAATCACAAAGTGTTAGAGCAGTGGTGGCGAACCTATGGCACGGGTGCCAGAGGTGGCACTCAGAGCCCTCTCTGTGGGCACGCGCGCTGTCGCCCCAGTCCTAGGCCTTCAGCTGGGTTTTATAAAACCTTTTCGCTTTAGGCCTCCGCCGCCATGTGCAAAAAAAAAAAAAAAAGGTTCAATCAGTCAATTTCAACTTCTCGCGGGAAAAAAAAAGATCTTGCAAAGTTAGAATTGATTGATTGAACTTTTTAGTCCCACCCAGTCTGCCCTTACCACCGCAGCCACGCCCACCCAATGGGCCACACCCCCCAATGGGCCACATCCAGCCAATGGGCCACACCCAGCCGGCACTCTACGATGCATAAGTGGGTTTTGGGTTGCAGTTTGGGCACTCAGTCTCTAAAAGGTTCGCCATCACTGTGTTAGAGGTTAGCTTAGCATGCTTAATTATTTGGAGAATTTATGTGGCCCCTTGACATGAGCAATACAGCTTTGGGCAGCTGATAATAGAAAACAAGCCAAGACAAAAATAGTCAATAATAATCAGTAATCAATAAGAAATGACCTGTCTCACTTTCATACTTTCTACCAATGGGAATTTTACTTATCCTGGCCTCAGTGCCCAGGGAGAATAAACAAGTTAAAGGCTTTCTAAAGGACCACAGGATCAGGCCCAACCAAACATCAGAATGACAGAGATGGAAGGGACCTTGGAGGTCATCTAGTCCAACCCCCTGCTCAAGCAGGAGACCCTTACAGAATCATGGAATAATAGAGTTGGAAGGGATCTTGGAGGTCTTCTAGTCTAGCTCCCTGCTCAAGCAGAAGGCCCTTACAGAATCATAGAATCACAGAGCCAGAAGGGACCTCGGCGGTCATCTAGTCCAATCCCCTGCTCAATGGCCCATGCCCTTCAGCAAATCCCTCTTCTACTGGTGGGCCCTCCACCCACTATTTCCTTGATGCTCCCCACATCAGGATGGATAAGAACATCAATCCATTAGGTAGGCTTCTTCGGGGAACCCATCTAGGATGACTTTCAAAGCATCACAGTTTATAAGTTATCTCCTTGTACAAAACTAGCCAATGCCATTGGGTGCTTATTAAACAAATCTGTGTAAGGTGGGAACTAAGATAAAACCACTCAGCTTTCACTCATTTTTTTTAAAAAAATCTTTAAATGGAAAAGGATCCAAAGAACTGATTTTAAAACCTCATTTGTTTGAAGGACTCCCCAAATCCCAGCCCAGTTTAAATGTATTCACTTATTACATTCAACCTTTGCTTAGGAGCTCAAGGCATCAGCCATGGTCTTCCATCTTCACAATAAAGTAAACTAAGTTATGCCAACAAATAAGGACAGGTTCAAAGCTATCCATGAAATCTCCATGGGTGATTGAAACCTCATGACTCCTCTAGAACAAATACTCTAATGTTAAATACAGTAATGTGATTTTATCAAAGTGGCCTGTTCAAGGTATATGGACACACTACAACTGGTCACAACATCCTGCCTTAGAAAGAGGTCTCGTGTTTAAGGAACCGCCCTGAATTCATTAGAATGGCGTTTCTCAACATCAACATCTTTATGATGTGTAGATTTCAACTCCCAGAATTCTTAAAAGTTCCTGAGGTTGAGAAACCTTACCTCGGAGATCAGCATGGAAGAAATGATTAAAAGGATGATCTGGGAAACCTTGTTGAAAAAAGCTGAAAAAATGTCCTAGCATTAAGAAACGTTTCTCTTCTAGGGCCATGTTTGAGGTGGAAGTTCTTCTCACTTTCCAGGGTCTTAAGAAAGGCTCAGTTACAAAGAAGTTTGATTGATGCTTTTAGGTCAGGACATGTTGACAAAACAAGCCAGTTGTGAAAGACAGAGAAGGCAGTAACAAAAAGTGACCTGGAAGGAAAATCACTTCCTTGTTATATAATCTTCAGCACAAGTCTAGAGCAACGGGTGATAACATTTCAACCCATCATTTGCTAATCATTTTTCTATTGCTAAATAGGCACCTATATGACTCACGTCTCAAGAAGTATTATCGATCGGGATCAGGGTAGCCAAGATTTTTTTTTAATAGCTTCTGTGCTGATGCCAAAAGTACAATTTGTTCTATAGACTTAATACATATGGATGCCCTGAGAAAGTATTAAAGAGGGATGTACTTCTGCATAAAAGAAGATAAGCCAGCTTCTGAAACTCTGGCAACTTTGAAATGTGTGTCCTTCAATTGCAGGAATTCCCCAGCCGGTATGAGTTGAAGCCTACATACCTTTAAATTGCCAAGACTGAGGAAAAACTGAGATAAATCATCAAAAGCCTGACAAACTGACCACCTTTAGAGACACCTGTTTGCCCTCTGGAGCAGAGAGTAGAGTAGAGTAGAGAGTTGGTCTCTGACAGAAGGCCACCTGAAGAGACTAGAAGCATTTGAAATGTGGATTTACAGGCGGCTGTTACATATAAGCTGGGTTGACAAGATCAGAAATGAGGAGGTAATAAGCCGCCCGGGAAAGCCCAGGGAAATCATCAAAACAATTAAAAAACAAAAGTTAGAATATTTCGGACATGTGATGCGACACCCAGAAAAATACGGCATACTCCATTTAATCCTCCAGGGAAAGATTGAAGGCAAACGAGGTCCAGGCAGAAGAAGAACATCATGGCTTCAAAATCTAAGGGACTGGTTTGGACAAAACTCAGCAGCACTTTTTCGTGCAGCTGCTGATAAAAACAGGATCGCCAACATGATCGCCAACGTCCGATAACGGATATGGCACAAGAAGAAGAAGAGGAAGTTTGCCCTCTTCTCGCCAACAAGCAACAGTTTTTCTTATTTTAAAAAACTATGAGAAAACTGCTTATCCCCTGAAAGCCATGATTCCAGAGTTCTATGGGTTGTAAGTACCCACAGTTTGCTTTTTTTCTCCCAGCATAAACTTTATTTGCTGCCTATTTCGCCCTGCAGCTATTCTAGGCAGCTTACAAAAATAAAAAGGAAGAAACAAAAAGAGGGTAACCGGAACAGAAGTATAAGAATAGAACAATCAAATAAACATTGAAAAAATAAATAAACAAGATAAACATGGAAATAAAGAAGATTAGTATGTTAGACTGAACCGTAATTTGCTGAACCGTGATTGTTGAATAGGCGACTGTGGGTTGGGTTCACATAACACGTCGAACCACACATAATAAGTATAACGTGATCAATGAACTCAACCACAGTTAAACTGATCATGCCGGTGAAAGCACTGATGGTCAAAATGACCTCCACATTTTACAGAGCAAAACAAGGCTTTACTCTGCATGGAATGTAAAAACAAGGTTCGGCCCTGGAGGGGAGAAGAGTCTGAGTTTTCTATTGCTCTTTGCTACCATCTGGTGATCAACTAGGGTTTTGCAGGCTTGATGTGATAGCCATACAAAATCTAAAGAAAAAAACAACAGGGGCCACAGAGGGAAAAGCAGAGGCAATTCAGGGGCCATCCCACGCACACAAAGAGTCTCAGAATTTGAGATTAACAGATATTTTAAACCAAGGTTACTCTATCTCCAACAGCTTCAGGACAGGATCATTACTTAGCAGAGGAACCTTTCCTTGGCTCAGGAAGTTAGGGGAATTAGGGGAAACTGTAGCAGTCTCCTTTCTGCTGATCACCCAACCCCTTGAAATACAAAATACAGGCACACATTTCATTGCTACAAATAGGCAACAGTTAGAGCTTCACCAGGCAGGACTTCATCAGATGCAATAAGGAAAGTATTGAAGCAAGCAGAATGTCATCAGGGGCAGTCAGGAAGAAGCTACCTTTGAAGATTCTTCTCCCTTCTTACAGCTTCAAAGCAACACCTGGGTTACAGGTCAACCAGCCGTGCATCTCCAATCCGCTCTTCCACTCGCTCTGGAGACACTATGTAGACTGTCCCGCCAAGCCCTTCCCAAACAGTCACACTCTGATCCTAAAGTAGGGATGGAAGCGTGTTCCTGGTTGACGTTCCTCCTTCCAGCTGATAAACCTATGGAGCAATGCCTTGCTGTGGACTTGACGTCTCCTCCCCTTCCCTGCTCTTGCACATAGGCGAGCTCAGAAGCACGTGCCAGCCACTCCATAAGGCATCGAAACTCCAGCCCCACCCAAGCTGGCTAAGGCTGTCCTCTTGCAACAGTCAGCAGGCAGCGAGGTCCTGAGAAAGGTGGCAGGTGTCATGTGGCCCGGAGGAATAAGCACAACCTCACTGGGCCAAATGGGGGACTCTCCCCAGAGGGAAACTTGCCGGCACTGGCTGAAGCAGGAACCAAACACACACCCCTTTTAATTGACTGAGGCCCAAACCTTGCCAAATGTCGCGGTTGCATCTGGTTAGAAAAATTGGGATGTCCTAGCAACTTTCTTTTTCTATCATGTACTCATAAACTGGTTTTCCCAGTTGCAATGTATGGCTGTGAAAGTTGGACCATAAGAAAGGCTGAGCGCCTAAGAATTGAGGCCTTTGAACTATGGTGCTGGAGAAGACTCCTGCGAGTCCCCTGGACTGCAAGGCGATCAAACCGGTCAGTTCTAGAGGAGATCAACCCTGACTGCTCTTTAGAAGGTCAGATCCTGAAGTTGAAACTCAAGTACTTTGGCCACCTAATGAGAAGGAAGGACTCACTGGAGAAGAGCCTAATGCTGGGAAAGATTGAGGGCAATGGAAGAAGGGGACGACAGAGAATGAGGTGGCTGGATGGGGTCACTGAAGCAGTAGGCGTGAGCTTAAATGGACTCCAGAAGATGGTAGAGGACAGGAAGGCCTGGAGGAACATTGTCCATGGGGTCGCGATGGGTCGGACATGTCTTCGCAACTAACAACAACTCATAAAGGCCTCTGCATTTGAAACCAGCCCATAAATACCAATGAAGGAGAATATTTGTAGCTCAGGGTTGAAATGAGGGGTCCTTGGTGCTCTTTCAGCTTGCTTGCTTTCTTGCAGAGGTTTCATAACCCTAACTAGGTGACATCATCAGTGCTAGTAAGGAGTGTGGTTTGCTGTCATATAAACACACTCCTTACTAACACTGATGATGTTACCTAGTTAGGGTAATGAAACGTCTGCAAGAAAAAAAAGCAAGCTCAGAGAGCACCAAGGAGCCCTCTGCCCATAAATGAAATACAGGTAATAGCAATGGCACTTAAACTTCTGTACTGCTTCACAGTGCTTAACAGCCCCTCTCTAAGCAGCTTACAGAGTCAGCATATTGCCCGCCCACAATAATCTGGGTCCTCATTTTACCGACCTCAGAAGGACGGAAGGCTGAGTCAACCAGCTTCCAACCACAATCGGGACCAGAGCTTTTGTCACTAAACAAGGCGATTGTCAAGTGAGTCCCATGCGATTGTACGATCTTTTTTGCTGCAGTCCTTATAGGAGTCGCTATGGTCGCTAAGTGACTCGCACGATTGTTTGAGCGAATCGGACTCTTCCCATTGACGTTGCTTGTCGGAAGATCACCTGGAAAGTCACAAATGCCACATGACCTGGTGGACAATAAAACCGTCATTAATACATGCCAGTTGTCAAGTGTCCAAATTTTGATCATGTGATCGTGGGGACACTGCAACGGTTGTTACGTGTGAGGGCCAGTTTTAAGTCACTTTTTTTCAGCATTGCGGTATATTTGAATGGCCACTAACCAAGTGGTTGTAAATCAAGGACTACCTGTAGACTTCAATCATCCTTAGCTGGACTGGAACTAAGATAGTCTTTTGCCCATGTTCCAACACTGTCCAAAGGCAGCATCAAGATCGGTTAAATTGGATACCCATTGACTTGGTGGGAGGTTGGGGGGTGGCTACAGAGGCAGAAAAGCTTTTAGAAGAAGGAGGGAATGAGGAAGAAAGACAATTATCTATGCAGCACTTACCAGAAGTCTGTTCTACTTGAGGGACCATCTCACCCCACCGGAATTGGCCCATCCCACTGGTGCCGGCAAAGGAGGCATGCTATAGGTCCCATCAGCCCAATGACTCCGGCTGGCGGGGTCCAGGAGGAGGGCCTTCTCTGCTGTGGCTCCTGCCCTTTGGAACATCTTGGGCCCCCCATGTGAGGTCGGCCCCAACCCTTCTATCCTTTTGTAAGGGCCTAAAGATGTGGTTCCGCCAGGTGGCTTGGGGCCCCAGCGGGAGAACAGAATAAAGCAACAGAACAACAGAATAAGAGAGTTGGATGGGACCTTGGAGGTCTTCTAGTCCGACCCCCTGCTGAGACAGGAAACCCTACACTATTTTAGACAAATGGTTGTCCAACCTCTTCTTAAAAACTTCCAGTGTTGGAGCATTCACAACTTCTGGAGGCAACTTGTTCAACAGAACCTATACCATTTCAGACTAGTGGCTTTCCAGTCTCTTACAGTATTAAAAATCGTCAATGATGAAACATGGAGGTTCTTAAGAAGAGACTGGACAGCCACTTGACTTTCCAGGCTCTTAATCGACAATCACTTAGTTGACATTAGGAAGATAATGGGCAATGCATATCGGCATTGATGAGACCAAGGGATTCAGATAGTTAGCAAGGGCTCCTGTGCAGAGTGACCTATGCACCTTAGCATATAACCAGCCAAGCTGACTGTTGATACGAGTCCTGAAATGTGTGCAAAGAAAGAGAAACAGACGCCCATTTAACAGTACAGGTAGTCCTCAACTTATGACCACAGCTGTACCCAAAATTTCTGTTGTTAAGTGAGACACGAGTGAAGTGAGTGTTTCCCGATTTTACGACCTTTCTTACCACAGAGGTTAAGTGAATCCATGCAGCTGATATGTCAGTAACCGAGTTGTTAAGTGAATCTGGCTTCCCCATTGGCTTTGCTTGTCAGAAGCTCGCAAAAGGGGATCACGTGACCCCGTCATAAATATGAACCAGTGGGCAAGCGTCTGAATTTTGATCACATAATCATGGGGATGCTGCAAAGGTCGTAACTGTGAAAAACGGTGATAAGTCACAGTTTTCAGTGCTATTGTAACTTTGAATGGTCGCTAAACGAACTGTTGTAAGTCAAGGACTTCCTGTATTAAGGACTAGGGGTTTAACAAAGCAGCATGCCTTCCATTCCTACATCTGACTCTAAAGATGTGAGGTAATAGCCAGGAACATTTAATAATAATAATGATAATAGTGATGATAATAATGATGATAATGGTGATAATGATAATGGTGATAATGATAACAACAACAACAACAACAACAACAACAACAACAACAACAACAACAATAATAATAATAATAATAATAATAATAATAATAATAATAATAATAATAATAATAATAATAATAATAATATTGGTTAGAAAGCAGTACTGCAGGTTAATTCTGCTGATTGCCGGCTGCCGGCAGTTCGGCAGTTCGAGTCTCACCGGCTCGAGTGGCGCGGTGGTTAGAATGCAGTATTCCAGGCAAACTCTGCCCACAGCCTGGAATTTGACCCTGATAGGGTTCAGGATTGACTCAGCCTTCCAGCCTTCCCAGGTTGGTAGAATGAGGACCCAGATGTTGGGGCAATATGCAATATGCAAAACATTGTAAACTGCCCAGAGAGTGTTGTAAAGCGCTATGGGGCAGAAGGTAAGCCTAAATGCTATTGCTATTGCTAACCAGGGGTGACTGAGGTTGGATATGCTGAATGAGGTTTGAAGGAGAGAAATGCATTTGCTCCTTGTGATAATTTCAATTGCCTAATTGTTCTCCTAGAGAGAGGTGGAGACTAGTCACACCTGTAATGCATGCCTTTATTGTTGTATGTGTGTAAATAAACCTATGTCATAGAAATGCTCCAGGCTGTAGTTTAATCTGAACCCTTCAAACCTGTCACTGTTGGGAAATGGGATGCACACTCATAACGGGAGGCAGAACTACACAATCCTAGAGTCTCCTCCCTACACTAATGAGCTATGAAGATTTTAAACTGGTAGCACCCTGTGAACTGGTCCATGTTGCTGATTTGAACAGGATCCAAGGCCATAACTCTCAACTCCTGAAAGGTTAATCCAGAACAAATGAGGGCAAGCACTATAATAATAATAATAATAATAATAATAATAATAATAATAATAATAATAATAATAATAATAATAATAATAATAATAATAATAATAATAATAATAATAATAATAATAATAAAGTTGGAAGGGACCTTGGAGGTCATCTAGTCCAACCCCCTGCTCAGGCAGGAAACCCTATACCATTTCAGACAAATGGCTGTCCAATCTCTTCTTAAAAACTTCCAGTGTTGGAGCATTCACCACTTTTGGAGGCAGGCTATTCCACTGGTTAATTGTTCTAACTGTCAGGAAGTTTCTCCTTAGTTCTAGGTTGCTTCTCTCCTTGATTAGTTTCCATCCGTTGCTTCTTGTCCTGGCTTCAGGCGCTTTGGAGAATAGCTTGACTCTCTCTTCTTTGTGGCAGCCCCTGAGATATTGGAACACTGCTATCATGTCCCACTCATCCTTCTCTTCATTAAACTAGACGTACCCAATTCCAGCATCCGTTCCTTATATGTTTTAGCCTCCAGTCCCCTAATCATCTTTGTTGCTCTTCTCTGTACTCTTTCCAGAGTCTCAACATCTTTTTCATGGGAGACTTATTCAATGTATATGGATTTTACCTATATTTGATTAGTTATTTTCATTTACTGGTTAGATACAGTTAATCCTCGACTTACAATTGTTAGATAGTGCCCAGTGTTCAAGTCTGTCCAGATCCTCCTGTATCTTAAGCTTATCTTCTGGAGTGTTGGCTATTCCTGCCAGCTTGGTGTCATCTGCAAATTTGATGAGTTCCCCATCTATCCCCTCGTCCAAATCGTTGATGAAGATGTTGAAGAGCACTGGGCCCAGAACAGAGCCCTGGGGCACCCCACTCCATGTAGATGCGGTTCCATTGAGGACCACATGCTGAGTACAGCCGGTCAGCCAGCTACGGATCCATCTGGTGGTGATGCTGTCTAACCCACATTTTTCTATCTTATCAAGTAGTAGGCTGTAGTCTACTTTATCAAATGCCTTACTGAAGTCCAAGTAAATTATATCTACAGCATTCCTCTGGTCCATAAGCAACAGAGGAGGTTATTCAAAGAGACTTGGAGTGGAGAATTTCACCTGGTTCTTGAGTGATGAGATGGAGTCCTTGCAAACTTAGCAGATGATCCACCTTCCTTCTTTCCTCCTTCCCCTGATCTCAGAATAGAATAGAATAACAGAGTTGGAAGAAACCTTGCAGGTCATCTTTCTAGTCTAACCCCCCGCCCAAGCAGGAGACCATACACTATTTCTGACAGATTGCAGTCCAGTCTGTTCTTGAAAGCTTCTAGTGATGAAGCTCCCACAACTTCTGAAGGCAGTCTGTTCCATTGGTTGATTTTTCTCACTGTCAGAAAATTTCTCCTTATTTCCAGGTTGAATCTCTCCTTGATCAGTTTCCATTTGTTATGCCTTGTCTGGCCTTCAGGTGGCTTTGGAAAATAGTTTGATCCCCCTCCTCTCTGTGAGACCCCCTCAAATATTGGAACACTGCTATCATGTCTCCCCTGGTCCTTCTCTTTACTAGACTAGCCATACCCAGTTCCATTACCTTCTTAATGCCAACGCAATGCAGCATCAAAGGACTCAAAATTTTAACCCCAAAGCCTATATACAAATGGAGTTCAACCTCCTGGATGTAACACAAGAAAAGAAAACAGGGTCATCTGCCTGAATGAAGCCATCCAAGCAACATCCTCTGGGAAAAATCAGTTTTTAGAACAACAAAACTGATTAGGGGACTGGAGGCTAAAACATATGAAGAACAGTTGCAGGAATTGGGTATGTCCAGTTTAATGAAAAGAAGAACTAGAGGTGACCTGATAGCAGTGTTCCAATATCTCAGGGGTTGCCACAAAGAAGAGGGAGTCAAGCTATTCTCCAAAGCACCTGAGGGCAGGACAAGAAGTGATGGATGAAAACTGATCAAGGAGAGAAGCTTGAGCAGGAGGTTGGACTAGAAGACCTTCCAGGTCCCTTCCAACTCTGTTATTCTCTTAAATGAATGGAATTGACTAAGAGATATAAACCTTTTGAAGCACAGCCTGTTATCTTAAAAGAGACATAAGCGTTTCTTGAAGCACAGCCTCTTATCTTATTAGAACGATTTCCATAGATTAGGCCTCAAAGTGCCAATGGGTGATGTTTTCTTTTCGGCATCTACCATTTCTGCCCCCCTTTCTTGGTTTATGAGAGATGCTTCCCCTTTTGTTTTATTCTTCATTTCTCCTTTTCCTTGTCTTGAAGATAAGCAGGAGCGGGAAATAATCTAAAATCCATGATCTATAGAAACCGGAGTAACTTATGAATATATATGCTTACATCATCTGTTGCTCGTGCTTTTCTGAAATGTGTAAATATGAGTGCATCCCTTTTGTAAGGTGGGGCTCTCTCTCAATATCCTTTGGAAGGGGGTCCCACCACTGCGTACTGTTTAATACAAAACTGCAGTGAGCCTCTATTACAGATTGTCCTCGACTTGCGACCACAATTGAGCCCAAAATTTATGTTGCTAAGTAAGAAATTTGTTAAGTGAGTTTTGCCCCATTTTCGCCCCATTTGTTAAGTGAATACCTGCCATTGTTAAGTTAGCCACACGGTTGTTAAGTGAATCTCGTTGCCCCACTGACTTTGCTTATCCAAAGATTGCACAAGGTGATCACGTGACCTCAGGACACTGCAACCGACATAAATATGAGCCAGTTGTCAAGCATCTGAATGTAAATCACAGGACCTTAGGCATGCTACACTGGTGTGGAAATTGGTCCTAAGTTATTTTTTTCAGTGCCATTGTAATTTGGAACCGTCAGTGGACAGCCATTTGTCTGAAATGGTATAGGGCAGTGATGGCGAACCTTTTAGAGACTGAGTGCCCAAACTGCAACCCAAAACCCACTTATGCATCGTTGAGTGCCGGGTAGGTGTGGCCCATTGGGTGGCCGTGGCCCACTGGGTGGGCATGGCTGTGGTGGTAACGGCAGACTGGGTGGGAAAAGTTCAATCAATCAATTCCAACTTTGCAAGATCTTTTTTTTCCCCGCGAGAAGTTGAAATTGATTGATTAATTGAACCTTTTTTTTTTGCACACGGCGGCAGAGGCCTAAAGCGAAAAGGTTTTATAAAACCCAGCTGAAGGCCTAGGACTGGGGCGACGGCGCACGGGCCCACAGAGAGAGCCTCTGGCACCCGTGCCATAGGTTCGCCACCACTGCTATAGGGTGAGTTTTGCCCCATTTTATGAGTTTTATGAGTTTTCTTCCCACCATTGTTAAAGGAATCACTGCAGTTGTGAAGTTAGTAGCACGGCTGTTAAGTAAATATGGCTTCCCCGTTGGCGTGGCTAGTCAGAATGTCACTACAGGTGACCACATGATCCCAGGACACTGCGACCATCATAAATACATGCCAGTTGCCAGTTATGGGTGCCCCATCACTGGAGGCTTTTAAGAAGAGACTGGACGGCCATTTATCAGAAAAAGTATAGGGTCACCTACGAGACCGGGGAGTTGGACTAGATGACCTCCAAGGTCCCTTCCAACTCCCTTACTGTTAAACTGTTAAATCTGAATTTTGATCACATGATCATGGGGATACCATACTGGTCACAAGTGTGGAAAACGGTCATAATTCACTTTTTTCAATGCCGTTGTAACATGGCATGGTTACTAAATGAACGGTTGTAAGTCAAGGGCCATCTGATATCGGCCGTGTCCCTTTCACCTACCTTCTCCACTCCATCTTTCTCTCATTTTACCTCCCACTCTTTGTTCCATTGCTGGAATCTATACAGTCCCAAACGAAAAGCCAGTCTGAACAAATGTTTTCTGAGGCACCCGGGGAATTTCCCCAAAGTGTAAGAAAGAATCTTTCAAAAAGTGGTTGCATGTGTATTTTTAGGTGTAACTCCATTGTGACAGGGCACACCCAGGCCTACATTGTATTCCTTTCCCAAAATCAAACTGGTTCACATTCAGTCTCTAAGTTGCCCGTTTCCATCGGATTTGTCTTCCTTTGCGGAGCAAAATACAGATAGTCCTCACGTTACAACAGTTCATTTAGTGGCCCTTCAAACAACAGCATTGTTAAAAATTGACTTATGACCGTTTTTCACTCTTAGGACCGTTGCAGCACCCCCGTGGTCATGTGATCAAAATTCGGCCGCTTGGCAACTGACTCATATTTATGACGGTTCCAGTGTCCCAGGGTCATGTGATCACTTTTTGCGACCTTCTGACAAGCAAACTCAATGCGGAAGCCAGATTCACTTAACAACCATGTTACTAATTTAACAACTGCAGTGATTCACTTAACAACTGGGGCAAGAAAGGTCATAAAATGGGGCCAAATTCACTTAACAACTTATCAACAGAAATCCCTGACATATGACCACAAGTGAGCCCAACATATCTGTTGCTAAGCAAGACAGTTGTTAAATGAGCTTTGACCCACTTTAGGACCTTTCTTGCCACCATTGTTAAGTGAATCATTGCAGTTAGCAACATGGTTGTTAAGTGAATCTGGCTTCCCTATTATCTTTGCTTGCCGAAAGGTCATAAAGGGTGATCATATGACCCTGGGACTAACCGTCATAAATATGAGTCAGTTGCCAAGCATCTGAATTGTGATCACGTGACCATGGGGATGCTGCAAAGGTTGTAAGTGTGAAAAACGGTCATAGGTCACCTTTTTTTCAGTGTCATTGTAACTTTGAAGAGTCACTAAATCAGGGGTCCTCAAACTTGGCCACTTTAAGACTTGTGGACTTCAACTTCCAGAATTCCCCAGCCAGCATGGCTGACTGGGGAATTCTGGGAGTTGAAGTCCTGAAGTCTTAAAATGGCCAAGTTTGAGGACCCGTGCACTAAATGAACTGTTGCAAGTCAAGGGCTATCTGTATTAGAGAGGACTCTAGTAGCTTGGCATGGAGCTTTAGATAGCAACTGGGTGTTGAAATTGGCTGATTGGTTTTAGGAAACCAATATGAGCTAAATTGGATTAATATTTGGGCTGGTGGAAAGATTGTCAAAGATAATTGTTTGGACATTATCCAAAGAAGTTATGCAGAAGAGGAGAAGGCATTGCAGACCTTTCTACTAATGACAAGAAACTTTTGGTGGAACTGAAGAAGATGGAACACGAGAGTCCCAAAGAGGCCTTTTCAGGAGGCAACTGGACTTTTTTGTTTTTCTTTGAAGACGTTTCGCTTCTCATCCAAGAAGCTTCTTCAGCTCTGACTCTTCAGCTTCAGAGCTGAAGAAGCTTCTTGGATGAGAAGCGAAACGTCTTCCAAGAAAAACAAAGGAAGTCCAGTTGCCTCCTGAAAAAAGCACCTTTGGGACAACCGTGGCCTGGATGACGGAGAACCTCCATAGACATGGAACATGAGAAAATTCAAGGTTTGCCTCTGGAGAAACGTCAGCAAATAATGAGCAGGGATTTCAGACTTTTCTTAACTCTAGACAGAAACAGTTTTAGTATTTAGAAATACAGACACAAATACAGGACATGCATACAAGGCATGTCCACACGTATCTCACTCACTTTGCCAAAAGATCTTTGGACTGTTCTGAGGCTACAAGCTAGAGACCAGGAAAAATGTTGCTTTAGTTAGGTTTGAATCAGACTAAAGATAGTCCTCAACTTACAACAGTTCACTTAGTGACTTATGGGCATTTTTCACACTTGCCGCATCCCCAGGGTCACGTGATCAAAATTCAGAAGCTTGGCAACTGATTCATATTTATGACAGTGGCAGTGTCCTGGGGTCATGTGATCCCCTTTTGACAAGCATAGTCAATGGGGAAACCAGATTCACTTAACAACCATGTGACTAAGGGCAGTGATTCACTTAACAACTTTGGCAAGAAAGGACATAAAATGTGGCAAAACGCACTTAACAAATGTCTCACTTCACAATAGAAATTTTGGGCTCAGTTGTGGTTGTAAGTCAAGGACTTCCTGTATTGACTACTCAAAAAAAAAAAAAAATAATACAAAAAACAGTTGCATTTTGATACTGATAAAGCTGGACAGAAATTGCTTCTTATGGGAAAGAAAAATAGCTTTTTAAATGGAAAGAGAACATTGCTGGAAAGATGTGTGGCCTTGCCTTTCAAACAGAGAAAGTTAATGCCATTGGGAACTCCTTATGAAAGTAAAAACAGAAAATGAAAACTGTGGATTAATGTTGACATTTATGAAGACAAATAACATTGTCAATCCTGTTTAGTGAACTTATTACAGATGGTGAAGAAGCAAAGGTTATAAAATACATTTGGGAGAAAGAAAGAAAGAAAGAAAGAAAGAAAGAAAGAAAGAAAGAAAGAAAGAAAGAAAGAAAGAAAGAAAGAAAGAAAGAAAGAAAGAAAGAAAGAGAGAGAGAGAGAGAGAGAGAAAGAAAGAAAGAGAGAGAGAGAGAGAGAGAGAAAGAAAGAAAGAAAGAAAAAAAGAAAAAAAGAGAAGAAGCAAAGGTATAAAATAGGTGTTTGGGTTCTTGGGAAGGAAGGAAGGAAGGAAGGAAGGAAGGAAGGAAGGAAGGAAGGAAGGAAGGAAGGAAGGAAGATGGACAGCGGCTAGACAAGCAGAGATAAGCTCTAGGGAAGAATAAAAATTAAGATATAATCATAAAGGATTTTTAAGACTGCAGAGATCAAATTTGTTAAATGAATGTGGTTTTTTTCCATTGAAAGTGGAAAGCTAGACTTTGAAATGGGAGCAAGAGAGAGACTTTTGAAATAAAGATCTGGAGATGGTTACATATGAGCACTATGAACTGCAAAAACAACTGTCCAATTGGTTGTTGACCAAGCAATAATTGACTGCTGGTTATGATCACTTATTGTGGTCATGTGATGGGAGAAGATGTTGAGCTAATACGGAAACTATGCTTGGTAAGGTTAAGGGAAGTAGAACAAAGGCAATAGACAGGGTGGATGGGATAATTTTATTATCAGAAGAAGCTGGAAGCAGATTGTGATGACAAACATCGGTCTACAACATTGCTTCACAAACCAGGCTAAGATGGATGGACTTCAATTCATGCTGGCTGAAGCATTCTGGGAGTTGAAGTCCACCCATCTTAAGAGTTGACAAGGTTGGAAAACACTCTTAGACAGAAGGTTCAGAGGTGGAGTAGAAACCCATCTGAGGAGGCTTTGGATGATCATTTATGACCGCCTGGTCCAGAAGAGGGATCACCCAAATCAAATAAGGGTGAAGAGGAAGATCCCTACCCACAAGCAAGAGAAAGAGGGCTCAAGAAGTGGGGTGGGGGAAAAAAGGGAGATTCAGATGTAAGAGCCTGATGGATACCTGTGAAAGGAGAAGGAGCTAAGGAGCTTGCTGAGGACTTCAATCTGGCTTAACTCTGTGCCCAATCATCCTTCCGCATATTAAATTACAATCGTCTGGACTTCCTGGTATTTTTATTACTAAACCCTGGCGTCTCTGAAGTAATTAATGGATTCAAGTCATCCGGCAACTCAAGATAGATTTCATTTAAAAAATTTCCCTGAATTCCACTCCCCACCCATCTTGGTAGGAAGTATTCTGACTTTTCCCCGAAAAGCATCAAGTTCAGGTCAAACGTTGGGGGGCGGGGGAGGAGGGGGGAATGGTTTACAGTTTCCACCTAAAGTTTTAGACACAAAGCAACAGAGTTCCCAGGATGTTTCTCTCTCTGTAGTCTGTTTTGTCTATGTGTATTCAGATAAATACACCATACACACACACACACACGGAGAGAGACAACACTGATAAAAAAAGAGAAAGAGAGAAAAATCAGTACCAGTAGTCCTTAACTTACCAGCACAAATCACCCTGAGATTTATGCTGCTAAGTGAGAAATTTGTGAAGTGAGTTTTGTCCCATTTTACGACTTTTCTCGCCACATTTGTTAGGTGAATCACCGCAGTTGTTAAATTAGTAACACCCTGGTTAAGTAAATCTGGCTTTCCCATTGACTTTGCTGGTCACAAGGTCACAAAAGGGGATCCCGGGACACCGCAAACCATCATAAATATGAACCAGTTGTCAAGCGTCTGAATGTAAATCACCTGACCGTGGGGATGTTGCAATGGTCATAGGTGTGAAAAATGGTCACAAGTCACTTTGTTCAGTGCCGTTGTAAGTTTGGTCACTAAACAAACTGTTGTAAGTCGAGGACTACCTATATGTCAGGGAAAGGATTTGTCTGTGCTAACTTTAAATGAACAAGGATTTATTCTGCTTTTTCAGCATAAGAATGCCCAGTAACTATGAGTCCCAATTAATAGCTGTGATTGTGACAATTACGAAACAGCTTTATTTCATTTGTGGCATCTGGGAAAAAATTACACTTCAATTGCTAGGTTAATGCATGGGCTGGAAACCAAAGCTAAACATAACCCGCCGGTCCTGTCTGCCCATCCTGTCCTCTTTTAATATCTTGTGCTTGGCTATAATTAACTTTGCAAGTTAGCATCAAAGCTGATGGTCAGCATACCACAGAGGTCATGCCATAGCTACGGATACCACGAAGGTCCAAGAAGGACCCCGTCCCAGCAGACACAGGTGAGAGATTTGGGCTGGGGATCCCCCAGGGAGTTACAAAGGAGCTCTGTCAACGTGGGAGGGTTGAGGGTGAAGGGTTTAAGGGTCATGCGTCATGTGTGCATGTGGCAAGAGTCTTCTGTGGGATTTGCATGTCCACCCTGTTTCTTACTTGAGTATCAGACAGACATAATCATAATTACAGCTCAGACTTGAATGTTCTCGAGGAACCGATGGGAAATGATAAGCCTTGGGAATATGAAGGCACATCCCAAACAAGAGACAAGGCCTGTTCATAGACTACCTGAGATCACACATCACACTGAGAAATAGTGTGACTCACTACGTTTGGGCTCAATACACTGCATGAACCCCAACCACTGTGGTTTGTCAATAGCTCTTGTGATTAGCATGCTATGCAAAGCAAACTGTGACTTATAAAACAAAACAAGGCTGAAAGTTTTGTGTGGATGTGAACCCTCATTCAGAACAAAATGGAACAGTATTCATGAAGGGAGTGGAAACACCGACAAAACAATTATTGCCAGAAATTAGGGCGGAACTCCTCATTTCTAATTGTTTAATAGGGGAGTATTAATCTCTGATTCAGATTACAAAACCACAACCACAACATATCCTTTCCCAATTAAAATACACACAGGCATGCTCATATCCATTATGTATTGGTTATGTAGTTCTGGAGGGGTATCAAGGGGAGTAAGAGAACATACCATACTATTCTGGCACATTACATATCTGTAGATTTTCTAAGAACCACCATTCAGTTCTAGGAGCCACTACATAATATTTCATGTTTCCTACACAGTGAAAAAGTGTGATCTTCGTCTCATGCACAACTACTTCGTGTGCTGTGATTGTAATTGAATTACTTGAGGACAGTACAGGTAGACCTCGACTTAGTGACAATTTGAAGTTACAACGGCACTGAAAAAATGACTTATGACTGTTTTTCGTACTTACGACCACTGCAGCATCCCCATTGTCGTGTGATCAAAATTCGGGCGCTTGGCAACTGGCATGTTATCTGTGATGGCTACAGTGTCCCAGGGTCACGTGATCTCCTTTTGCGACCTTCTGAGACGCAAAGTCAATAGGGAAGCCAGATTCAGTTAACAACCGTGTTACTAGTTTAACAACTACAGGGATTCACTTAACAACTGTGGCAAGAAAGATCGTAAAATGGGGCAAAATTCACTTAACATCTGTCTTGCTTAACAATAGAATTGTTGGGCTCAGTTGTGGTTGTAAGCCGAAGGTTACTTGTATGTATTTAGATATTCTCTCATTTTACTGTCTTCCATGCTTTCATTGGTATTTTTCTCACTTGGGTTCTAAGAAGACATCACAACTTGTGGGAGGAAAAATCTCCAATTTGTAAGGTGATAACATCATGATATGATGATGATGATGATTTAGGATCAACCAAAATAAGACAACATGAACACTTTCCAATCCTCCCAAATGTTTCATGAGCTGTGATGTTACTGAAAAAAAAAAAACAATAGGGTGAGATTTTTAAAGTAGCTTCTTGGAGAAAGAGTGATGAGAATCATTTCGGTTAGTTTGGTTATATAGCACTAATACAGGGATCATCCAGCTGTGAGTTTGGGTTTTTTCCCCTCACAACTATCTTCTTTTCAGAAAAGGATGACCTGCGTGGACAGACCTCCAGATGTGTTCGAAACTTCTTCAGAACAACAGTTGGAATTGCGGAGTGAGGGACACGCAGAAGGATTTTTCACTGCAGCTCTCCTGCTGAGGGGACAGGACCTTCTTGTGGATACAACCGTGACTTTGGGTCAAAAGGACTATAAAGCCCACGGCATCCTTCTAGCTGCAGTCAGTTCTGTCTTTCTGCAGCGTTTAGAATGTGGGGTGCAAGAAGGGATGAATCTGGATGGTGTGACCACACCATCTGGCTGGGAGGCCATTTTGAATTTTGCCTACACAGGAGAGTTAGAGCCCATCCCAATCATGGCTGGAGACATCCTAGATGCAGCTGAGGCCCTGGGTGTCCCTCGTGTGGCTGAAATATGCAAGGTAGTGTTGATAGGAATAGAGAATGAGGATAGACTAAGTCCAGTGGAAGAGAAATGGAAGACACTACAGAGGCTTGAAGAGATGTACAATGAAGGCATCGGTTGGGACATGGAACTTAAAGCTGAAGGAGATACATTTCGAGGTATTGGGTATGTCTAGTTTAATGAAAAGAAGGAGTAGGGGTGACATGATAGCAATATTCCAATATCTAAGGGGCTGCCACAAAAAAAAAGAGGGGGGGTGTCAACCTATTTTACAAAGTGGAAATGGATGGAAACTAATCAAGGAAATAACCAACCTAGAATTAAGGAGAAATTTCCTGACAGAACAATTAACCAGTAGAACAACTTGCCTCCAGAAGTTGTGGGTGCTCCAACACTGGAGGTTTTTAAGAAGAGATTAGACAACAATTTGTCTGAAGTGGTATAGGGTTTCCTGCTTAAGCAGGGGATTGGACTAGTCACTAGAAGGCTTTCAATGTCTCTTCCAACTCTGTTATTCTGAGGTGAATAAGGTAGAGTTGATAGAAAAGCAAAAAAATTAGAGTGCAAGGGCTCAATAGGTTGGGAAGAAGTGGAAAAACCCAGATTTGGGGTAGGAATTGTCTTGGAGTTAGGGTCAGTATAACTTGTGTTAAAGATACAGTCCCTCAATTTCCTGACCTCATCTTCTCTACTTTCAGTTCACCGCTTAGCCTTGGCTTGTGGCTGTGAATTCTTCCATGGTATGTTTACCAGCGGCATGAAGGAAACTCAACAGACCAAGGTTCCTCTTTGCACCCAATTCACTGCAGCTGATCTGGGGTTGATCATCTCCTTTGCTTACACAGGAGTGCTGAGAGGTGGATGGGATTATATACTTGAAGCTGCACAAGCTGCTCTTCAGTATCAAGTCTCTGGCATCTTGGACCTCTGTCTGGATCTGTTCCACTACAAGCTCACTCCAGAAACCTGCTTGGATGTTCTGTCTTTTGCCCGTGCTTATAGTCTACATGATCTTGAAAGCACTGCAGAGAAGTTTATATTAAACAACTTTGCTTGTGTCATGAAAACGCCAAAGTTCCTAGATCTTCCTGTAAACCAGCTGGTGGCCTTTCTTAGTTCTGATTCACTCTACATCCTCCATGAACTAGAAGCTTTCCAAGGAGCTGTCCATTGGTTGACTGCTGACTGGGCTGGGCGGATGAACTGTGCTGAGAAACTGTTGCAGTGCGTCAGATTCCCACTGATGTCCACTCGAGAGCTCAAGCAGGTGCGGAAAGAAGAGATGATGGCTGATCCTGGTCGCCTCTACACCCTCATGGTTCAATCCTTAGCTAGCATTCCACCAGGTCCTTCCAAGATGGAGCAACTTCCTTGCCGGGTGAGATATCCAGAGAAGGTCATTGTGATTAGCGGAGGAGATACTTTGACAACAAATATGGCTACTCGCAGCCCATGCCAGGATTTCTGGTTCACCCACCGCTTCCTCAATGGCATCGGCTTGGTCAAACAAGTGGAGTGGCGTCGTCTTGGGTACCTTCCAGAGAAACCACGATTCCGGCATGCTGTAGTGGTCAAGGACAATAAGATGTACCTCTTTGGGGGGAAGCATTATTATGGCGTCAGGGATACTATGTGTTCAGTGTTCAGGTGAGTTGGAAGACCTGCTGCTTGAAGACAAGAATTGGGAAGGAAGGAGAGGACAGATGTGGTCCCATTCAGTGAAGATACTTTTGAGTAAGAGTGGGAAGATGTCAGGTTTAATATTTTAATGAAGCATCCAATGGTCATGATTATGAGGGAAGGAAATAGCAATAGCACTTAGACTTATATACTGGTTCACAATGCTTTACAGCCCTCTCTAGGTGGTTTACAGAGACAGCATATTGCCCCCCAATAATCTGGGTCCTCATTTTACCGACCTTGAAAGGATGGAAGGCTGAGTCAACCTTGAGCCGGTGAGAATAGAACTATTGAACTGCTGGCAGCCGGCAGTCAGCAGAAATAGCCTGCAGTACTACATTCTAACCACCACGGCTCATTCTGTGATTGATCCAGCATTCAAATGAATGAATGCTGGAAACGACCAGCATTCCTGTTAAGGTATCTGAAACCACAGTGGAGGGGCAGCTAAAACATTTTTATATGGTTCTCCAGTGATTGGGAATACTGGTTGGGCACTCATCATAGGCCACCATATCCCCAAGATTCATGATGAAGCCACTGAACTAGCAACATGTCTATGGAGATTCCCAGTCATCCAGATCATGGTTGTCCCAAAGGTGCTTTTTCAAAAGGCAACTGGACTTTGTATTTCCTTGAAGATGTTTCACTTCTCATCCAAGAAGCTTCTTTTAGAACTGAAGAAGCTTCTTGGATGAGAAGCAAAATGTCTTCAAGGAAAAACAAAGTCCAGTTGTCTTTTGAAAAAGCACCTTTGGGTGAACTAGCAACAATTTATATCCATCCATCCATCCATCCATCCATCCATCCATCCATCCATCCATCCATCCATCCATCCATCCATCCATCCATCCATCCATGTCATATGAGAAGTTGGGATCCTTATCATCAGGAGCTTGGCCATCTGCCAACTTCTGATTTTCCCCCCCCACACAGTTCAGAAAAAAATATAGTAAAATCCACAGTGCTCAGAAAACCTAGAATGGGTTGGACAGGGAAGAGACTTATTCCTGACACCCTGGAGTACTTCAGAATTGTTCTCTGGCCTTCTGCCTGTGTATCCCGAGGCCAGAAGAAAGAATTAATCCACTGATCTAATTTTGTTCTACCTGGTCTGATTTGGTTAAATAACTATACCATCAAGTATCTATCCAATGCTACTTTGGTGTGTGTGTGAGACCCCATCTTTGAAATAACTGGCTTTCTGTGTTTCCATAACACGTCTATCCTTTATATTATCCAGCAAAATATGTTGTGGAAATCAAAACATAGCCTGATAAATCCCAGAAGGTTTTAAGAAAGTCCAGGAGGGATTGTGGCTTCTCGGTCCTCTTGCAAATACTAATTAACCAAACTTTCCACATATGGATTCTGCAACTGAGAAATAGGAACCAGGATGTCCCTAGTTAGACTTCCTTAACCAGGAGGAACATATCTGGCACATGGACTGTCCAGGAATAAGGACTAGTGGCCCATTCATAACCAACCCAGAGACAGAGTTAACAGAATAACAGAGTTGGAAGGGACCTTGGAGGTCTTCTAGTTCAAGCCCCTGCTCAAGTAGGAAACCCTATACCAGGGGTTGGCAACCTTGGCTCTTTTATGACTCGTGGACTTCAACTCCCAGAATTCCTGAGCCAGCATGGCTCAGCTTGGAAACCTCTCCCTTTTCCCTCAGCATGGCTGGCTCAGGAATTCTGGGAGTTGAAGTCCACGAGTCATAAAAGAGCCAAGGTTGCCTACCCCTGCCCTATACCATTCCAGACAAATGGTTGTCCAATCTTAGAAACCTCCAGTGTTGGAGCACCCACAACTTTTGTAATCAAGTTGTTCTACTGATTAGTTGTTCTAATTGTTCTAACTTCCTCCTTAGTTCTAGATTGGTTCTCTCCTTGTTTAGTTTTCACCCATCCGTTGCTTCTTGTCCTGCCTTCAGGTGCTTTGGAGAATACCTTGACCCCCTCTTCTTTGTGGCAAACCCTTAGATATTGGAACATTGCCATCATATCACCCCTATTCCTTCTTTTCATTAGACTAGGCATACCCAATTCCAGCAACATTTCTTCATATGTTTTAGCCTCCACTCCCTTAATCATCTTTGTTGCTCTTCTCTGCACTCTTTCTAAAGTCTCAACATCTTTTTTTACATTGTGGCATTATTTCCATAGAGAATTCTTATTCCTTCTTTTACAGGTTTGATCCTCTTTGCGGGAGTTGGGAGCGACTAGCTGACATGACCAATTGCCGGAGCTATTTTCCCGCAGTTTTCCTGCATGGTTTCTTCTACGCTCTGGGGGGGAGCTCCAATGAGGTTTATTGCCTGGATTCTGTGGAGTGCTATGAACCTCGGAGCAACACATGGAGGTAGGAGCTCATGGAGACTTAAGCAGATGTGCTAGGTCCAGGTCTGGAGACCATGCAGTGCAAAGGATATAGGTAGTCCTCAACTTAAAATCTTTCGTTTAGTAACCATTCTGTCAAGCGCCAGGGAAATTGGGAGATCCAGGCAGTTCCAATAGGCATAAAGATTTGTTGTAAGCTTAAGCTCTCTACAAGAATCTGAACTACTAACAGTTAAAGCAATTTGGCAGTAAATAAGGAATTCATGGTCAGCTGGACTTAAATCACTTGTGGGGACAAAGGATTCGTGACTGATGACACATTTGATCCCTCCCTCAGGCTCAGCCTGGTCATCTCCTACACATTTGAAGGTACAGCAGCACTGAAAAAAAGTGACTTATCACCTTTTTTCACACTTAGGACTGTTGCACCATCACTGTGGACATGTGACCAAAATTTGGACATTGCTTGGCAACTGGCATGTATTTATGACGGTTGCAATGTCCTGGGGTCACGAGATCCCCTTCTGCAACCTTCTGACAAGCAAAGTCAATGGGGGAATCCAGGTTGACTTTACACCCGTGTTACTAACTGCACAGATTCACTTAACAACTGTGGCAAGAAAGGTCATAAAATGGGGCAAAGCTCACTTAACAACTGCCTTGCTTGGCCATGGAAATTTGGGGCTCAATTGTGGTCATAAGTTGAGGACTCCCTATAAATCTGAAAGGGGCATGATTTCAGAAGACAACCTAAATATCTGTTTTTCACAAATAATTTGTTGGGTTTCGACGAGCTAGCTAAACATCACACTCTATGCTCCAGCAAAGCAGTTATTTTCACATCCCTAATTTTTCTTTAGAGGGGTGCAATGGCTCAATAGTTAAAAGACCCCGAGCTTGTCAGCTGGAAAGCTGACAACCCGGGTTCAAGACCCGAGCAATGCACAACAGGATGAGCTCCCGTTCCTACTCCAGCTCCTGCCGCCCCCTAACAATTTGAAAGCATGCAAACGGAAGTAGATTAATAGGAGCAGTTTTGGTGGGAAGGTAACAGTGTTCTATGCATCTTTGGCATATATAGTCATGCTGGCCATGGAAAATGTCTCCGGACAACACTGGCTTCCTCAGCTAAGAAGCAGAGATGAGCAGCACACCCTTGAGTCCGACACGACTTGATAGGGAAACCTTTAATTCCCCTTTATTTATTCCCACCTTTATTTTATTTCAGGCCTTGTGCACCCTTGCCAACCCCAGTCTGTGGCCATGCAGCTTGTGTCCTGGATGGATGGATCTACATCACGGGGGGCAGCGACGGCTCGTGCCGCTGTCAATCCTCTCTGATTCGCTATCGCCCAGATGGTCCACCTCTCCTTCTGGCCCCCATGCAGGAAGAGCGTGCTGGGCACATCATGGAGGTGCTGAATGGGCGGATCTATGTGGCTGGCGGTCTACGATGGCGGGACGGGCACGGGGGCTACGCTGACCAACTGGCTTGTGAGATGTACAGTCCAGATCAAGACCTGTGGGTCACCTTGCGTCCACTTCCCCAAGCTCACGTCATCGCTGCCTCTGCCACCCTGAACGGAGAGCTCTACATCCTGGGAGGGTACAGCCACAACACCTATCGAGATACGCATCTCATTCACTGCTACAACCCTTCTCACGACCGTTGGGTCAACCTGGGGACGTTGCCCCAGGCTTATGCTGATCTAAAGGCCTGCATTTTAGAAGTGCCCTCATCTTACAGACAAAGTGAGCCATCAATCACGCAGGCTCCCGACTTGGACATCCCTCCTGATGCTTCACTGGATGTGCCCTACCAAAGCTCTAGGTCAAGCTGCTGAAAGGCTCGAGGGTAGCGTATTGGCACAGGTCCTGGATTTGCATGGACAGACCCGGGTTCAAGTGACTTCCTTGGGTGATTTTGGGGTTGTTGTGGTGGGGATAAAAGAAGGGGAGAGGAGAGAAGGATTGTTCTGTGTATGCTTTGAGTTCTCAGCAAAAGGCAATATAAATGCTAATGTTAACAAAAATGCAGGCAGTTCTCAACTTGCAACCATTCAGTGACCATTCAAAGTTGCAACAACGCACTGAGAAATGTGACTTACGACTGGTGCTTGCACTTAAAACCAATGCAGCATCCTCGTGGTCACATGACCAAAATTTGGGTTTTTAGCAAGTAGCATTTATTTATGATCGTTGCAGCATCTCAGGGTCACGTGATCACCATTTGTGACCTTCCCAACCGGCTTCTGACATGCAAAATCAATAGGGGAAAGCCGGATTTGCTTAAGGAGTGCATGATTCATTTAACAACTGCAGTGATTCACTTAACTGTGGCAAAAAAAAAAAAGTTGTAAAATTAACTATGACTCACTTCGCAATCGCCTTGTTTAGCAATGGAAATTCTGGTTCCAGTTGTGGTTGTAAGTCAAGGGTTACCTGTAATAATATTATCTTTATTTCTCACTAATAACAATAATAACTGTATTTCCCACTTGGATTGCCACTTAATTCAAAGTAACACTGAAAAATATTTTTATCCGTTTGAAAAAGCAAAGAGACTGGAGAAAGAGCTCTCATTCCCACATGCAGATATGATTTCTTTGCAGCTGGATTTTTATGCAGGTGAACTCAGTTGGACTGTGCGGACACAACTCAAGTGAAAACCATTGAAAAGGCAGAGACAGTAATATGTTGGTTGAGGTTCTAGATCACATGAGGAGGGCTCCACTTCCAGGACAAGGGGCCCACAAATCCTTTGAGTGGTAGTAGTTCAGGCCAGGATGATTTCATGTATGTTGTGATTAAAATTAAATCTAATTAATACTATTCTCCTGTCCTGCTTCTCACCCCCAATTTTCACCAAAGCTACACCCATTTAATATCTACCTGCTTTGCACCTGATAAAGGCATCTAATCTCTACATATGAGAAGCCAGGCAGACAACTCTGCAGTGAATCTCTCCTCTATAACTTCTTAAGAAACGGGCCTCTATCTGCCCCATTGTAGGGTATTTCCTGGATGACTTTCTCTGCATTTGGAAAAGCACCAGGGTCATGCTTACTGTTAAATGGCACTTTTATTGCCATAAAAAGAACTGATCTAAGTAACTCCAGAACCTTAAGCTACGTTCTAGGCTCTGCTACAACAATAAGGGTTAAGAATTGTCTGAACTTGCAGATATAAAGTGTATAATCCAGTGTTTCTTAACCTAGGCAGCTTTAAGATCTGTGGACTTCAACTCCCAGAATTCTCCAGCCAGCATAGTGGCTAGGGAATCCTGGGAGTAGAAGCCCACACTTCTTAAAAGTTGCCAGAGTTGAGAAACACAGGTATGACTACTAAACGGTTGATTCATGATACTCAGTTGTTGATTAAAAGTGTAAGAATGGAGTGGAGAGTGGAGTGGAGTGGAGTGGAGTGGAGTGGAGTGGAGTGGAGTGGAGTGGAGTGGAGTAGAGTAGAGTAGAGTAGAGTAGAGTAGAGTAGAGTAGAGTAGAGTAGAGTAGAGTAGAGTAGAGTAGCAGAGATGGAAGGGACCTTGGAGGTCTTCTAGTCCAACCCCCTGCTTAGGCAGAAAACCCTATACCATTTCAGACAAATGGTTGTCCAATCTCTTCTTAAAAACTTCCAATATTGGAGCATTCACAACTTCTGGAGACAAGTTGTTCCACTGATTAATTGTTCTAACTATCAGGAAATTTATTCTTAGTTCTAGGTTGCTTCTCTCCTTGATTAGTCTCCATCCATTGCTTTTTGTCCTGTCCTCAGGTGCTTTGGAGAATAGCTTGACTCCCTCTTCTTTGTGGCAACCCCTGAGATATTGGAACACTGCTATCATGTCACCCCTAGTCCTTCTTTTCATTAAACTAGACATATCCAATTCCAGTAACCGTTCTTTATGTTTTTCAGCCTCCAGTTCCCTGATCATTTTTGTTGCTCTTCTCTGCACTCTTTTCTAGAGTCTCAACATCTTTTTTACATCGTGGTGACCAAAAGTTGGAGAATTTGAAACAAAGGATAATAGGCATATGGCATCCACAGTTCAACTAATATTGCTGAATTTATAAAGTTATAACTAGGTTTAGTAGCCTCAATCTGTACCGCTCAAGTTCACTGGGCAGATACTGTGTTACCATGACATTCTCCAAAATAATATAAAATTTAAAAAATCCATAGAGACATGCCAAACTACTTCTCTATGATGCCAAGAAAATTACATCACTCTAAGCTACCAAGGGCCGAACTTGACTCAAACTTCTAATGAGGTATTATTTAGCAACATTTCATAAGCAGGAAGAGTCTGCCAACTTGTGCTTTAACATAACCAGCAAGTCACCTCGAAGTCTTCCAAAGATCCCTCCATTTGGACCAGTCTAGGAGAAAAAAAGTATTTCTGATTTTCTGATTCGTCCACTGTTTCAAATTATTGAAGAATATTTCAGAGAATTTTCTCACTGGTAACCCCGTGGGTAAGAAAAGTGATTTTAAAAAAAAACACCTGCCTATGAAAATGAGACTATCCCATGGGTCTAAATATAAAAAAAAAACCAGGGAGAAAAATAGGAACATGAATGGGAAACAGCAGAACGTTTAAAACACAACCAGAAAAGTCCATCTAATTTATTACCTGATTGAAGAGAATCCGATGCTTCTGAATGGATGCAAAAGTCCTTACGGAGAGTGTTGTGTTCAGAAACAGGAAGCATCACGGATTCTTGATTAAATGTTTGCAGGCTGGCTGTCTTTGTTATTTCTGAACGCAATTACTTTCACAATGGATTTTTGGATTCAGCTAAAAAAAACCCCAGCTAATCTTTTAGCAGTGATTGATAGTTGCTCTGCCCAATCCACTAGTATCCTCGCTAGTCATCCACTTCTACACATCTAACCAGAAAAAGATGCCAGGGGTGGTTCTCTTCTTAAACACCAGTTTTAACTGGTCAAGCTCTTATGCCCACAGGATTAAACGAGACATGTGTATTTAAGAAGAATAGGATATTTCTAG
The DNA here is from genome assembly GCA_023970755.1 of Azemiops feae. Lineage (NCBI taxonomy): Eukaryota > Metazoa > Chordata > Lepidosauria > Squamata > Viperidae > Azemiops > Azemiops feae. Next base: position 230,550 of record JALGBA010001267.1, read on the forward strand.
CATATTTAGACTCCCAGCACGGGGCCAATTGATCAGACACTGAAGGGGGCGCTATAGAGCCATATTCAAATGCAGTAGAGAGGGCTGCAGAAGAAGCTTTGTTTTAAGATAGGTAGAAATTCCATAGGTAAAGCTCATCTCTCAGGAGAAGCTCTCCACGAAAGGGAAAGCTTCAATTGTTGAGTGACGTAGGAAGCATATAATGCAAATCTTGCTTACTATAAAAGAAAAAAAAAATGTTCATAATCATAAATTGCTCCAGTGCCTAGGAAGTTAGGTGTTATGATGGTTAACTTCATGTTTAAATGAAGCTGCTTTGGTGTAGTGTAGTGTAGTGTGGTATTGGTCAAGGAGTAGGAAAAAGGAAAGAGGGTACCTTGGATTCCAAGAAGGATCACAAAAGTTTAAAACAGGGGTCTTCAAACTTGGCCCTTTTATGACTTGTGGACTTCAACTCCCAGAATTCCTCAGCCAGGCAAGCTGGCTGAGGAATTCTGGGAGTTGAAGTTCACAAGTCATAAAAGGGCCGAGTTTGAAGACCCCTGGTTTAAAAGATAAAGGAGATACAAAAAACAATCTATGGAAGGTAGGAAGCTTATACAGCTATCAGCTGTAATCTAAAATCAATGATTATTGACTACTGTATTTCCAGGACTAGGAAGTATTTACATTTTGAGGTCCTGATGGAAAGGCAGGATCCAAATCTAACTGAAATAAATAAATAAATAAATAAATGTTGGACTTTATTATGGAATTTTCCCCAATGCTAGGTCAAAATGCTTTCCACCCATTTTGAGTGGGAAAAATAAATGGCCTTGGAATGTGGTCCTTACTGCCAATATCTCTGCCTTTACCCAAGTCCCTGTCCTCCCTAGCAATCAAAGTCTCACAGATAAGATCCACGATCAATTATAAAGAAACGGTCAGTCCCGAAATATGCTGGACACGAACAGCCATGAAGGCTTTGGAAAAAATATTGAGATGCCATGATATGGTTGTCTTGGATGGTGTTGGAAAAAGGAGAAAGATACTATAAACTAGTACAGCTAAGGATTTCAGACTGAAGATACAAAGAGAATCCCGGCAAAGAAAGAAAGAAAAAAAAAAAAAGGATATATGATGAGCTGCAGGTGATGTAGAGATAACTGCATGTTTTGTGGATTCATAGAAAACATTAAACTTGGATAAAAAGGGTTGATAGACTGCATCGTGAGTGAATCAGGCCACTAACTTAAGCCACTATATTACTTCATGTATTTATTTCTATTCCGTCTTTATTATTTTTATAAATTGCTCTAGGTGGCAAACATATCTAATGACTCAAAAGTGGTGAACATATCTAATACAGTCTTCAGCTTACACCCACAACTGAGGCCAAAACTTCCGTTGCTAAGCAAGACGGTTAAGTGGGCTTTGCCCCATTTTATGATCTTGTTTGCCACTGTTGTCAAGTGAATCACTGCAGTTGTTAAGACAATATCATGCTTGTTAAGTGAATGTGGCTTCCCCGGTGATTTTGTTTGTCAGAAGGTCGCAATAGGTGATCACATGATCCTAGGACACTGCAACCGTCATAAATACATACCAGTTGCCAAGCAAGTGAATTTGGATCATGTGACCATAGGGAATGCTGCAAGGGTCGTTAACTGTGAAAAACTGGTCATAAGCCACTTTTTTTTCCTCCCCAGTGCTATTTTTTTTTTATAACAAATTTTATTAGTTTTCCAATTTAACATCCAAGTATTTAGAAGGCAGCGTGGTGACTGGGTAATCAATAGTTCAGTAACAGCATTTTTAGTACATATCTCAGGTTACATTGTCAAAAATTCCTTCTTTATTACCTGTTAATATTTGATATAACATAGTTAAACTAGTAAATTTCTAACCATAGCAGGCTCAATTAAAGTATTTGTCAATATATTTTTTGCTTATACTGTACATATCCATATCCTGTTTTTAAGTTTTATCTAATTCTTAATTTCTAATCACAGTATTCCAATTTTAACCTTTAACATCCATAATGTTCAAATTTCTGGTAACCCAAATTTCCTTTATTTCACTACACAAAAGTTTTAATATCTAAAATACACATATTACTTACTTAAATATATTCTTATTTTATTTCATAAACATTTTCTAATTCTCATCCTAGTACATCATAGCTTACTAACAGAGTAACCTTTATTGTCTCAAATCCATCATCTATATTTTCTGGGCTAAGCAAAAGTTCAAGGCTGATTCCTAATATTGCTATTTTAACTTTGAACAGTCATTAAACAAATGGTTCTAAGTTGGGGGTTACCTGTACTCGTTCTTCCTCCTATTTTCCCCACAACAACCACCCTGTGAGGTGGGCTGGGCTTAGAGAGAAAGAGAGACTGGCCCAAGGTCAGCTAACCAGTTTTGGTCTCTACAGCAAGATTAGAATTAAGACCCACGGGTGCTTTTTTTTCAAAAGGCAACCGGACTTTCTTGTTTTTTCCCCTTGAAGACGTTTCGCTTCTCATCCAAGAAGCTCCTTCAGTTCAGAACTGAAGAAGCTTCTTGAATGAGAAGCGAAACTTCTTCAAGGAAAAAAAAAAAGCCTTTTGAAAAAAAGCACATTTGGGACCAGCATGACCTGGATGATTGAGAATCTCCATAGACATCAGAATTAAGAGTTTCCTGGTTTCTAACTTGACGCCTTTAAGCACCAGATCACTGGCTTCGGTGATATTACCACTCAGATACATCAACAATTTAACTGGGTGGCTTACATCACAGAAGAAGCCTCCACAGGGAGTCCTTGACTTACAGCAGTTCATTTAGTGACCGTTCGAAGTGACAACCGCATTGAAAATAGTGACTTAGGACTGTTTTTCACACCGAAAACTGTTGCAGCCTCCCCAGGGTCACGTGATCCCAATTAAGATGCTCGGCAACTGACTCATATTTATGACGGTTGCAGTGTCCCGGAATCACGTGATCCCCCTTTTGTGACCTTCTGACAAGCAAACTCAATGGGGAAGCCAGATTCACTTAACAACTGTCTTACTAATTTAACAACTGCAGGGATTCACTTAGCAACTGGGGCAAGAAAGGTGGTAAAATGGGGCAAAACACACAATAAATGTCTCGCTTAACAACAGAAATTCTGGCCTCAATTATGGTCATAAGTTGAGGACTACCCTTATTTGTAGCTCAGGATTGAAATGAGGGGTCTTTGGTGCTCTCTGAGCCTAACCCTAATCCTAACCCTAACGGTCCAGGGGTAGGCAACCTCGGCTCTTTTGACTCGTGGACTTCAACTCCCAGAATTCCTGAGCCAGCATGGCTGGCTCAGGAATTCTGGGAGTTGAAGTCCACAAGTCATAAAAGGGCCAAGGTTGCCTACCCCTGCGCCTAACCCTAACCCTAACCCTAACTGATGATGTTACCTAGTTTGGGTAATGAAACATCTGCAAGAAAGCAAGCAAGCTCAGACAGCACCAAGGACTCCTCACTTTTGATATCACCATTCAGATACATCACAATTGAAGTGGGCGGGTTACATTCACAGCAGAAGCCTCTACAGATAGTCCTACCGCCCCAATTGAGCCCAAAATTTCTGTTGCTAAGTGAGACATTTCTTAAGTAAGTTTTGACTCATTTTATGACCTGGCCACAGTTGTTAAGTGAGTCACAAGGCTTTTAAGTGAATCTGGCTTCCCCATTGACTTTGCTTGTCAGAAGGTCGCAAAAGGGGATCACATATCCCAGAGGGACACTGCCACCGTCATGAGTCAGTTGCCAACCGTCTGAATTTTGACCATGGGGATCCCACAATGGTTATACGTGTGAAAAACGGTGCTAAGTCACTTTTTTCACTGCCATTGTAACTTCAAATGTCACTAAACAATCTCATTATAAGGGGAAAAAAACCCAGCTAAGAAACTAAAGATCCTGATTCGTATTAATACTTTGCTTAGTTATTTTCCAATAATTTTTAGACAATGTATATTTTTGGTGTACTTTTTTTGTATTGATTTTGTTGGGAGTGTTGTTGTGGTGGGGTGTTTTTCTTCCTGATCCGGGTTGTATTTCCTGTTTTTATTGCTCGTTTTGTTTGTTTGATGTTGCTGGTCATTGATCAAATAAATAAACACAATTTCAAATTTCAAATCGGTCATAAGTCACTTTTTTCAGTGCCTTTGTAACTTCGAAAGCTCACTAAGTGAACTTGTTGTAAGCCGAGAACTACCTATGCAGTGTATATTGGAGGGGGTGACCCTTTGAGAGCTGTATGCAACGAAGTCCCATTTTAATGTATGCTGATTAATGTACATTTAAAGTGACAATAAAGTTATTATTCTATTCTATTCTATTCTACATTCTGTTCTACTCTACTCTGTTCTACTCTATATTCTATTCTATTCTATTCTACTCTACTCTATATTCTATTCTACATTCTGTTCTACTCTAATTCTACTCTACTCTATTCTATTCTATATTCTATTCTACATTCTGTTCTACTGTATTCTACTCTACTCTATATTCTATTCTACATTCTATTCTATTCTACTCTACATTCTACACTACTCTACTCTACTTGTATTAAGTTCCCGCGCTGGATCCCGGGTCAAAGCGTCGGATCCTTTCTCTGCGCCTTTAACGCAACGGGTTAATCCGGAGGCTTCGGGCGAGGCTCCCTCGGTTGTCTCTAAGAGGAGGAGGAGGAGGGCCCAATTCCGTTTATCGGCAATAAGCGCCCTATGACCGGGGGTGGCGCTTCGGCCGCCGCTCGCTTCCTTCTTCGCTTTTCTCCTCCTTGCGAGTTCGGAGCACGGAGCTCGCTCGCTCGCTTGCCCGCGAGGAAGAAGAGGGGGCGCGGGTCTGTCTCCGGCGTCCGAGTCCGGAGCTTCTCCGGGGGCTGAGGAAGGGTGAGAGGGCGCAAAGGACGAGCCCGCCAGGCGAGGCTGGCACTTTGGCTTAGAGACGCCGCCGCCGCCGCTTCCTGGTTAGAGTCAAAGGCGTGGGAACATCATCAGCTGTCCTGGGTGGTGGGAGGGAGGAGGAGAAAACAACAACAACAACAACCCTCCATGGTTTCGCCGGTTGGCGGGCATCGCTAAGCACCCGTGTCACGCCTCGAGCTAGGCCGTGGGGATGTGAAACACGTTTCCCCCCAGCGTGCTGAGTCATTCCCGAAGCGCTTGTTTGGGTTGTCGGGTCAATTATTTCCACTTTCCCCCCAAGATTTCTTGCAGATGAGAGAAGAGTTTTGAGCCTTTCCCCCCCTCCCCCTTTCTTCTTCAAAGGGATCAAAGGCGTTTTATTGTACAGGTAATCCTCGACTTACAACAGTTTGCTCGGAGCTAGGCCGTGGGGATGTGAATCGCGTTTCCCCGAGTGCGCGTAATCTCCCTCCTACATCTTGGTATGGCTGTGGAGAAATGGGTGAACTCTGCCTTTGCACTGGTTGAGAAAGGCCCAGCATTGAGGGAGAAAGTTGCCCAAGACAATTATTTCCACTTTTCCCCAAGATTTCCTGCAGATGAAAGAAGAGTTTTGAGCCTCTTTTTTTTTTTTCCCCAAAGGGATCAAAGGTATTTTATTGTACAGGTAGTCCTCGGCTTACAACAGTTTGTTTAGTGACCGTTTGAACTTAAAACGGCACTGAAAAAAGTGACTTATGACCGTTTTTCACACTTAGGACTGTTGCAGCATCCCGGCAGTCACTTGATCAAAATTCAGACGCTTGGCAACTAGCTCGTATTTACGACGGTTGCAGTGTCCCGGGATCATGTGATCACCTTCTGTTACCTTCTGACAAGCAAAAGTCAATGGGGAAAGCCAGATTCACTTAACAACCCTGTTACTAACTGAACAATTTCAGTGATTCATTTAACACTGTGGCAAGAAAAGTTGTAAAATGGGGCAAAACTCACTTAACAAATGTTTCACTTAACAACAGAAATGTTGGGGTCAATTGTGGTCGTAAGTCAAGGACCACCTGTAGTTTTTCATTTAGAAACTACTTAGGAGTTTCTTAAAAGTCTGCAACTTTTAGATGTGTGAACTTCAACTCCCAGCTTGGAAAGGCAGGGGCTTATTCACACAAACCCCGACATAATTTTTACATCCTGGTTTATTGAACAAACCACTGTTATGTAGATTCACCAGGGATTAATGCTCCACACACTGAACTACATAGTCTACCCCCCCCCCCCAACAGCCCACTCCCAAAAACTACTCCAGCACAAACGAAAAGTGGTTAGTTTGCTTGTAGTTTTGTGTGGGGCCTTAATTCACTCCCTCTGTGAATCTACATAATGATGGTTTGTTCAATAAACCGGTGTGTAAACATTATGACTCCGGGTTTGTGTGAATAAACTACTGCCTTTCCAAGCTGAGGTAACTGCACCAGCCTTTCCCAACCCGGCTGCCCTTTAGGAACCATTTTGGTTGAGGTTTATGGGTTATGGAACTCCTGCATGCTCAATGGTTTGGGGGCCCTAGGGGGGGCTTTCCTGCTCTGTCTTTCCTTAGAAATGGAGGCTACTACAGGTAGTCCTCGACTTAACCACAACTGAGCCCAAAATTTTTGTTGCCAAGTGAAATATTTATTAAGCGAATTTTGCCCCATTTTGTGACCTTTATTGCCACAGTGGTTAAGTGAATCACTGCAGTTGTTAAATTAGTGACATGATTGTTAAATGAATCTGGTTGTCCCATTGACTTTGCTTATCAGAAGGCCGCAAAAGGTGATCACATGAACCCAGGACATTGCAACAGTCATAACTGTGAGTAACTTCTCAAATGTCTGAATTTTGATCATGTGGCCATGGGGATGCTACCACAGTCATAACACTGAAAAACGGTCATAAGTCACTTTTTTTTAGTGCCGTTGTAACTTTGAACGGTCACAGGTAAGTCGAGGACTGCCTGTAAAGAAATTATAGGCACCTTTGTAAATATTGACCTATTAACTTTAATATTTTCTTACACTCCTTTTTAATCGTCCTCCTTCTCTTGTACATGCTTCCCAAGTTCAAATTTGCCCCGGAGGTAAATGTATTGGCAAGCCAATCTTTGCATAATGAGTTGGCATCACCCTGTTACACATAGAGAAGAACAAGAAGCCATGTTGGGTTTGGACAGACACGTCACCCCATTGACATGTGTGAAATGAAGGAAGTTCTTTTTTTCTCACACCCCGGATTAGTGGCAGTGACAATGAATTAACCAGGGATCCAGGGTGAGGGAAAATTGAGGCTTAAGGATTGAGCAAGGTTGTGTCATCTGAAAGATGTTTGGGGCCTTGAGTTCAGGGTAGGGAGCTCTCTAAGCCAGCGGATGGGATATGTTCCAGGATGTGATCCAAACAAGGTCATACGGGTTTTTAATTTTTGTGTTCTTTTTATCAAGCGTCAGCCAGGAGAAAGAAATTTGAGCAGTAACCACTTCCAATATTTCTCAACCTCAGCCACTTTAAGAGCAGTGGACTTCCAACTCCCAGAATTCCCTAGCCAGCATGGCTGACTGGAGAATTCTGGGAATTGAAGTCCACTGCTCTTAAAGTCGTTGGCCAAGTCTTCTTCAGACAGCCAAGTGCCATCTTCAGTGCTGCTAAATGAGTTTGAATTATTTGTGTGGGTAATTTGGCCCCTTTTCTAACCAGGCAAAGCATAATAACAAAGTAGTTTGTGCTTTGGGATTCTTAGTGCTGCCTCAGCTTGGTGGTTTTCTTGCAGACGTTTCATTACCAATCTAGGTAACATCATCAGTGCTAGAATGAAGTTTGTGATTTGGCCATCATAAACTGAACCTAATGTCTGTGTGTATGAGCATGTGTGGGTGTGTGGCTAGCATATAACAAAATGTGCCACCGATTAGAAATTATCTTCCTACTTTCTCTCATCTAGGTGTAAAGAAAAGGCTTCTGAAATGAATTCGTAGGTTTACCATCTATCACAGTCTGCAGAAGTGACAGATGAGCTGGGCCTGTCTGGTGATCCTTGGAGAGGTAAATCTTTAATCTTCTTTTCTTTATCTTCTAACCCATGGCCTATTCCATTTCAGCATTCCTTCTCCTTGATTGTTCCTTTGAGCATATTGATTTTCCAATATCTAAGGGGCTGTAACAAAGAAGAGCGAGTCAAGCTATTCTCCAAAGCACCTGAAGGCAGGCCAAGAAGCAATGGATGGAAAGTAATCAAAGAGAGAAGGAGCCTAGAACTAAGGAGAAATTTCTTGACAGTTAGAACAATTAATCAGTGGAACAACCTGCCTCTAGAAGTTGTGGAAGTTTTTAAGAAGAGACTGGACAACAATTTGTCTGAAATGGTATAGGGCAGGGGTAGGCAACCTTGGCTCTTTTATGACTCGTGGACTTCAACTCCCAGAATTCCTGAGCCAGCATGGCTCAGCTTGGAAACCTCTCCCTTTCTCCTCAGCGTGGCTGGCTCAGGAATTCTGGGAGTTGAAGTCCACGAGTCATAAAAGAGCCAAGGTTGCCTACCCCTGGTATAGGGTTTCCTGCCTGAGCAGGGGGTTGGACTAGAAGACCTCCACAGTCCCTTCCAACTCTGTTATTCTGTCTTTTCTTGGTCTTCCATGTTGCCTTATAACCCCAACCCAAGGGCTAAAAATGCAAAACAAAGGCCGAAATATTTGATTCCACCCATTCTGAAGCCAGCCTTTTTGCAGCCAGTGCTATAAAGTGTCATTCTTCCTCCTTGCCTATGGCTAAGAGCAGGGGACCCTGTGAACTGTAATTGCTTCCTCTTCTTCTTCTTCTGCCATATCCGTTATCGGACGTTGGCGATCATGTTGGCGATCCTGTTTTTATCAGCAGCCGCACGAAAAAGTGCTGCTGAGTTTTGTCCAAACCAGTCCCTTAGATTTTGAAGCCATGATGTTCTTCTTCTGCCTGGACCTCGTTTGCCTTCAATCTTTCCCTGGAGGATTAAATGGAGTATGCCGTATTTTTCTGGGTGTCGCATCACATGTCCGAAATATTCTAGCTTTCGTTTTTTAATTGTTTTGATGATTTCCCTGGGCTTTCCCAGGCGGCTTAAAACCTCCTCATTTCTGATCTTGTCCACCCAGCTTATACGTAACAACCGCCTGTAAATCCACATTTCAAATGCTTCTAGTCTCTTCAGGTGGCCTTCTGTCAGAGACCAACTCTCTACTCCATAGAGCAGGATAGAAAAAATATAGCATCTGACAAGCCTGATTTTCAGTCTTAGGCTTATGTCGTGACTGCAGAAGACCTTTCGGCCTTTGTAATTGCTAGGGCAGTGTTTCCCAACTTGGACAACTTTTTAAGATGTGGGTGGGGAATTCTGGGAATTGAAGTCCCAGAAGACATTGTAAAGTGGCTCAGGTGTCATAAGGGATCATTTAAGCTCAGCGATGTTGACTTAAAAAATAAACTGAAAGAACTTCTGCTTCCTTTTTGCAGCAGAATCACATTTGGTCTTGCACACCCTTGGTAAAGATGCAAGAGTTTTAAATTTAAAGGTGCATTTTGAAATATTGTACGTTCTGTCGAATGATCTTTAAAAGTTTGGTGTTTTGTCAGTAAAACAGCAAGAGCACGCGGGTTGGGCTGGTTAAGAAAAGGCAAGTCTTGGGCCTTTGAAAAGTTTTATGATTAAAGAAAAAAAAGCACAATTACTTTTATTTCTACTTGGGAACCGTTTCTGGATTTTGTGCTCGAGGTGGAAAAAAATTGGAAAATTGATTTTGAGTTTTATCGATTAGATAAGTTTGTTGTTATAGAAATGGCTGGTTTATACTATTATGTAAAAGTTTAAAAGTTGAGGCTTGATGCTATTATCTTATTCTACTGCACCAAAGAGATTCGGAAATCAATACCTTTTCTTTCTTTTTCCCCTTTTTCCTACAGTTTCCCCCTTTCCCCCCCTCCCCTATCTTTCCTACTGTTTTCTTTTGCATTTTTGCATTTTATATTATAAATTAATAACAATAAAAAAACAGTTTTAAAAGCAAGCTTGCCAGTTGAATTTGCATGCCCATTTTGAGAACAAGCAGTTCACAACTGGACTTTTACTCAGACACACAATCACTGCCTTTATTTTTTTTTCCCTTCTGCAGAGATTGAAGCCCTGTTGACTTTTTCCTCAAAGACTATGGATCCTATTGCCCTACACTGCATGGAGAAGCCTTCTGTCCATGCTAATGCTCCTGTTCCCCATATTCTCCAAAAACTGGAGGAATCTCGACTTCGACTTTTGAATCCTGTCTGTCCTTCAGGATTGTGGGTAGGTCCCCTGAAATCTCCTGTCGCCCAGGGCCAGTCAGTGGCTGATCCCAGAACAGTTGATAACCTCAGTTTCCTTGATCTCAAATGCTCCAGGTTGGCCACTCAGCATGATAAGGTACAGCTAAGATGCTGTGCCTATGAAAATATTCCTAATAAGTGTTGGCTTCAATTGGATTCCTGGGTAGTTGATTTAAACGTTGTGCCTTTTTCCCAACCGCACACGATTATGAGAAACAGAAATGGTGAGGGTCTGAAAGTGGTGTCCTGGCAAGTGGTAGCCCCTGGCTGGCCTCTGTTTTTCAAAAGAAGGGTTAAGTCTAAGTAGGATAGGAGACCACAAGGAGCTCTCAGAGACGTACATTAGACCAGGAAAGTGAAAATGCCAGCAGCAGATTTGCTTCTATCATATAGCCAAGAAAACTGCTGGAAGACATCTTGTGTTGTCTCTCTAGAAATCAGGTTCAACGTGGAAGAGAGCTTTTTCAGACCCAACCCTTCTGCCAAATTATCAAGGGAAATTTTCAGGGTATCGGAAAGAAGAAAGGAACCATGCCGACGTTTGAATTCAACTGTTGCTGCTCCGCTCATTTAGATGTGTCTGATTGTGTCCCAGCAGAAAGATGTGGGTGAGGCAGAGAAACTTGGTTTGGCACACGTGGAGAGCTTGTGGAAAGGCCTGGAAGGATCTACAAAGAGTGACAAAGTCACAGAGGCCAGAGAGACATCGGGAAGAAACCAGAACCAGGAACAACACAAGTTAACGGTAAGGAAGCCGCCGCTGAATGAAGTCAATTCAAGTGGTGCCTATCGTCCTCACCTTAACGACCACAACTGAGTCCAAAATTTCTTTTGCTAAGCGAGTCCGTCGTTAACTGAATTTTACCCCGTTTGACAACCTTTCCTGCCACGGTTAAGTGAATCACTGCAGTTGTTAAGTTAATCACAGGGTTGTTAAGTGAATCTGGCCTCCCCATCGACTTTGCTTGTTAGAAAGTCGCAAAAGGTGATCACGTGACCCTGGGACACGGCATCCGTCATAAATATGAGTCAGTTGCCAAAGCGTGCGAATTTATATCACTTGACCATGGGGATGCTGCAACAGTTGTAAGTGTGAAAAACTGGCCATAAGTCACACCTTTTCACTGCTTTTGTAACTTCGGTCATTAAATGAAGTGTTATAAGCCGAGGACTACCTGTACTTGGGGGTTGGAGTGTGTGTGTGTGTGTATGTCTGACACGATGGCCTTCAATGGTGCTTTTATTTTGTTTCTTTTCCAGCTATCTGAATTTCTGCAAACCGGGCCTAAGAAATTGCTCTCCTATTGCACCTTCTCTCAGCCAAATTTGCTACGGTTGGAAAATCCCTTCGGGACACAGCCCGCATCTTCCAGCCTTACTTTGCCAGGGCTAGAAGAATCCAGAGCTCGGTTGTTGCACCCTGTAGTTCCAGCAAGCCTCTCTCTGGATTCTGCAAAGCTTTTGAAAGGGTCCTCATTGCCTCCTTGGGCAAAACTCTGTGCCACTGACTCGCCAACTGAAGAGGAGACCTTTCAATCTTGTCACGAACTGGAGGAGCACCAGGTAAGAGTCAAACTTAAATTAAGAAGGAAATACAGGTTGTCTTTGACACAAGACCCCCCCCAGCTGAGCCCCAGCTTTCTGTGGCAAAGCAAGACAGTTGAGTTTTGCCCCCATTTTACGACGTGGCTTGCCACATTCGTTAAGCGAATCGCTGCAGTTGTGACGATAGTCACATGGTGGTTAAGTCCATCTGGCTTCCCCAGTGACTTTGCTTGTCAGAAGGTTGCCAAAAATGATCACATGGCCCCGGGATGCTGCAACCGTCATAAATACATGCCAGTGGCCAAGAGTCTGATTTGATCATGTGACCAGTGGTTGTTAAGTGTGAAAAACAGGTGTAAGTCAGTTTTTCAGTGGCCATTGTAACTTCGAACGGTCACTAAAAAGAATGGCTGTAAGTCAAAGATTACCTATCATAGCTTCCACCTTATCTGTAGAAATTAAGTACCCGATCAAGTCTCCTTCATGGTGAGTTTGATTCCTGATGATACATTCAAAGAGTACAGAAGAGCAACAAAGATGATTAGGGGACTGGAGGCTAAAACATATAAGGAACGGTTGCTGGAATTGGGTATGTCTAGTTTAATGAAGAGAAGGACGAGGGGAGATATGATAGCAGTGTTCCAATATCTGAGGGGCTGCCACAAAGAAGAAGGAGTTAAGCTATTCTCCAAAGCGCCTGAAGGCAGGACAAGAAGCAACGGATGGAAACTAATCAAAGAGAGAAGCAACCTAGAACTAAGGAGAAACTTCCTGACAGTTAGAACAATTAACCAATGGAACAACCTGCCTCCAGAAGCTGTTGTCCTTTAATTTCAGATCTCTGCACAGATCTCTACTTGGGAGCTTAGATTAGCTTTGAGCCCATAAGGCTGTGCAGAGAGTGGTGAGGACGGCAGAAAAGATTATTGGCCAGTTCACTTCCTTCTATCCAGAACTTAGCTTATAAGCGATGTGTCAAGGTTCCGACTGACGAGCTCAACGAAGTAAGCATAGCTGAGATGATCCAATCTCTAATGCAAAACTTTATTGAGCAAATCGTATCGGCACAGATGAAAGGAAAACCAGCTCTGGCTATTTGGTGCCAAAGCAGTATATTAAAAGTAAAGAAACTCCCTTCCCCTCCCTGACAGTGCAGGTCACATTACCCAATCATGCTTCAGACCATTATTATGAGAAAAAGTCTTTTGACTCTCAGTAAACAATATCTTGCACGACCTGGGTTCTCAAACTCAGCAGCTCACCACCTGCAAGGCACATTCCATTCTCCCCCCCCCCCCCATCCCCTGGGTCTGAAGGCAAGCCAAGGAACAGAAATGGCTGAAACAGCAAGAGGCTTCTTCAAGCTTGACACGATGATGACCAGGGTCTGCAGCATTGTCATGGATGCTACACATCATCTCCATGACCAGGTTTCTTTGTTACCTTCTGGGAGGAGGCTTCGTGTATCCAAAGCAGAATAACTAGATTCTGCAATAGCTTTTTGAGAGTTAACAAGTTTGATACTCTGTGTGTGTATGTATGTGTGTGTGCGTGTAGCCTTGGCCAATGGATCTCAAAGGAAGGTGATACAATAAACGAAATTGAACGGCATGTTAAATGTGGTTGGCAGGCATTCGGCAAGCTAAGCATCATTTTCAAGAACAACCTCCCCCCGTGCCTGAAGAGAAAAGTTTTCGATCAGTGTGTGCCACCTGCTCTAACCTATGCCGGTGGACACATGGGCACTAACCACACAATCGATACAAAAGCTACGAGTGGCGCAAAAAAACTCATGGAAAGATACACGCTCAGCATTGCAAGACAAGATAGAAAAACCTGCACATGGATTAGAGGACGAAAGTACACGGTATCATCGAAGGAGTAAAAGAATTGCAACGGAAATGGGCTGGTCCCATAGCAAGATGAACTGATGGCAGGTGGACCACGGCAGTCACAGAATGGATCCCACTCGATAAAAAGCATCCACAAGAGAGGCCTAAAACAAGATGGATCAATGAGATCAGCAAGTATTGCGGGCCCAATTGGCAAAAGAAAGCTCGGGACCGTACTGGTTGGAAACATGCGGAAGAGGCCTTCATCCCGCAGTGGATAGACAAAGGCTGGAATGGTGATGATTTTCTTTTGAGAGTGGGCATCAGAATTTCATTTTTTTAATGTGTGCCAGTGTTCCATGCATTTTATGGGGACTTGGGACTGAGAGCTGCCCCTCTAACACTCGTTGGTTCCAGACATTTAACAAACAATTCCTTATTAGATAGCTTGAATGGGCATCACCGACACACAGTACGTGCTGTTGGAGCAGATCTGGAAAATCAAATGGAGGGAATGGCATCCTAAACTTCAGGATAGCAGCATCATCTTCTTTCACATTTAGTGGGTGGCCATTGCTTGTAGGCTGATTTGACTTGGTGGCTTCACAGTGACTTGTATTTTTCTTCTGTCCAACGGTAGAAACCAGAGGATGAGATGGACTCATTTGGTGGCATCCCAGAATATGTCCTTGCGGTGCCCGAAGATGAGTCGGAGCAGCTACAGGAGGAGGATGACACCCTGTTGTCTGAGATACAGGAGGATGATGAAGGGGTGGCTGTAAAAGAGCAGAAGGTAAGAGGGCCAAGTCTTTGAGGGCGCCATCATTTCCCCCCATTTTTGTGGATATTTGCAAACAAAAACAGCTTTGCAAGCAAGAATAATGCAGGTAGCCCTTGACTTACGACCACAACGGAGCCCTACATTTTTGTTGCTAAGCGAGACGGTTGTTAAGTGAGTTTTGCCCCACTTTACAACCGTTCTTGCCATTAAGTGAATCACTGCAGTTGTTAAGTCAGTATCATGGTGGTTAAGCGAATCTGGTTTCCCCATTGACTTTGCTTGTCAGAAGGTCGCAAAAGGTGATCACGTGACCTTGGGACATTACAACCGTCATAAATACATGCCAGTTGTCAAGACTCTGAATTATGACCATGTGACCATAGGGATGCTGCAAGGTTCATAAGTCACTTTTTTCAGTGCTATTTTAACTTAGAACAGTCACTAAACAAATGGATAGAGTAGAGTAGAGTAGAGTAGAGTAGAGTAGAGTAGAGTAGAGTAGAGTAGAGTAGAGTAGAGTAGAGTAGAGTAGAATAGAATAGAATAGAATAGAATAGAATAGAATAGAATAGAATAGAATAACAGAGTGGGAAGGGACCTTGGAGGTCTTCTAGTCCAACCCCCTGCTCAGTCAGGAAACCCTACATCATTTCAAACATATGGTTGTAAGTTGAAAACAACCTGTACTCATTCCTCTTCCTATTTTCCCGACAACAAGAACCCTGTGAGGTGGGCTGGACTGAGACAGAGTGACTGGCCCAAGGTCAGCGAGCAAGCTTTGGTGCCTAAGGCAGGATTAGAATTCAAAGTTGTAAGTGTGAAAACAGTCATAATTCACTTTTTTCAGTGCTGTTATAACTTTGAACGGTCACTAAACAGATGGTTGTAAGTCAAGAACTACCTGTGCTTCTGCATTCTTTTGTTTTAATTTCCTATTTAGTCTGGAATGTTTTTTTTTTTAAAGTTCTCATGGTTTCTTTTTCTCTGTATTTATAGTAGTTAAACAATCTCTTATGGACTAGGAATTTAAAATTAGTAAGGAAATTCCCACGAGCACTACCTAAGTCTCCCCCCCCCTTTTTTTTTTAGCTAATGCTCCTGAGCTTGGTCTGCTGCTCATTGGTGGAAGGGGCAACTTTTGGGAATCCTCCGGGGTTGTTGCAGCAGAAATTGATGAAAGTATGTAAGAATCTAGCAGAATATGAACCTGAATTCATCCTCAAGGTATGAAAGGTGGCTGTGGAGCCTGGGCTTGAGGGTTGGGGTGGGTGGGATGTGTAAGGCATTAGGAGCAGCTGTGTACCATGGATGTCCCTGAGCTTAAGAGGTTATCTGATTGTAATTGTTGCATAGGTTTAGCTCTGATTGCACCATTTTTCTGTACATGATTGACTTCCCCAGTTTATTGGGTGGTCAACTTTGTTGTGGGTCTCATAGAATAACCAAAACCTTTAATAATTTCCTATAATTATAAGACTCGAAATGTTAGTCAAATGATCTGAAACACATCTTTAAATCAACCGTGAACAGAAAGTTTCAAGAAAAGATTGGCCAACCATTTATTCTGAATGATATGAGGATTCCTGCAATGGGCAGGCAGTTGGACTAGAACAGGGGTCCCCAACCCCCGGTCTGTGGGCCAGTACCGGACCACAGCATGCCAGCAGCCAGGCCACACAAACAAGCTAAGCCCCATCCGCAAGATGCAGGCAGCACACAAAACCTCTCCACGGAACCAGTCCCTGGTACCCAAAAGGTTGGGGACCTCTGGACTAGAAGACCTCCAAGGTCTTTCAACATTATGTCATGGTTCCGACAGATGAAACTCTTCAAAGAACTTTGAGGCATTGTTTACCTTAAAGAATCTTTATTCGAGCAGCATAGCATCGGCACATACATAAGCGAAGCCAAAATCTGGATTCCCCTCCCCTTAGCACATAGTATCAAACACAATTCCCTCCTCTAATTAACCATCATAAATCACATTCTCCAATTAGTTTGAAATGCAGGCTTTACCTCCTGTTCTCCAACCCGCCATTTCTTATCTCTTATTTCAAAAGCCCTGAGTTCACACACTATTACAATATTATTATGTCTAACTAACTCCCATCACATTCCTCCTCCTCCCCCAGTATCATCTAATTCTAAGAGTAAAGCATAAGAAAGAAAAAGGCTGCATCTCCATATGTTGTCAAAGCAAGAACATCCAATGTTAGCAGCATTGACACATTATACATGCCACGTCAGGAGTACTGAAGTGCTTCTGGGTTGAAGGGATTGAACGGTGGCATCACCATTGCCCGTAGGGATGCCTAGTTGGGGGGGCTCCTTTCACATCCTTGTTAAGTTGCCCGTGAAAGTGGTCCACACTTATCTACTCATTGCGGCCCGCTTTCGAACTGCTGGGTCGGCAGGAGGCGGTGCATGTGACGGGAGCTCATCCCATCCCACGGCAGCAACCGGGTCTCAAACGCAAGCCTGCTGATCGTCATCCCAGCATCGTGACCTCGTGAGCCAACCCTATGATTCTAATGTAAAAGCTTGAGAATGGCTTTCCCAGTCCCTGGTGCTGAGCATTGTGGATAATTTAAAACATGTGGTACGTGCAAGGAGACCTAAGGGTATTTTTGAATTCTTCAAGAAAGAGAAGTATTCCAAAGCTGGAATAGAAAAAACTCTTAGCTGATTGCAAAGAATATTTGGAAACTCTTTATTTCCACAAAACAGAATTATTATAACTATTCTGACCGGAAGGACATCCAAACTTTTGCACCTATCATAATACTCTTTTCTTCTTTTCAATTTGTAAATGTCTGCACATAGGTAGCAAGTATTCATTCCAACTTGCAGAACTATGTTGGGGTGTAACCTGGTGCCACGTTGAGCGATTGCCTGCCGCTGTTTATTTAGGGACTCTGAAACATAATTCAATCAGAATAGAGCTGGAAAGAGACCTTGGGGGTCTTCTAGTCCAACCCCTGCTCAGAGCAGGGATATCTACATATGTTTTGAGCAGGGATAGCTACATTTTGCATACAACTAAATCTTTAAACACCAACAATCTGATATCATTAAGTATTAAGATTCCTAACCATCCAAATAATATTAGGATTTAACGGTCTTTGCCCACCGGAACGATCTCTTTCTCTTTGCTCAGGTTGCCTTGTATGCCCGCCAAGAACTGAACATCCGCAGTACGGCTAATTTCCTCCTGGCGTTGGCTTCCTACCTTCAGCCCTGCCGCCCACATGTGCGGCGCTATTTCTGCCATGCGGTACAGCTCCCATCAGACTGGATGCAGGTGGCCAGGCTCTATCAAGTAAGAACAACTCCTATATTCTCCTATTTCCTCTTCAGCAGGGAGTTCTGGATTTAATCCAAGATGGAACACTTGGATTGATTGATTGATTGAAAGAGTACAGAGAAGAGCAACAAAGATGATTAGGGGACTGGAGGCTAAAACATATAAGGAACGGTTGCTGAAATTGGGTATGTCTAGCTTAATGAAGAGAAGGACTAGGGGTGACATGATAAGATAAGATAAGATAACCTTTATTGTCATTTTTTTACTGTGGGCACCATGGCACACATCAAAAATGAAATTTAGTTGCCCGCTCTGTGAAACACATACATGACCCACCCCTAAAACATGCTATATACAACATATGTATAGACCCACACCCTTACATATACATAACAAATAAATATTAAATACTGTCCATCTTGAATATATAACGGAAGGAGGAAGCTTGAGAGTTCACAAGGTTAATGCTGTATGGAATGAAACTATGGCTGAATCTGGATGTTCTGCTGTGGATACCACGGAGCCTCCTCCCAGAAGGTAACAAGGAAAACAGGTCGTGAAGAGGATGTGTGGTGTCCCAGATAATCTTACAGACCCTGCTCAAGCAACGCTTCTGTGCTATGTCCTGGATGGAAGGGAGGGAACTGCCAATGATCTTTTCAGCCATTCTCACCACTCTCTGCACCGCCTTCCTGTCTGAAGCAGTGAAGCCTCCAAACCAGACTGTGATGCTATATGACAGGATGCTCTCGATTGTCCCCCTGTAGAAAGTGGTCAGGACAGGGGAAGGAAGATGTGCTTTTCTCATGCGGCGCAGAAAATGCAGGCGCTGCTGTGCCCGCTTCACCAGTTTCTCACTGTTGAGCGACCAAGTCAGCCTACTCGTTAGCTGCACACCCAGGAATTTGATGCTGGTAACCATCTCCACAGGTGAATCATTGATGCACAGAGATGTGCGGCTGTGCCTGCCTTTTCTGAAATCGACAATGATCTCTTTGGTTTTTCCGGTATTTAAAACTAGGCTGTTTTCCTTACACCAGTTCACCAACCCCTCAACCTCCTTGCAGTAATGATAGCAGTGTTCCAATATCTCAGGGGTTGCCACAAAGAAGAGGGAGTCAGGCTATTCTCCAAAGCACCTGAAGGCAGGACAAGAAGCAATGGATGGAAACTAATCAAGGAGAGAAGCAACCTAGAACTAAGGAGAAATTTCCTGACACTTAGAACAATTAATCAGTGGAACAACTTGCCTCCGGAAGTTGTGGATTCACCAACACTGAAAGTTTTTAAAAAGAGACTAGACAACCATTTATCGGAAATGGTATAGGATTTCCTGCCTGAGCAGGGGGTTGGACTAGAAGGCCTCCAAGGCCCCTTCCAATTCTATTATTGTGTTATTCTGATTTTCCACTTGGTGCCCTTTTCCTTCTCCTCTCTGTACAGAGCCTAGCAGGGGAAGAAGGAACACTGGCTCCCATGCCTTCCTGTCTCCGCGCTGGAATGGCCGATAAGTTCCGGCAGTTTGATGCCTATCAGTTGGCCAAATACAACACACGCAAGAGCCGGGGCAAGCAACGTCACAAGCCAAAGGCTACAAAGGTAGAGTACTGGGTTTTAAAATTTAAAGTTAGACTGTAAGCTGGCAGATTCCTTCCTCCTTTCATCTGAGTTGCTGTGATGTCATGGAAGGTTCCCAAAGATTCTAACCAATTGAAGGTCAGAAAATTCCTCAAGGGATGCGTGCAACCATTTGGGTGCTGAGCAAAGTCCTGAACTAACTTTGATCATGTGTGCAGCAGCTGTTTTGGGGGGGGGGGGCTAGACTGGCCCATGTTGCATCACTGTTCCACCACCTGGTTTGCTTCTGGGTGCAATTCAAGGTGTTGGTTATTACCTATAAAGCCCTGTGTGGCGTTGGTCTAGGTTACTTGAGGAACCCTTTCACCCCTGTGAGACAGCCCTATCCCATCTGTGCTGGTAGAGGAAGTGTGCTGCAGATCCTGTCAATCAATGAATTCTGGCTGGTGGGGGTCCAGCATAAGAGCCTTCTCTGCTGTGTCCCCAGCCCTTTGGAACATCTCGCCTCCTGAGATGAAATTGGTTCCTACTCTCCTGTAGGTAATATTTAGTTTACCTTCCTGACTTTCCTTAAGAGCTTGAAGGCTCTGCCAGTTGGCCTGGAGGTCCAGATGGGAGAATTTTAGCTTTGGGCCTAGATCAGGGGTAGGCAACCTTGGCTCTTTTATGACTCGTGGACTTCAACTCCCAGAATTCCTGAGCCAGCATGGCTCAGCTTGGAAACCTCTCCCTTTCCCCTCAGCATGGCTGGCTCAGGAATTCTGGGAGTTGAAGTCCACGAGTCATAAAAGAGCCAAGGTTGCCTATCCCTGGCCTAGATGGTGCTTGATTGACTAACAGCAGTTGCCACCTCTTCTCCGCCCCCCCCCCCCGGTATATTCTCCTCCCTTCCGTCCCATCTTTAGTTATAACTTGTATTTATTGCAGTTTTAATATTTTATCTAAGTTTTTATATCTATGCATGCACTGAGGGTTTCATTTTAACGCTGTAAGCCTCCCAGAGTCGCCTTGTGACAAGACGGGTGGCAAACAAATTTAATAACTAAATCAAGAGGTCCTCAACCTTTTGGCTACCAGGGACCGGTTCCGTGGAGAAAGGTTTTTCCACGGACCGGAGAGTGTGTGGTTTTGTGTGCTGCCTGCATCCCATGGATGGGGCTTTGCTTGTTTGTGTGGCCCGGTTGCTGGCATGCCACGGCCCAGTACCGGTCCATGGACTGGGGGTTAGGGACCCCTGAACTAAATAACAACCTAGCAACCTAGAACCAAGAAGAAATTTCCTGACACACTGGAAGTTTTTAAGAAGAAATGGGACAGCCATTTGTCTGAAATGGTATTGGGTTTCCTGCCTGAGCAGGGGGTTGGACTAGAAGACCTCCAAGGTTCCTTCCAACTCTGCTATTCCCTTCCCTTCCCTTCCCTTCCATTCATAATGCAGAACTGGGTGATGGGAGCCAATTGTTTGAAAGGGGGACAAGTGGTTGTGAGTCTGAATACTGTAGGTCTTTTATAATTAGCCTAATGTGGTAAGAGATGTTAAGAATACAAGTAGTCCTCGCTTAACAATGGTAACTGGCACCGGTAACACTTGTCACCAAGTGTCACGGTCGTAAAGCATGACCTCACCTGATCACCCTGACCTACAACAGCAGTTCCAGCAGTCATTAAGAGAATCCCACACCGTCATTAAATACCATGTCGACTGGTTGCCATTTGCCACTTCCTGCTGGCTTCCTCATTGATTTTGCCCTTTGGAAAGTCGCAAATGACAAGGGTGTGACTGTGGGAGGCTATGATGTTGAAATTGTGAGCCAGTTTCCAAGCACCCGAATCACAATCATGTGAGAGTGGGCCGCTGCAACCGATTGTACACCCCACTTGTTTAGCACCGTTGTGACTTTGAACAGGTGCTGAACAAGTGGTCGTTAAGCGAGGACTATCTAGAAACGTTGCAAAATTACTTAAAGCAAAGCTGGCTGAGGAATTCTGGGAGTTGAAGTCCACAAGTCTTAAAGTTGCCAAGGCTGAGGACCCCTGGTTTAGGGGACTGGAGGCTAAAACATATAAAGAACAGTTGCTGAAATTGGGTCTTGTCTAGTTTAATGAAAACAAGGACTAGGAATGACATGATAGTAGTGTTCCCATATTTGAGGGACTGCCATAAAGAACAGGGAGTCAAGCTATTCTCCAAAGTACCTGAAGCCAGAATAAGAAGCAAAGGATGGAAACTAATCAAGGAGAGGAACCAGCCTAGAACTAAGGAGAAATATCCTGACAGTGAGAACAATTAGCCAATGGAATGGCTTGCCTTCAGAAGATGTGGGTGCTCCATCACTGGAGGTTTTTAAGTTGAGATTGGACAACCATTTGTCTGAAATGGTATAGGGCTTCCTGCTTGAGCAGGGGGTTGGACTAGAAGACCTCCAAGGTCCCCTCCAACTCCGTTATTCTGTTAATTGTGAATTACTTTGTGTGAATGAAGACATATCTATGCCTCCATATCAACTACATCTCTAATACGGACTCTTCTAGCATGTGAGAAACAAGATTATTTACTTTGGAACTTTGTTTCTTCCACAGTCTGCAAGAACTACCTCTTGGGACAACTGGAAAAATCACAGACTAGGCCGGAACGAACTCTTTGCGGCAAAATGTGAGGCCTTGCAGAAAACAGTAAGTGCTCTCAGGATATGTATGTGTGGGAATGGAGGAATCCCTCTGTGTTTTCTTCTTCATTTTGAACAATGCAAGATGAGGTACCATCAAAGCATGCATTGAGATTAACTCCTCTCCCCCCAGCCATATATAAACGTAAGGGGTTTTTAAGGTGGTTGGGGGTGTTCCTGTAAAATGCCAATTGCTTGATTCTCTGTCCTTTGACTTCTGTAGCGTCGAGAGATGATGGATTCAATAAAAAAGAAAGCAATTGCCAGAGATTTGTTCTCCCTGAAGAATTTGATCCACCGCCTTCATATTTCTGAGCCAGCTCAGCATGTTATGAGTCTCTTGGGACGGAGGTGAGACGGCCTAGCTCAGCTGGGACACCATTTGCAGGCCTGGTGTAGAATCTGACTTTCAAGTTTTCTGCAGGGGTGTAGAGGTATCCTCGACTTAAAACAGCAGTTCATTTAGTGACCGTTCCAAGTTACAACGGCATTGAAAAAAGTGACTTATGACCATTTTTCTCACGACTGTTACAGCATCCCTGAGATCATGTGATCAAAATTTGGGCACTTGGCAGCTGGTTCATATTTATGACGCTTGCAGTGTCCCGGGGTCATGTGATCAACTTTTGTGACCCCCTGACAAGCAAAAGTCAATGGGGAAGCCAGATTCACGTAACAACAACTGTGTCACAAATTTAACAACTGCAGTGATTCACTTAACAACTGGGGCAAGAAAGATTGAAAAATGGGGCAAAATTCACAACAAATGTCTCACTTAACAACAGAAATTTGGGGCCCAATTGTGGTTGTAAGTCGAGGACAACTTGTAAGTGGAGGGTGATGCTAAAACTTGGAATGGCAATTTTTCCCTGGAGCCAGCTGATGGGACAAATACCAACAGGATTCCAGAGGTGTAGTCCTCAGCTTACGACCACAGCGGAGCCCAAAATTTCCATTGCTAAGTAAGACGGTTATTAAGTGAGTTTTGCCCCATTTTATGGCTTTTTTGCCACAGTTGTTAAACGAATCACTGCAGTTAAATGAATCATGTGGTCATTAAAAGAATCGGGCTTCACCCATTGACTTTGCTTGTCAGGAGGTCATAAAAGGTGGTCACATGACCCCAGGACACTGCAACCGTCATAAATACATGCCAGTCACCAAGCATCCAAATTTTGATCAGGTGACCACAGGGATGCTGCAATGGCCATAAGTATGGAAAATGGTCATAAGTCACTTTTTTCAGTGCCGTTGTAACAATTTACCAATGGAACAACCTGGAACTGAGGAGAAACTTCCTGACAGAACAATTAACCAATGGAACAACCTGCCTCCAGAAGCGGTGAATGCTCCAACACTGGAAGTTTTTAAGAAGAGACTGGACAGCCATTTGTCCGAAATGGTGTAGGGTTTCCTGCCTGAGCAGGGGGTTGGACTCGATGACCTCCAAGGTCCCTTCCAACTTTATTATTATTATTATTATTATTATTATTATTATTATTATTATTATTATTATTATTATTATTAGCTGAGGACTAACTTGTATCCATTGGTTGGTCCATGTGAAAGTTGACCGTCGTTCTCCTCGTATGTTTCTTTTTGCAGACCTTGAGTTCACAGTCTTTCTCTTCTCTAGGTACCCCCCAGATCTGTCCTCCTTTTCCCGAAGTCGATTGCCAGGGCCCTGGGACCCCACCCTGGCGGGCACTCGCATGCGGCTGCCGTTGCCCCAGACTTGGGATCGAGAACTGAGCCACCATGGGAACAAGGCTGCTGTCTGGGAAGAGCTGATTGGTAGGTGGAAGAGTTGACTACTTTCCTTCCTTTTTCATGGGCTCATCTCACTGCTGGACCCTAAAATCACAGAAAGGCAAGCTTATTAGACAGAATTACAGTGGAAACATGGGAAATAAGCACACGGAGAGGCAGTCCTTGAGTTATGATCACTTGTTCAGCAACCATTCAAAGTTACAATGAAGGCACTGAAGGAATGGCTTCAAAATCTTCACAAGAGTCCTGGTGGCGCAATGGTTGGAATGGAGTATCGCAGGCTAACTCTGCCCACAGCCTGGAGTTTGATCCTGATGGGGTTCGAGGTTGACTCAGCCTTCCATCCTTCTGAGGTTGGTAAAGTGAGGACCCAGATTGTTGCGGGCAATAAGCTGACATTGTAAACTGCCGTAAAGTGCTGTTTATACTTTACACAGTGCTGTAAAGCTCTATGAAGCGATATAGGTGTCATTGCTATCTTTGAAGTTCTGGCTTTTGCAGCGTTCTCCACAATCATGTGATTGCGTTTCAGGTGCTCGGCAACTGGCTGGCACTTAACGACAGTTGCAGTGTTTTGTGGTCACTTGATTGCCATTTGTGACCTTCTATGATGCCTTTCCACAAGCAAAGTCAGTAAAGAAGCCAGCAGGGAAGGATGTGATCACCTTTTGCAAGCAAAGTCAAAGGGGAGAACAGATTCACTTTAACAATAACTGATTTAACAATAACTGCAGCGGTTCACTTAACAAACGTGGCAAGAAAAGTAATAAAATGGGGCAAAACTCCCTTGGCAGCGGAAATTTGGGGCTCAATTGTGGTCGTAAGTCGAGAACTACCTTTAATTCCTGTGATTACTAAGAGTTGAAACTGACTTAATGAGAAATGATCAAAAGAAATTGGGGAGATGTTGTAGGTAGAACGAGTTTGGAAACTTTTACAAACAAATATTGCAGGAGGGTGATAATTGTATTTATATTACATTATGCTATATTTTAATCTCTAATGTATTGCATAATGTGACTTACAATACATTATGCTACACTACAAATTGTATTGATGCTTACATAGTCACATTTCATCTTATACAACCCTATGTTATGCCTTTGACATACAATGTATATGTATGTGTATTAAACTATTAATACGCTTCTGTATTAAGGAACAAGGTTAAACAAAGAATGTAATAATATATCCTGGTAACAACAATGTAATGATGAGCAACATAATGAAAATTCTTTCCTTTAAATGGCAATCATCTAAATTGCTAGTGGAAAAGTAGGATTAAATCATAGCCGGAGGAGATGTAATACAGCAGATGATAATACTAAAATATTTACAAAATACAAAGGGCAAACACCAACTATTGAGGGACACAGAGGGACCCCTCTATCCCTTTTTACTCCGTTTTCCCACCTCCCGAGCCTGAATATATGTCTGGAAAGGAAAGATATAAAATCAGGGTACAATTCTTGTGTTTTTACTCATTTTTTAAAATCCCAGTCTAAAATATTACTTCTGCTTGCTGAGTTTCAGCTTTGTCACCCTGTTTGCTTCCTCCTAGAGTCAGGGAAGTTGCCCTTCATGGCGATGCTACGAAACCTGCGCAACATTTTGAAGTCCGGGGTGAGCGAGAGGCACCATCAGCGTCTCTTAAAACGCCTCGAGGATAAGGTAATGTCGTCTATACAGGTGGTCCTCAACTTACAAGCACGTGTTTAGTGACCATACAAAGTTACAAAGTTACACTGAGAAAAGTGACTTACCAGAGTTTTTCACACTTAACTACTATTGCAGCATTCCCGTGGTCACATGATCAAAATTTGGATGCTTGGCAACTGGCATGTATTTATGACGGTTGGAGTGTCCCAGGGTCATCTGATCCTCTTTTGGGACCTTTTGACGACCAAAGTCAATGGGGAAGCCAGATTCACTTAACAACCGTGTTACTAATTTAACAATTGCAGTGATTGACTTAACTGTGGCACTAGATTATTCTATGTTATTAGTTGCGAAGTCGTGTCCGACCCATCGCGACCCCATGGACAACGTTCCTCCAGGGCTTCCTGTCCTCTACCATCTTCTGGAGTCCATTTAAGCTCACGCCTACTGCTTCAGTGACTGCATCCAGCCACCTCATTCTCTGTTGTCCCCTTCTTCTATTGCCCTCAATCTTTCCCAGCATTAGGCTCTTCTCCAGTGAGTCCTTCCTTCTCATTAGGTGGCCAAAGTACTTGAGTTTCAACCTCAGGATCTGGCCTTCTAAGGAGCAGTCAGGGTTGATCTCCTCTAGGACTGACCGGTTTGATCGCCTTGCAGTCCAAGGGACTTGCAGGAGTCTTCTCCAGCACCATAGTTCAAAGGCCTCAATTCTTTGGCGCTCAGCCTTTCTTATGGTCCAACTTTCACAGCCATACATTGCAACTGGGAAAACCATGGCCTTGACTATACGCGCTTTTGTTGGCAGGGTGATGTCTCTGCTTTTTAGTATGCTAGATTATTCTATACTTTAATGTTAATAACTTTCATTCTGTTTCTGCCTTTGGCATTACTCTCCTTCCAGGACTCTGTCATCCACAGTAGACAGCTTCCTTTCCGATTCCTTTCAGCATACAAAGTGATTTTGGACCTGGAAAGAGAACTTAAGAAAAAGGGTGAGGAATACTTAACCTGGGTGAATGGCTGGGAATTCTTTATTAACATTGGAAAGTGGCTCCTAAGTCATTTTATCCTGTTCTGAATTTTTTTTTTTTTTAATGCATCCTTTTGGACTCGTGCTGGAACCCATCTTCAGGGAATCTCTGTTTACCAGAATATGTAGCGAGAGATCCCCTGAGGATGGGCTTCAGCATGAGTCCAAAAGCTCAGAAGACTAGACTTCTGGTCCCAGAGACCGACCCAGATTGGATCCTGAAACATTGTCCTGGGACACGTATATTTGCCTTCATTAGCGATGAGTGATGAACGTCAAAGAACGCAAAAATGCTGATGAGAGTTACTAGGTTACCTATGGATAGAAGTATCTATTTTCAAATGAGGAAACAGGGATCTTCCTTTTTTGTTTCTTTGAGTATCTTTTTTTTTCCCAGACGAGCCACTCCCAAGTAACCTACAGCTCATCGAAAAGGTCATAAAGCAAATGAAACTACCAATGAATTTTGGAAAACCCCGATATCTACGGGGTTGCATGGAGATCCCGCTAATTTTCCAGATGGTGAAGAAGGAGAAGAAGAAACTACTTAAATCCAAGTAGGAGGCTGTAGCCAGGACTATCCTTGTCTTCTTGCTTAGCAGAGGTTCTGGAGAGGGAGAATGAAGTATTAGGTGTAGGATTTAGAGACCATAGTAATGGGGTGACGCGATGGCCCAGAGGTTAAGATACTGGGCTTGCCTGCTGGAAAGCCAGCAGCCCAGGTTCGAGACCCGAGCGCCACGTGACGGAGTGAGGTCCTGGTCTTGCCTCAGCTCCTGCCAACCTAGCAGTTTGAAAGCACGCACATGCAACTAGATAAATAGGTACCACTTCGGTGGGAAGGTAACAGTACTCTGTGATGTCATGCTGGCCACACAATCACGGAAACACCTTTGGACAGTGCTCAATGGCACGGAGATGAGCACTGCCCCCTAGAGTCGGCAGGGACTTCTTAGACCAGGCATGTCAAACTCGCGACATCACATAACGTTGCGTGACATATCGTGACTTTTTCCCCAGAAAAGTGGGTGCGGTTTTGGAATGATGCATTCGGCCTGCAGGCCGGCAGTTTGACATGCCTGCCTTAGACAATAGTCCCCTAAATTTTGAAGCCTAACACCGGCCAATGAAGTACGTCTTGGCTTGCTCAGTCTTCATCTTCCAGCATCTCCCAATCAAACATGATTTTCATGTGATCAAAATTTGGATGGTTGCAACTGGCATGTAGTTATGACTGTTGCAGTGTCTTTGCAACCTTCTGACAAGCAAAGGCAGTGTGGAAGCCAGATTCACTTAACAACCATGTTATTAACTTAATAACTGCAGTGATTCACTTAACAACTGTGACAAGAAAGGTTGTAAAACGGGGGAAAGCTCACTTAACACCTCTTTTGCTTATCAGTGGAAATTTTGGGCTTATTTGTAGTCGTATGTTGGGGACCACTTGTATTGTTAGTGGATATTGACTTAGCTACTACCTTTGCTAATATCCACTGATACGCTTTGTGTTCTTATTTCCTGCCACTCAGACTCTTGTTGTCCCTGGCAGCACTGAAGGTCTTGGATGGATTTGTGTCCGCCCCCCCAACACCCACAAAATATAACTTCTTTCTGCAGATCAGCAATCATGACTTTGATCTACTTGATACAAGCAAATATCCCAAAGGTGCTTTTTCAAAAGGTAACTGGACTTTGTTTTTCCTTGAAGACGTTCCCTTTTCATCCAAGAAGCTTCTTCAGTTCTTCTTCTGAAGAACTGAAGAAGCTTCTTGGATGAGAAGCGAAACATCTTCAAGGAAAAACAAAGTCCAGTTGCCTTTTGAAAAAGCACCTTTGGGACAACCATGACCTGGATGACTGAGAATCTCCACAGACCACAGGTCGGCAACCTGCGGCTCCAGAGCCGCATGTGGCTCTTTGAGCCTTCCCCTGCGGTTCCCAGCCTCCTCTGCCATTTGCAGACGGAGACAGAGACAGAGCTTGCTTCTCTCTCTCTCTTTCTCTCTCTGTAAGTGTGTGTGTTTGTGTGTGTGTGTGTGTGTAAAAAAGAGAGTAGCCTCACCCTGTTCCGAAGAGCCGACAAGCTTACTGGGCGAGGCTCCTCCCTTTCCTGCGGCTCTGCAGGAAGCAGGAAGGGCAGGAGAGAGCTAGCTAGCCCAGCTATGCTGACTCAGGAATTCTGGGAGTTGAAGTCCATGAGTCATAAAAGAGCCGAGGTTGCCTGTCCCTGAGCTTGTTGGAGAACAGCTGGAAGCCAGCTTGCCAGGTGAGCAGAAGATCGGAGAGAGGGAGAGGGGGGGAGAGAGACAGAGAGAGACAGAGAGACCCTTTTGACATCTAAAATGAAGATAACACTGCATATATCCTTTTTTACCTTTATTTTATATATATGTGTGTGTGTGTATGTGTGTATATATATATGTGTGTGTGTGTATATATATGTGTGTATATATGTGTGTGTGTATATATATATATATACGCACACACACATAAGCACACACACATATATATATACACACACACACACACATATATAAACACACACATACCTATAATAAAGGTAAAAAAGAATATATGCAGTGGTATCTTCATTTTAGATATCAAAAGAGTTTTGCGGCTCCCAGTGTTTTGTTTTTGGTGGGAAACGGGTCCAAGTGGCTCTTTGAGTGTTTTGGGTTGCCTACCCCTGCCATAGACGTTCAACAAGAAAATAGTATTTTCTATTTTTAGACTTTCTTCTGAAGGGTTTTTGAGGCTCTCTGAGCTTGATAGCTCAGAGAGTACCAGGGACCCCTCATTTCACCCCTGAGCTAAATATTCCCCTTTATTCAGACTTTCTTCTTTCTCAATTTTGTATCTCACAGGGACATCCTCTACTCCCCTGAGCTTCTGAAACGCTACTGTCAGGCTCTCGAGAATGCAGTTGGATTATCAGTGAAGCATAATATGCACCCCATTCCTGGACGGACTCTCATCTTGATCGCTAGCTGCTTTCAATTGGGGAAACCTTGCGCCCCAGCCCAAAATATGTATTGTCCAACTTATGACAAGAATGACTGCAACGATCAGAGGAAGGATCCCATGACGGTTGGTAAACAGTTAATGAGTTACCATTTAGTAAAGTTTTCCCTCTTTTTCTGCCCTTAATTTTGTTCAACCATATTATGTAAGGGCCATATCCTTGTAAGTATGAATGTTATAGGTAGTCCTTCACTTATGGCCATTCATTTAATGACCATTCAAAATTAGGATGGTGCTGGGGAAAAAATGACTTAACGACTGCTCCTTATATTTAAAACAGCATCCGCACTTCAAAATTTGGGGTGCTTGGCAACTGGCCTATATTTATGATGTTTGAAGCATCTTGGGGTCCCGTGATCGCCATTTTACCCTTGGGGACGTTGTTAAGCAAATCACTGCAGTTGTTAAGTTAGTAACAATGGTTGTTAAGTGAATCTGGCTTTCCCGCTGACTTTGCTTGTCAGAAGGTTGCAAAAGGTGACCCTGGGACACTGCAACCGTCCTAAATATGAGTCAGTTGACAAGCTTCTGAATTTTGAACACGTGACCATGGGGAATGCCGCAACGGTCGTAAGTGTGAAAAACAGTCATAAGTCACTTTTTTCAGTGCCCTTGTAACTTTGAACAGTCACTAAACGAACTGTCGAGGACTACTTGTATTGGTATTTATAACAAATATGGTCAGTTAAATGGTTGTTAAATGAATCATGAAGCATCTTGGGGTCGCGTGATTGCCATTTTACTTCTGGGGACGTTGTTAAGGAAATCACTGCAGTTGTTAATTTAGTAATATGGTTGCTAAGTGAATCTGGCTTCCTCCCCATTGACTTTGCTTGTTGGAAGCCGGCTGGGAAGGTTGCAAATAGTGATCACATGACCCCCGGGACAGTGTCACAAATACATGCCAAGTGCCCAGATTTTGATCACGTGACCATGGGGATGCTGCAGTGGTCGTAAGTGTGAAAACCAATCATTGGTCACTTTTTCCCAGTGCTGTTGTAACTTTGAACGGCCACCTTTTGTGTGCCTCTTTCAATGTCACTCTTCTCCTCTCTCTAGATCCGAGACTTGGCCACGTTGCTGGGATCCATGTTATATTCGGTCTGTGAACAGGCTAAGGTCTTCCTCTGCAACTTTTCAGACATCGTGGGGGCTATTCCCATGACCGGTTCTGTGCTGAAGGATGTGCAAACCTTACAGAAGATGGTAAGACGTGGAACTGAGAGAGACATTGGGCTCAGGGCAAGGATTTGATTTCAGCAGTGGTGGGATTCAAATAGGTGAACAACCGGTTCTCTGGGTGGATGCCGCTTCCGGAAGTCCATTCTGGGCCTGGGCAACAAAAAATTAGCTACCGGTTCTGCCGAAGTGGTGCGAACCGGCTGAATCCCACCACTGGATTTCAGTCTTCACCGTCTTTTGCTTTTATCCAGATATATAGGAATAATCACACATTGTGTGAATCAGCAAGAGGGTTTAAGGGGAGCAAAGAAGCAGAGATGTTTAGTGACTAGGGATTGGTGTAAACTAGATTTAGTTAGGTTCCCTGACTTTAATTTCTTCAACTTTCTCCTTCAGTTTTGTTCTGTGTAAATAAGCATAGCTTTGCTTACCTCCCCAAGGGAATGTTGGGATGGGTTTATAACTTTGCACAATGAAGATTGCAAAAACAATAGGAGAAAAAGAGGTAAATTTTCCACTTCTCTCCTTCCCCCCCCCCCCCGCCCCAATATAGCAAGTAGAAAGAGAAACTGACATGGAGACAGAAGAAGCTGTCAGTCATGGCATTGCCAGGTGCTGATGAGCCAGATAGCGAATCTACAGAAGAGCTCCATTTTGTAGGAGAAGAGAAGGCAGAGCTGGGGGGTAGTAAAATGTGTCATCAGTTTAGAATCCTTACGTTGCCACAGGGATCCAAGTCCTCCTTGATTTCCACTCCCTCCATCTAGCGTCAATTTAGTGATGACAGTAGTTTTAGTCGACCAGATTCTTGTGTATAGGCCTCAATAAATCATTTATGCTGCAATCTATTTGAATGTTTATGCTGCAAAAAAAATAAATGGGAGCACCATAGTGGCGCAGTGGTGGTTAGAATGCAGTACTGCAGGCTAACTGTACCCACTCCCAGGAGTTCATCCTGGCTGGAGCAAGGTTGACTCAGCCTTCCATCCTTCCGAGGTCGTGTAAAATGAGGACCAGATTGTTGAGGGGCAATAGGCATGACTCTGTTAAAACGCTCAGAGAGGGCTGTAAAGCACTATGGGACGGTACATAAGTGTATCTACACAAATGGTCCTGATGCTTTGTGCTGACACATTTATTAATCATGGATCTAAGAGTGGTTGATGTGTCCAATGCTGCTCTCGCCAGTACAATACAGTTTACTACAGTGACGATTGGTCATCATCGGACGTCATAAGGATTTCTTGACTCGGCGGGAAACATGTGAGTCATGATAAAAATGGAGGAAGCCTTCAATTAGAAGGAAGGCTGGACAAAAGGATCAGTTAAAAATCCATCAGGTTAATGGATGAAGATGTCTTTAGAACAGGTGTCCCCAGTGAACAAATCACTGCCTCTTGCCTGATGTTTCTAGAGGACCTTAGTCCCTCTCTCCAGATAAATACGAAGAAATCACGAATTGTGCGAATAGGCAAGTGGGTTTTAGGATAACAAACAATTTTTTGTTTTTTAGTGATGCTTAGTGCATGAGATTGGTGTAACTAGAGCCAGTCAGGTTCTAGATGATCATTCTTTTGGATCTCGGTCCAAGGAATTGGGTTGTTTTTTTTTTTGTTTTTACGATGGTAGCCTTGATTTTGCACAGCAGAAGAAAGCAAAAGTCTTTGCCACTTTGGGCCAGCTGGAAAAAAAAGGGGCTTAGGATGGGGGGGGGTGTCTCAAAGCTTGGTAGCTTCTGTAACAACACTCAGCATTGGTTACAGCTTCTACGATCCCATCCACAGGGTGCTGATGGAGTTGTAGTTCAGCAACTGTACAACAGGTTGGGGAAAAGTTGATG
Source organism: Azemiops feae (assembly GCA_023970755.1). Taxonomy (NCBI): domain Eukaryota; kingdom Metazoa; phylum Chordata; class Lepidosauria; order Squamata; family Viperidae; genus Azemiops; species Azemiops feae. The sequence continues at coordinate 263,028 of JALGBA010001267.1, forward strand.
AATGCAGTTGCTGGTGCATGCAGTTGGAGGCTGTCGAGGTCTTCACTTAAACAGAAAGGAAAAAAAGTTGCAGAAAGGACTTTTGCACACACAAGCCCATTGCCTTGGAGTTTTAAACATGTGCAGGTCAGCGATGAGTCCTGCGTGTCACAGAGCTCTTATTTTCTCTTTCCCAACTCCAGGTTGATCCGATTCTCTGCTAAGTAGTGACGGGTTGAGGAACTCAGGGTCTTGTCTCAGATGTATCGCCACCATGTTGCCCCAGACTGCCTTTTCATCAACATCTGTGCTGAGCCATGGTAAGGAGAGTGTGTCCTGCCTTTAGACCCAAAGATACTTTTTCACAAGGCAACTAGACTTTCTTGTTTTTCTTTGAAGACGTTTCGCTTCTCATCCAAGAAGCTTCTTCAGCTCTGACTGGATGGTGGGGGAATGGAAGGATTTATACTCCTTGTGGACAGCTGGTCATTTGCATCCTTTTAGAGAGTTGTTGAGGCCACCTGGAGGTTTATCTGTGTCCTGAAGGTCACCTGTGTAGTGCAAATGAGTGTGGAGCCTTCTTGGAACTGCTGAAAGGACTGTGTTGTAGACTGGAGATAGATGATGCCATATCCCTCCTCCTCTGTTGAGAGAGGGCTGTTCAATTTTGGCTTTGTGGTTTGAAAGAGGGGTCAAAGAGGCCATCTATGTCAAAACTGAACAGCCCCCTCTCGACAGAGGGGGAGGGATCCGACATCATCTATCTCCAGTCTACAATGTAGTCCTTTCAGCAGTTCCAAGAAGGCTCCACACCCATTTGCACTACTCAGGTGACCCTGATGACACAGATAAACTGCCAAGTGGGAGCTTGAGACAAGTATGACTTGGATGAGTTGGGAAGTCTTTGGGACAAGTATGACCTGGGTGACTGAGAATCTCCATAGACATCCTGCCTTAGACTGTTCATTTGTTTTTATTCCTCTTGATCGACCCTTTCTGAAGTGCTTCACCCTGAGTGACTGAAATCTATATACTACTAAAACTCTTGTGTCTGATTGATTGTTTGTAACCTTCAACTGGCATAAACAGTGCATCATAGGGCTACAATTTTTGAATCCATGCACCTTAAATGGACTAACAAAATGCATCAAAAAATCCGGAATTCACAGTTCCCATGGGATTGAAATTTGGCAAAGTTGTGACTGCTTCATGCTGCCATGTTACCACAGTCAGCTGTGCTTATGTGATCATCATTTTCCAGACTCCCTCCCAGCTTCCTACAGGGAAAGTCAATGGGGAAGCTGTCAGGAAGTCAGAAAGTTGCTCCCACTGCTTTTTTTTGCCTCCCTCTGGCCCTTCTGTGTTCAACTGGGGCACAGGTTGTCTAGTTAAAAAGAATTCTGAAGTAGCATTGCACTGTGCAACTAAAGGAACCCTTTTTTGCCTTCCATCTTTAGGGAGAAGAGAACTTTTAAATCCAGAAAGGATGTGGTAATCCATGGTTTCAGCGAGCAAATGTTCAGGTAAGCCTCTGAGCTCAGCAAGTGGGTAGAAATCAATGTGGATGATTCCACAGTGGGAAAGACTAAAAAGAGTTTACACAATACTGTGTTTCCCTGAAAATAAGACCCAACTGAAAAATAAGCCCTAGCATGATTTTTCAGGACGCTCGTAATATAAGCCCGACCCCAAAAATAAGCCCCAGTTAAGATTGTCAGCCAGACGGACGCATTTAGTACCATATTTCCCCAAATATAAGCCCTAACCAGAAAATAAGCCCTAATGCGTCTTTTGGAGCAAAAATTAACATAAGACCTGGCCTTATTTTCAGGGAAACACGGTAGGAATAGCTCTTAAACTTATATACCGCCCCACAGTGCTTTAGAGCACACTCTCTGGGCAGTTTATAGAATCAGCGTATTGCCCCCAACAATCTGGCTCCTCATTTTACCAACCTCAGAGGGATGGAAGGCTGAGTCAACCTCGAGCCCCATCAGGATCGAACTCCAGGCTGTGGGCAGAGTTAGCCTGCAATACTGCATTCTAAATTCTGCTGAAGATGTTACCTAGCCTGGTAACGAAACATTCAGAAACCAACCCACAAGCTCAGAGAACGAATCTCCATCCTCCTACTGCATTCTAACCACTACGCCACCAGAGCTCACAGTGAGCTTGGATAGCTAGTGGTTGTTTAAAGAAGCAGTTGGAACGAAAGCAGAAATCTTGGTAGCTGATGGGTGTCTGTATGCTTTACTGTCTGCTGCTGGGAAATTCTAGATTTTAAAAGACGTTTCTTCCTTCGGCCAGGTTTATGTCTGAATGTGGCAATTCCCGGTTCTTAGAACATGTTGACAAAGTTGACGAGATTCATGGCTTGCCCAAGCAACGGCAAACAGCGACAGCTCAGCAGGAACCTGGAGTTGTGTCCTTGATGCCTGTCCCCCAGAGCAGGTGATTTTTTTTTAACAGTATTTTATTAGGTTTTATAAGAATAAGGGGGGAAAAAAAGGATCAATACCACACCCTGAATGTGATTGATTATAGAGCAGGTGATTTTAAGGGGAAGTAACGAGAAAGACCATGAGTTACTCTGGATGGAGAATTGGGTATTGACTCCTGTTTTCCAGCAGGTGGCGCTCTGTGAGGATTTTCGTCTCCTCTACTTTCCGGGACATGCACGGTGAACGTGACCTGCTTATTCGCTCTGTTTTTCCCGAGCTTCGTGCGCGAGCCGCCAGGTTCTGCTTAGCAATCCAGGAGATTGATTTGCGCTGGGGAATCACAGAACACGAGAGCCAGAGAAACAAGTATGTGGGGTGTTTATGGGGAAGGAGGTGGGGCGGGTAAATCAGTATCCATACTGAAGAAAAAAGGCTAACAGTATTTCCTAATAGTTAGAACAATTAATCAGTAGAACGAGTTTGCCTCCAGGAGTTGTGAGTGCTCCAATCCTGCAGATTTTAAAGAAGAGATTGGACAACCATTTGTCTGAAATGGTATAGCATCTCCTGCTTGAGCAGGGGGTTGGACTAGAAGACCTCCCAGGTCCCTTCCAACTCTGTTATTCTGTTAAATGAATGGAATTGACTAAGAGATATAAGCGTTTTTTGAAGCAGAGCCTGTTATCTTATTAGAACGATTTCCATAGATTAGGCTTCAAAGTGCCAATGGGTGCTGTTTTCTTTTTGGCATCTACCATTTCTTAACTGCCCCCTTTCCTTGATTTATGGGAGATGCTTCCCCTCTTGTTTTATTCTTCATTTCTCCGTTTCCTTGTCTTGAAGATAAGCAGGAGCGGGAAATAATCTAAAATCCGTGATCTATAGAAACCCGACATCGATTACCTATGAATATGTATGCTTATATCATCTGTTGCTCATGCTGTTCCTTTCTGAAATGTGTAAATATGAATGGGGTCTTTCTCAGTATCCTTTGGAAGGAGAGGACCAACTTAGAATTAAGGAGAAATTTCCTGACAGTGAGAACAATTAACCAGTGGAACGAGTTTGCCTCCAGAAGTTGTGGGTGCTCCAACACCGGAGATTTTTAAGAAGAGATTGGACAACCATTTGTCTGAAATAGTAGAGGGTTTCCTGCTTGAGCAGGGGGTTGGACTAGAAGACCTCCAAGGTCCCTTCCAACTCTGTTATCCTGTTATTCTATTATGTGCCAATGAGTGTTGGGCCAGCAGTTTTCAAAGTTTTTGGCCCCAGGACCTCTTTACAGCCCTAATAATGATGGTGCACCACAAAGAGGATTTTTGTTTATGTGGATTATACCTATCAATATTTTCTACACTAGAAATTATTAAGCAACAATCAGGAATATGGGGGCATAACTTCAAACTGACAGGAGAGAGGTTCAAAAATAATGTTAGGAAGTATGATTTCACAGAAAGAATAGCGGAAGCTTGGAACCAACTTCCAGTGGAGGCAATTGGTTGATCATCAGTAACTGAGTTTAAATATGCTTGGGATAAACACATGTCCATTTGCCTCAAAAATTTAAAATGAAAAATAAAATATAAAATTAATATTGTGAAAATAGTTAATTAAAAAGAAAACAAAAAATGAATTCAAAGGGCAGACTCGGCTCACCGCTAGGTCTCTTTCTGCTGTCAGTTTTCTATGTTTCTGTTTTTTCTAATTAAACTGGGGAAATTTTAAAATATTTGTTTGGCTTCATGAAGCCCTAAAAGAGTCTCAGGGATCTCTGAAGGTCCCCACACCAAACTTTGAGAACCGCTGGGTTAGACTACTGTAATACGCTCTGCCTGGGGTTGCCTTTGAAGACAGAAAAAGTGCCACCACTTCTAACAGCCTGAACAGTTAGGGTGGGTCCTTCCTAAATTTCTTACTCTGACCATTGATCCATTGGGAGGGGCTCCTGCCTCTCTCTTCTGATTATTTCCTTGGCGGTATCTTTTCCCCTCATCCCCCAAGGTCATCTACACCAGGGCTTTTCAACCTTTTCACCGATTGTACCACTTTTAGGATATGGCAATATTCGAGTACCACCTAGCAAGGTGTCAAAAACTTGCTGACCAAAAAAAAAACCCTGTTCAAAGTTGCAATTGCACTGAAATGACTTATGACCATTTTCACACTTATGACCATTGCAGCATGCCCAGGGTCATGTGATTTATATTTGGATACTTGGCAACTGATTCATATTTATGATGGTCACAGTGTCCCAGGGTCATGTGATCCCCTTTTGCAACCTTTTGACAAGTAAAGTCAATGGCAGGGCTGCTGGTGGCCAAGTGCTAAGGCAGGACTTCCCTCCCTCCCTCCTTCCCTGCCTCCCTCTTTCTCATGCCCACCTCCTTCTGAAGGAAGAATTTGAAAAAAAACAACCATATTTTTTCTCTTCCATATATTCATCAAACAAGGAAAAGCCTCCAGAAACAGAAAAGACAAACTGCTGAGTGAACTAGCTTAAAAAGGCACATTCCCCTTTAAGAATTAGCTACTGGCTAGAAAGGAAAGTAAGGAAGAAAAAAAATGTAGTAAGTATTGGCTGCCGGCTAAGGCAGCCTCCCCAAATGGCTCCATTCATAAGTAAAGGAATCTACAGGCAAAATCCATTCAGGAGAAAAATACTTCAAAATCCCTTGCAGCAAAACTTACAGCTAACAATAGCAGAGCAATAGAAGCTAACAGGAGACATCAGCCATCAGCCAAATAGAAATTGCCAAACACTCCTTAAGAACACAAAGCCCACATTGCACAAATCCCAGAACTTCAAAGTCACAAAAGCACATAAGAATCCTTCCACTCTCCATCTCCCTCCCTCCCTCCGTGCCTCTGCAGCTCCAGAGGACTCTCTCACTGTAAGTCCTTGCCTGTGCTGGCTCTTTCCCTCCCTCACTACACTTGGCTAGGCAGGGCGGCGTACCACCTGCCACTCGTTAATGTACCACAAGTGGTACGCGTACCACAGGTTGAAAAGCCCTGATCTACACGTTCCATTAGACTCCCAAAGCTTGTAACCTATTACAGGTATTCCTCGACTTATGATCACAATTGAGCCAAAATTTCTGTTTGCTAAACAAGTTTTAGTTTTGCCCCATTTTATGATCTTTCTTGCCACAGTTGATAAGTGAATCATTGCAGTTGTTAAGTTAGGGACACTTCACTTGCCAGAAAGTCACAATAGGTGATCAGACATGACCCCGGGACACTGCAACCGTCATAAATATGAGGCAGTTGCCAAGCATCCGAATTTTGATCACGTGACCATGGGGACGCTGCAGTGGTCGTAAGTGTAAAAAAACAGTCATAAGTCACTTTTTTCAGTGCCGTCGTAACTTTGAACGGTCACTAAATTAATTGTTGTACTCTGCAAATGAAGAAGCAGAGCATCCGTGTCTCTTCAATGTGCTGAGACATCAAAATCTGTTAAATAAGCACGGTCCACCTTGCATAGCTTTACCTTCCCCGTGTACATCTAGGAAGGGGATGGGATTGAGGCAAAACTGAGGAGCGGGAGAAGGGAGTCACCAAGGCCTCTGTCTCTTTAGGCAGGTGGAATTGTGTCTGTCCGAAGTCTCCCGGAGTGATCTCTTCATTGGAATCCTTGGGGAGCGCTACGGCCTTGTCCCGAAAGAGGCTTCTTTGCCGGAGGAACCGCAGTATGAATGGGTGAGAGATGACGCTGATGTGAACCTTGGGGTGTTATGATCCTGAACAGTGTTTCTCAACCTCAGCAAGATGTGTGGACTTCTAACTCCCAGAATTTCCCAGCCAGCATCTGGGCTGTTGATGATCCAGCACAGTGTTTCTCAATCTCAGCAACTTGAAGATGTGTGGGAATTCTGGGAGTTGGAAGTCCACACATCTGAAATTTGCTGATCAGAGAAAGTGCTAAGTGAAAACTTCCTTTCCCAAACGAACAAAAAAAATAAGCATCAATTGGATGTGCAGGAGGCAGTGATTTAGGACTTGCCTGTTGTCGGGGCATTCGCATTGGCAGAGATTTGCATAGTGTGTGTTTTATCAGCAGACAGGTCTGGTGGGATTTAGTGGCTCCAACAATTGTTAGGACAAGGTCTATAGAAATAACATAGAAGCAGCCTTAGTTTAGAATGAGCAGAGCAGAACAGAACAGAATAGAATACTTTATTTGGCCAAGTGTGATTAGACACGCAAGGAATTTATCTCTGGTGCAGAAGCTGTCAGGGTACATGCAAAGCATCAGAGTAATAATAGTCATAATAATGATACCAATAGGAGCGGGTAGTAGAGAAGAGGAGAAGGATAATAATACTATAACTGTACAATGTGGGTAAATATACCTAGACATAAGACAGTACTGTGGGCCTCATTAGTGGGCTTAATTAGTCAGTGTTGACAGGAAAGGCATAAAATGAAGGGAACTAAGGCTTAACCAGGGCTAAATGTGATCAAAGACAAAACAGCTGTTGAGATGATTCTCCAAATAAGAGCTACTGTTTGAATATTCTCTCTGCAGGTGAAAACATATCCACCGGGCCGCTCCATCACCGAATTGGAGGCTGTTCAATTTCTGAATGGTAGCAATGATCCCTCAGCAGGATCTAGGGCATTCTTCTATCTGCGAGAACCTGATTTTCTTGGGTAAATTTTTTTTATCAATTAACTTGCAGGTCCTATATACCAGTTTCAATTTACTAGGAGTCCTGATGGTGCAGTGGTTAGAATGCAGTAATCAAGTTAGTTATTTTTAAAGTCAATCAAGGCTGCCAATTCCTTTCTGCAAGATCAAGTCTGTCCTTTTTATTAAGTATGCAGTTTAGATTTAAGTAGTAATAATACTAAGATTTATATAGTGGCTCATAGTGTTTACAGTATTCTCTAGGTCAGGGGTAGGCAACCTTGGCTCTTTTATGACTCGTGGACTTAGACTTCCGGTTCCGGTCGCAGCGCCCGCGGACGTGCAGAGAACTCGTTCTCTTGGCCGTCCGGTTTCCCCCCGCCGGTAGACCCTGGATAGGGTCGAAAGTCGCCCTGGAGGGGCGACCACCGTAGAGGAGGGCACTCGTTGATCGCGGAGGGAGCGGCAGCTCCCTCTGCGGTCCAAGAAAACCACCTTTGGGCCGACGGGGAAAAGATCGGCCAGTAACATGGCCGATCACTCAGCTGCTCCAGCCGAAAGTCACAGCAACATCTAAGCGAAAAGAACCACCGTGGAAGATCCGGGTGAGACCTTTCCTTCCCTCTTGTTAATTTACCTTTTTCCCTGCTAACAGCTTTAAGAACTATTTCCCTATTTTGAGAAAGCAGCGTTTGATTACTGGGGAAAACGGGCTTTGGAAAAACAATTATTGTTTTTTTTTTACTATTTTATTTTGTCTACATAAGCAGTTGGAACTCGAGCATCCGGGTTATTGTGACTTTCTCTTTTGGCTTGTTTATCTTCAGTTTAGGTGAAAATCCTTAGGGAGGGGGTGGAATGTTCTTTTTTTCTCCCCCCCCCTCCTGAACAGTACTGCCTAAAAAACTTTTTGCTCTCTGGGCGGACTTATGTAGATTCTTTTGGATACAATGCATCCTGGGACTTGGCATGAAGCCCAGAAACTTTGACTGATACAATGTAACTTGCTCCATTTGAACTCCCACTTCCTGATTTTGGCGTGATGCCCAGACTGGATTACAACATAACAACTGACTGCCAGTTTTTATCTCTGTGCTGGACTTGACTATTGGTTTTTTTTTCTCTATCTTTCTTTGGAAATATATCTCTGTCTGCATTTTATATTTTATAACGCTGCAATCTATTCTTTAAGCTGAATTTTTTTTTTAAAAAAAAGATGACTCGTGGACTTCAACTCCCAGAATTCCTGAGCCAGCTATGCTGGCTCAGGAATTCTGGGAGTTGAAGTCCACGAGTCATAAAAGAGCCAAGGTTGCCTATCCCTGCTCTAGGTGGTTTACAAGGTCAGCATGTTGTCCCCTCCCCCGCAACAATCTGGGTCCTCATTTTACCAACCTCGGAAGGATGGAAGGCTGAGTCAACTTTGAGCCCATTAAGATTGAACTCCAGGATGTGGGCAGAGTTTTGCCTGCAATGCTGCATTCTAACCACTGCACCGCCAGATTGATAACCTTGCCCTTTGTCCCCAGTTCTTTCCATACCTTCAAAAGGTGCTTTTTAATCCCAACAGCAAATCCTCACAGTGGGATGGATTGTCTTAATCATACATTTTGAGCTGTCTGTCTCTCCTGGTCTCTCCAGCTCTGTGCCAGAAGCATGGAAGAAAGATTTTGGAGCCGAGTCGGAAGACGCTGCCCAACGCATGGCAGATTTGAAGGAACATCTCAGGAAACATGGAAGCTTGGCCGCCTTTAGCAGGTAAAGGAAGAGATATTTGTGTATGTTCTGCGACAGCTGCTGAGTAAGTGGGAGAACATACAGGTAGTCCTCGACGTACGACCACAATTGAGCCCAAAAGTTCTGTTGCTAAGCAAGATAGTTGTTAAGTGAGTTTTTCCCCATTTTATGCCTTTTCTCGCCACAGCTAAGTCAATCACTGCAGTTGTTAAATTAGTAACCTAGTTGTTAATCTGGCTTCCCCACTGACATTGCTTGTCAGAAGGTCACAAAAGGGGATTCACATGACCCTGGAACACTGCAGCCATCATAAATACATGCCAGTTGTCCAAATTTTGATCACATGACTGCAGTGATGCTGCAGGGGTCATAAGTGTGAAAAAAATGATCATATGTCACTTTTTGTCAGTGCCGTTGTAACTTCAAATGGTCCTTAAATGAATGGTTATAAAACGAAGATTATCCATAATGTGTCCTAACCTGACCTCTTTTTTTTTTTTGTAGCTATTCCTGTCAGTGGGGTGGACTAGCCCAAGGTCAGCCTTTCGTGAAAGGTCTTGAAGATTTTGGCCACAGAGTCTTGCGGGATGTGTGGAAATGCCTCCAGCACCACTTCATTGAGGTATCTGTAAACTACCAATAAAGCAGAATATTTGTAACTCAGGGTTGAAATGAGGGTTCCCTGGTCCTCTCTGAGGCTTGGTTGTTTTCATGCAAACGTTTCATTACCGAACCTCACACAGTGGTACCACGGTACTCATCGTCTCAAAGGTGCTTTTTCAGGAGGCAGCTGGACTTTCTCGTTTTTCTTTGAAGATGTTTCGCTTCTCATCTAAGAAGCTTCTGCAGCTCTGAGTGGATGGTGGGGAATTGAAAGATTTATGCTCCTTGCAGGCAGCTGGTCCTTTGCCTTCTTTTGGAGAGTTGTTGAGGACCCTGATGACACAGATAAACCTCCAAATGGCCTCAACGACTGTCTGCAAAGAGTATAAATCCTTCCATTCCCCACCATCCAGTCAGAGCTGAAAGAAGCTCCTTGGATGAGAAGCGAAATATCTTCAAAGAAAAACAAGAAAGGCCAGTTGCCTCCTGAAAAAGCATCTTTGGGACAACTATGATCTGGATGACTGAAAATCTCCATGGACACTTGTCATTAATTGGTTCCGGGAGACACAATGAGTACCAAAAACGATGAGTACCAAAACAATTTTTTCCCATAAGGGCTAATGTAAATAAATTTAATGTGCTCTCAAACCAAAGGTAATGCACATTTTAAGACAATATGTAAAAAGATAGGGTTGTATATTGTCAGAGCATGCACAGTCTTATTGCGCTGAGATAACCCAGGAGTAAACACAGTAAACAGTGATGTCATGGTTCCGATAGATGAAACCCATCAAAAGAACTTCAAGGCAAAAATTCTTCCTTAAAGAAAGGACACAGTGGTCTATATTAAATGGTGGTTTATCTTACACTATCTACAATATCATACACTAGGAACAATATACATACATGTGCTAATACAGCAGTCTCCAACACACAGCAGTTACAGCAGGAAACAAAAGAGAAAGAACACAGCAGCGGAGCCTTCCCTTTTATACAAAGGCTCTTAAAGAGACACAGACCCAGCTGGCTCTTAAAGGGACATAGACCCTGCTGAGTCATTGCCAACATTACATCATACATCTCACATAAGCTGGTTAGCTGTTAAATTATTACCTTGACATATATCATTACCTGAGAAATAAACCTAAAAATTAATACGTACTTAGATTAAATAAAATAAAAACTTCACTTTACCTATGTTGATGAGGAAAAAAAGGCAAAAACACTCAAAATGACCACAGAAGCTAAGATAAGACTTCAATGGGATGTACACAGGGCAAGATCTACCGTGTGACTAACACGTCACCCTTTGTTTTGGCGGGAAAGGATAGCGGGTCATGAGGTAAAGAACAACAATTTCTAGCTTGCGCGTGGAGTACCAAGCAAACGGCAAGTACCGGGACACACGTTTCTCGTCAAAATGCATTGAGTACCAAATTGGATGAATTTCTAGACAGTTAAAACTGGACTCCACTGTAACATCAGCACTGCAAGAAAGCAACTAATCTCAGAGAGTACCAAGACTCCTCGTATCTGCAAAAGTTTTTCAAAGCTCTGCTGTAGTCTAGCTTCAGGGATATTTTTTAAACTTTGTCAAGAAAATTTATTTAGAAATAAACTGAGCTTTACGTCTCTCACCTCTCAATTTAGGGAGGCGAATCTGAACTCACGACAGACTCAAAGGAAGAAGAAGGAAACGCTCTGCAAGAATCTTTCCAAGAATTGCAGCAAAGGAGATTTTGTGCCCGGACGAAGCTTCTAAATACCACAGCGGCTCAGATGCATGGTGGCAAGCTTTACGTTGTGAGGGGTGAACCTGGCCAGGGAAAGACAGTTTTCTTGGTGAGTAAAGGGAAGGTTGAACCAATGGGGAGATCTGGAGAACTTGGGACAAATTATGGAAGCTCAGTATATAGCAATAACAATAGCAATAGCACTTGGGCTTATATACTGCTTCATAGTGCTTTACAGCCCTCTCTAAGTGGTTCACAGAGTCAGCATATGGCCCCCCAACAATCTGTAGCAAGGCACGAGGCAGTGCTGGCCCGCTTACCCACTAGGAAGTAAAAATAATAATTTATGAATGAATAGCAATAGCACTTAAGACTTATATACCCCTTCATAATATACAAGCCCTCTCTATATAATCCCTCTATTATATAAGCCATCTCTAAATGGTTTACAGAGTCAGCCTGTTGCCCCCAACAATCTGGGTCCTCATTTTACCAAACCTGGAAGGATGGAAGGCTGAGTCAACCTTGAGCTGGTGAAAATCAGACTGCTGGCAGTGGGCAGAATTAGCCTGCAGTACTGCATTCTAACCACTGCACCACCATGGCTCCAGTATATGTTCTGGTGTGATCAAAATAGTATCACCTGTATGCAACAGGAAATACTAGTAATTTGGAGGAGGGGAAGGAAAAGACTCAAATACAGATAGTACTCGACTTACAACAGTTTGTTTAGTGACCGTTGGAAGTTACAACAGCACTGAAAAAAGTGACCTATGACTCTTTTTCACACTTGGTGAAGCATCTCCATGGTCATGTGATCAAAATTCAGACGTTTGGCAATATTTATTGCAGTGTTCCAGGATCATGTGATCACCCTTTGTGACTTTCTGACAAGCAGAGTCAATGGGGAAGCCAAATTCACTTAACAACTGTGTGACTAACTTAACCACTGCCGCAATTCCCTTAACAACTGTGGCAAGAAAGAACGTAAAATGGGACAAAACTCAGTTAACAACTGTCTCGCTTGGGAACAGAAATTTGGGCCTCATTGTGGTCATACGTTCGAGGACTTACCTGTATTAGACATTTATTCCTGCTAGCTCTGAAGATGCAGAAGAGAGAAATGGTCTTGGGGAAGAGCTTGAGGCTTTTTTATTCCTCTCTGTGGAAGATGGACTTTCGTATTTTGTTAAAACTGGAGTTGCTGGACTGAAATGCTCCCTAAGAGAGAATACTTCAGCTGAGAGGGAATGGTGACTGTGTTGGTATTTGAGGTTTGGCCACTTCAGTTCCAGGTCTGATGGAATTATAGAAGGAATTGTTATCTTGGCTGGGACCCACAGCTGAAGCTTTCTCTCCTTTTCTTTCCATCTCCACAGGCAGCACTTGCAGAGAAGCTCAGGAAGATGGTGCCGCTGGAAGGAGAAGGCCCTCCTCCCAAGTATCACGTTGTAGCCCATTTCACCAAGGCGGGGCCCAATCAGACCAAAGCCCAAGTTGTGTTAGATCATCTCTGTGCCTTGCTGAGGAAGTTGCTAGAGAACCCACCAACCCCACCTAGAAGTTACAGGTTGGTAGAGTCCTAATTCTGCAGATCTGGGCTTGATTAGGTAGATGCTGGATATCATGAGAAGATTGCCTCAAGACTGCCCTCTGCCCTCCAAGTGTGACACAACAACAAAACCCAGAATTCCCAGTCAGTTGGTTAATGAGGGGTCCTTGGTGTTCTCTGAACTCGGTTGGGTTTTTTTTTGCAGACGTTTCATTACCCAAACGAGGTAACATCATCAGTGCTAGTAAGGGGTGGGGTTTGCTTTCAGCTTATATTCTAGTGGCTTGCCCTATTAGTGTCAATCACATGGCTGGGGCATTCTGGGACTTGAAGTCCACACATCTTCAAGTAGCCAAGGTTGAGAAATACTGATTTATCCTGATCTTGCAAGAAGGAAAGAGAGAGATTTGTTTTTGCTTACAGAGGGCTGATAACCCAGTTTGAATGCCTTCTCCATGCGGTGGCCAAGTTGCTGAAACGGCGCCAGTCTTTGGTGCTTTTGATCGACGGTGCTGACTTGATCCATGCTGCTGGAGGAGAGCTGGTATCTGACTGGCTGCCTGAGAAGATGCCACAGGTAAGGTGTAGCTTTCTTTCATATTTTTCCCAGTTCTTGGCTCCATTAGCCTGGTCCACATACATAAAATCCACTGCACGCCGCTGACTGGGGGTGGCCTTTTTGGCAGCAGCCCGGCCGCGGCGTGCAGTCAGACTCGCTCGCCAGGCTGCCAGCTCCGAGTGCTTAGCTAGCAGGCAGTCTGTTAGTCCGAAGGAGCTGCCCCGGGTCCCAGGCTAGACATTGCGAGTGAACCCTACCTGCTCCATCTGCTGCCTCCGCTTGCCTTCAATGCCAGCGTAACGCTGCTTTATCTGCGTATTCCGATCACAGCTATTTTGACAGCCCGGGGACCTTGGTGAGATACAAAGCAGTTGGTTGGAACCTGCAAGAAGACGGAGGTCCAGAAGGTCCGCAGCCTTAAAGCCCCCCCTCCCCAGAGAGAGAGAGAGAGAAGGGAAGCACAAGTGCCTCTCTCTGTCTCTGTCTCTTTCTCTGCAAATGGCGGAAGACGGAGCCACAGGAGAAGGCTGAAAGAGCCACATGCAGCTCCAGAGCCGCGGGTTGCCGACCCTTGTTCTAGTCCAATCCCCTGCTCAGGCAGGAAACCCTATACCATTTCAGACAAATGGTTGTCCAATCTCTTCTTAAACACTTCCAATGTTAAAGCATTCACAACTTCTGGAGGCCAGTTGTTCCACTGGTTAATTGTTCTAACTGTCAGGAAATTTCTTCTTAGTTCTAGGTTGCTTCTCTCCTTGATTAGTTTCCATCTCATCCTTCCTTGGCTCTGTGTCTCCCTGCAGCGAGTCAGCCTGGTTCTCAGTGTCTCGGCAGAGTCCATGCTGCTTGAATCTCTTAAGCAACGGAATGATGCCATCTTCATTCCCCTTGAGCCTTTGGCCCCTCCAGACCGAGCTGCCATCGTCCGCAAAGATTTGGCCCTGCATGGGAAGAAATTGGAGGAGTCGGCTTTTAATAACCAGGTAAATGGCAAATCTGCAGATCTAACCATGGTCAGCCTCAAACATTCTGTACAAACACAACCCCTGAATAACCATCCGTCACGCCTTCAGCATATACAGGTAGTCCTCGACTTACAACAGTTCACTTAGTGACCATTTAAAGTCACAACGGCACTGAAAAAAGTGACTTGTGACCATTTTTCGCACTTATGACCGTTGCAGCATCCCCGTGGTCACATGATTTACATTCAGATGCTTGACATCCGACTCACATTTATGATGGTTGCTGTCTCCTGGGGTCACGCGATTCCCTCTTGTGACTTCTGACTAAGCAAAGTCAATGGGGAAGCCAGATTCACTTAGTAATGGTGTTACTAATTTAACAACTGCAGTGATTCGTTTAACAAACGTGGCAAGAAAAGTCGTAAAATGGGGTAGGGCTCACTTAACAAATTTCTTACTTAGCAACATAACTTTTGGGCTCAATTGTGGTTGTAAATTGAGGATGACCTGTAGTTTTATACATGCATACATACATACATACATACATACACATACATACATACATACATATACTCATTCTCTGGCATGTATTGAGCCCCATCTAGTGACCAGGGACAAACCTTTCATTGTTTAGAACGTTGGTTTTGGTAGCATTTTTGACCTTACCGAATACCCTCACATCCTGAGAAGCCAGACGCCATTTTGTAATGTTCTGAGGTAACAGAAACATCTAGAAGAATCCAGCTTAGTCTTTGGCACGTGTTCTTCTGAAGTAAAAATCTATATCCCATACATAGCATCGCTGTTTCACTTCATTCTGTTCTTTAATAAAGATTTATGTTTACGGTCTGGCTTATTAAAGGATAGGAGGGCTTAGCTGCATGCTCACGACCTGTTTTCCTTCTTAACTTCTGGGAGGAGGAGGCTTCGTGGTATCCGAAGCAGAACATCCAGATTCAGCCACAGTTTTGTTCCATACAGCATCCACCTTGTGAGCTCTCAAGCTTTCTCTTTCCGCTATGTATTCAAAATGGCCAGTGATTAATATTAATATGTACAGTATATGTAAGGGTGTAGGTATATACATATGTATGTTGAGAAAAATAGTCAAACACCGGGATAAATATAAAAAAAACCACAACTGTTTAATAAACTAACAACTGTTTGATAAACTTAGCTTTCGTCGGCTAACTGCCGATGTCGTCAGAGTGGAATGCCGGAGGTTCGAAAGCCTGCTTATGTATGTATATAGCATGTCTAAATGTGTGTTATGTATGTGCACACTTTTGAGATCAGGCAACAGAATTTCATTTTTAATGTGAGCCAGTGTGCCCACAGCAAAAAATGACAATAAAGGTTATCTTATGACTAACTACACACAGGGCAATGTGTAGTGAGGACAAAACACCCTTCCTTCCTTCCTTCCTTCCTTCCTTCCTTCCTTCCTTCCTTCCTTCCTTCCTTCCTTCCTTCCTTCCTTCCTTCCTTCCTTCATTCATTCATTCATTCATTCATTCATTCATTCATTCATTCATTCAGCGTATGGCAATGATACAGTTAGCCAGGAGACTACAGAGTTAGTTCAAAATAGTTATTTGGCTGCCAGAGAGTGGTAGTCTGTTTAGATCATGCTCAGTGCTTATCCAAGGTGCACCACAGAGGCGAACTAGCTCTGCACCAGAAAGACGAGTGGTGTCCTGCGGCCTCATCCGGGCCTTTTCTCACCACCGATGTTGCCTCGCAGTCGGATGGCACATCTGGGTTGGTCCAGCACTAGCAGGGATCTGACCATCTACACAAAATGCCGCCACATTTCCCACCAAAGTGGTACCTATTTATCTACTCGCATGCAGCCTGCTTTTGAACTGCTGGGGGGCAGAAGCTGAGGTGAGTAACGGGAGCTCACTCTGCCACACGGTGCTAGGACTCGAACTGCCGGAGCAAAGACCATTTCCACGGTCTTTAAGCCCATACAAATAGTCCTCGAGTTACACCCACAATTAAGTCCAAAACCTCCATTGCTAAGCAAGAGAGTTAAATGAGCTTTGCCCCATTTTATGACCTTGCTTGCCACAGTTGTCAAGTGAATCACTGCAGTTGTAAAGTTAGTAATACGGTTGTTAAGTGAATCTGTTTCACCATTGACATTGCTTGTCAAAGGTCGCAAAAGGTGATCATGTGATCCCGGGACCCTGTAACTTTCATAAATATGAGACAGTTGCCATTTGTCCAAATTTTGATCGTGTAATATGTGGATGCTGCAAGGGCCATAAGTGTGAAAAACTGGTCATAAGTCACTTTTTTTCAGTGCCATTGTAACTTTGAACAGTCACTAAGCAAACGGTTGCAGGTTGTGGATTACCTGTGTTTATTTCTCACATTTATAGAGCTGCCCATCTCACAAAAAGCTACTTTGTGCATCGCACAACAGTCAATAAAAACAATGTCTTTGTTCTCATTAAATATTGTTCCTACAGTGGAAATGAAATGGGATGGGATGGGGCCCTTGAAGCTGAACCTTCAGGGGCTTATAGCATCAGGGAGACCCGAGTTCAAATTTACATCGCCTGGGAGATTGTAGGCTAGTGAAGTCATAACTCACTTCATTTGGAAGAAATGGGATAAAGAGTGGGATGAAACTCAACAAAACAAGGAGTGCCTACTTCTACAGCTGCCTTCCAGATACTACATATGGGCTTCCTTATCTTTTCCTGGTTTTATTAGCTGGGAATTATGGGAGTCCTTGACACAGGCTTAGTGAGAGGCAGAAGATCGAGGACAGCAATGGAAAGACGTAATGGGTCCTGGGACTCCAATCTCTTCTCTCCATAGATGCGGCTCGTGCTCCTCAAACGTGGCTCCCGGGAACCTTTATACCTGAGCTTGCTGATCCAGGACCTGCGGCTGTTTGCCCTATACGAGAAGGTGAGGGGTCCCTTAGAAGCACTCTTAGGGGAAGAGTGGCTTGGAAAACCAAGCCTCAAGAGATTTCATCTGTCATTCTTTTCTTTTTTTTAATATATCTATCTATCTGGTTTCAGCTCTCAGAACGGATCCAGAAGCTTCCCATCTCTCTCCCGCTGATGATGCAACACTTGTTGGCTTGCTTGGAGCAAGACCATGGGCTGGAGCTGGTTGCTATCACTATGGTCTCTCTCTGGGCCAGCAGAGATGGTACATTGGAAGGGACTGTTGCCTGTGAACATTCAGCAGCATCATTGGCTCTGGGGTGTGGGTGGCACGTGGCCATAAATAAGACCTTTGAGGGGCCCTTAGTGCTCTCTGAGCTTGGTTGGTTTCATGCAGACGTTTCATTACCCAGACTAGGTAACATCATCATCAGTGCTAGTCAATGTTGATGATGTTGAACGCTGATGGCGTTACCGAATTTGGATAATGAAACGTCTGCAAGAAAACAAGCAAGCTCGGAGAGCACCAAGGACCCCTCATTTCAACCCTTGGCTATGAATATTCCACCTTTGATGGATGAGAAAGAGGGAAGCCATTGGAGATGATACATTCTTCCAGGCATATTGTAGAAGAACTTGTATTTGAACTTGATACCTGAAGATCTAGTTTCAAGGCCTCTTAACAGAGGAAGTGACTGGTCTAGAGATGGGAAGGCCTGGGAAAAAAATGAAAAATTGGGTAAAAAACGGTTTATTTCCCCTTTTTTTCCTTGTTTTCCAAAGCCATTTTCCAGGCCTTCCCATCTCTACTTTGGTCCAGCCATTCTCTTTCAGTCCAAGACTGTGATGAGTTTAAAATTAGGGGAGACCTTCAGCTCATCTTCCTTAAATGACAAAAGAAAGATGTTTAGATATAATTAAGGTCATGCTTTGATGCAAAATATCTAGCAGGCTCTAAGCTGCTCCATTGGAAGGCCGTTCTGCCTTTGATCCCTGCAGGACTAATGGAACAAGATCTCTATTCTGTCCTCGCTATGTGGAAGGAATTAAATGAGACCACCGTAACCTTGGAAAAAGCCATTGATGCTGGAAGACACGTTGGCAGCTTCCCCACTGCTCTCTTCTTTGACCTGCTGCGGAGCCTGAGGGGGTAAGGGACTCACTTTTGGGCTTCTGGCTGAACAAAGACAATTCTTCCCTGTAGGGTGTGAGTTGCTGTATGCCAGAGTTGGAAAAATGGGGTCTTCATATGTGTGATGCCAAGTGCTCCTAAAAGATAGAATTAGATTAGGGATGCTGTCAGGGGCCTGCAATAATGTGAGCAGCCACCAGGTGGCAGAAGAGAAACATAGAGAATCCTAACTGCTGCCCCTGTTTTGCAGTTCAACTTTGGAAGCCCTAGATAAAGTTTTCCATTGATTTTGCTGGGTGACTTTGGGCCCAATTCTTGCCTCTCAATCTAGTGTATGTCATATGGAGAGTAGACTCTCAAGAGTCTCTAGAGCCATACTTCTCAATCTTAGCAACTTCAAGATGTGTGGACTTCAGCTCCCAGAATTCCCTAAGCAGCAGGCTGCCTGGGGAATTCTGGGAGTTGAAGTCCACACATCTTTAAAGTTGCCATGGTTGAAAAACTCTGATCTAGAGGTGCAGCAGAGTACAGATATATATGTAACTAGGAAATTGGATCCATCTCTCTGCTATTTCTCCATAGTCTTCTTGGGGCATGCGGTTCTCCGTCAGAGCTTCCGGGTTCTCGGCTACAACTCTGTGGCACCCCCTTGAGAATGGCAGTAGAACGGCGCTACTTGAAAAAAGCAGGACTGGAGCATATAGCTCATGTGTTCTTGGCAGGTAAATTCCTTCAACTTTTTTTTCTTAATATTTGGTGGTGTTTAAATAAAAGGTAGGTCACCAAGTGAGATATCCATTTCTAATGGGAATTCAAATAGTGTGATATTTTATTTTAGTGCAAATTGTAAATTGATACCTGGTTGTGTTTAATGCAGGCTGGGGCATGTGGCTGGGGCATGTGCAATTAAAGCTAACACATGCATAGTTGCAGTTAAGGTCTTTGACACTGCAAATCAACTGTGCCAAAAGGAATAACAGAGTTGGAAGGGACCTTGGAGGTCTTCTAGTCCAACCCCCTGCTCAAGCAGGAAACCCTATACCATATCAGATAAATGGTTGTCCAATCTTAGAAACCTCCAGTGTTGGAACACCCACAACTTCTGGAGGCCATTCGTTCTACTGGTTAATTGTTCTAACTGTCAGGAAATCTCTCCTTAGTTCTAGGTTGCTTGTCTCCTTGATTAGTTTCCATCCATTGTTTCTTGTTCTGCCTTCAGGTGTTTTGGAGAGAAGGAAGAGTCTGTCAGAAGAGAACAGTAGAAGTTTTAAAAAGAATAACCTCGTTATTACATTAGGACAAAAATTTAATGTAATTGAAACACATAAACATGGTCATAGCAGTGCCAAAGCAATTCTAAAGATATTAAAATGCCTGAATATACGATAGAATTTTTATTGCTTTTACAGGTAGTCCTTATGACTCCTTGGCAATGAGGGTCATAAGTTAAGACAGTTGTAAAGTGGGTCATCTTTGATCTGATTTTACGACCTTTTCTGCGATTGTCATTAAGTGAACTCTGTGGTCATTAAACTAACCTATTGTAAGTCAAGGAATACCTGTATTTTGCTTTTTCTAATTACTCTGTGACCCTGTTAACAATCAGTGTAAATTAAAAGTATATTCGTTTTATCCTTTTCTGTGGTACATCATTAAATATACATATAAAATGTATGTTTACCATTTTTTATTGTCCATTTCCATTGAGCTGCAACCAATTTCCACATTTTCCATAGAAATATCACTTTGGATAATGCAAGTTAGAATAATGAGATCATTTGGTGAGATTCATTAACTGTACTTATCGAGACCTATCTGTACTTGCGTTCAATTGTGCCATGATTGAACAGATCATTGTAGCACCCCAGCCAACCTCTAGAGGGAAGCAGTGTTTTTCATAGTGGGAGACGGTGTTTAAATTCAACCTGTTGGGGGCAGTAATGAGCAGTTGCCTAATATTTTCTCCTCTGTAGCTCACTGGTGGAAACTTTCAGACCCAGATGGCTCCCGAACCTTCCAGAAGTCTGAGGCAGAGGCACTAACTGCCCTGCCATACCACTTGGTAAGTGACTCGAATGCTTCTAAGCAACAGCTTAGAAAAGCTGAACTCTTAGTCTGAATAAAAGCAGCTCCTTGGAGACTTAAATTCCTAGACCTCATAGTTATAGAGAAAAATGAGCAAAAAAAAAAAAGAGAGAGAGAAATTCTGTGTATATAAGGAATTGGAAGTGCATCTTTCAGGGAAAATTTTCCATTTTAAAACAGTTTCTTTTACATACAGAGTTCTTTATTTTTTTCTTTCTTCTATTCAGTCATGTCTGATTCTTAGAGACTCCCTTGCAAGTCCCTGCAGTTTTCTTGGCAAGGATTTTTGGAAGTGTTTTGCCATTGTTTCTTTCCTAGGGTTGAGAGAAAATGACTGGCTCAAGATCATTCAGTTGGCTTTATGCCCAAAGCAGGACTAGAACTCACAATCTCCCGGTTCCTTTCCTGACTGGGGAATTCTGGGAGTTGAAGTCTACAAATTTCCTAGTTGCCAAAGTTGAGAAAAGCTGCTTGAAAGAGTGGCCTTCTTGAATTATAATTCCTCTTCCACAGGTCCAAAGTGGGCATTTGGACATTCTGGCTTCTTTCCTGACTGATTTAAAGGTTATCAGCACTCATCTTCATCTCGGCCTCCTCCGTAGCCTCTCTGAAGCCTATGCACTCTATGGTGAGCCATTGTGGGATTGAAAGTAGGGTGTCTCTCTCTCCCCCCCCACCCCAACTAGTTGGAGAATCACAGACCTGGAAAAGGGCTGCAACTTTTCAGCTGGGATGGAAAAATTGCAGGCTGCATTTAGGGCAGGGATGTCCAGTCTTGGCAACTTTAAGATCTGCGGACTTCAACTCCCAGAATTCCCCATGTCGGCTGTGGAATTCTGGGAGTTGAAGTCCACAGGTCTTAAAGTCTTAAAGTTGCCAAGGTTGGACATCTCTGATCTGGGGGTTGGGGCCCGTTCTGTAGAAATACAAGTATCCTAAAAGCGACTGAAAATACGAATCGTATCCATTGTCTTCTGTAGCAACAGCTGCTGGCTCAGAGCCCAGTGAGGCAGTCAACTTGTCCGCTGATTTTTTGCAAAGAAACTTTGGGCTGCTTTCCCAGAATCCTCTACTGCTCCTGCAACAGGCAGCAAACGAGCCCAGTTCCTCAGACCTCTGCTCACAAGCCCAGCTGGTGCTCCAGAAATGTGGGAGACCTTTCCTGAAATGGATTAACAAGCCAGAGAGGGCCCAGCAAACCAAGAGGTAATTCTACAATGGAGGGATGAGGTCCTTTTCTTCTCATGCACCTCACAATGTTATTGTTGCCCCCTCCCCCCTTTTTATCTGCACATGGAGTCACGGCAAATGGACGTCTTGTTGGTTCGAAACAGAAAAAACTGCATAACTGCAGTTATAATTGCATAATTGCTGCATGCATTATTCAATCAGAATAGTGTTCGAAGGGATCTTGGAGGTATTCTAGTTTGATCCCCCACTCAAGCAGGAGACACTATATCAGTGGTGGCGAACCTATGGCACGGGTGCCAGAGGCGGCACTCAGAGCCCTCTCTGTGGGCACGCGCGCCGTCGCCCCAGTCCTAGGCCTTCAGCTGGGTTTTATAAAACCTTTTCACTTTAGGCCTCCGTCGCCGTGTGCAAAAAAAGAAAAAAAGGTTCAATCAGTCAATTTCAACTTCTCGCGGGAAAAAAAAAGATCTTGCAAAGTTGAAATTGATTGATTGAGCTTTTTAGTCCCACCCAGTCTGCCGTTACCACCGCAGCCACGCCCACCCAACGGGCCATGCCCACCCAATGGGCCACACCCAGCCAATGGGCCACACCCACCCGGCACTCGACAATGCATAAGTGGGTTTTGGGTTGCAGTTTGGGCACTCGGTCTCTAAAAGGTTCGCCATCACTGCACTATATCATTTCAAGCAAGTGGCTGTCCAATCTCTTTTGGACAGCTAACTTTTTGCTCTTTATCCAAGTAGCTTCTTCAGCTTATCTGCTTGGTTATTTACATCCCAATGACTCTCTGCCTGCTCACCTAGCAAGCTTATCCAGATCAGGTGAGAAATTAAACCACCCCAGAGGACACATATGGGGGTCCCATTAACCAACTTGCTCAGACTGACTCCAAGGTGCTTTTTCCCTGAGGAAGAAGAAAACGTTTTGCTTCTCATCCAAGAGGCTTCATCAGTTCTCATCCGAGAAGCTTCGGAATCAACGAAGCTTCTTGGATGAGAAGTGAAATGTCTTCTTCTTCCTCGGGGGAAAAACCAATTCAGCTGCCTTTTGAAAAAGCCCCTTGGAGACAACTATGGCCTGGATGACTGAGAATCTCCACAGACATTTGCTCAGACTGAAACTATTCAGCCATAGTTTCATTCCATACAGCATTAACCTTGCGAACTCTCAAACTTCCTCCTTACGTTATATATTCAAGATGGACAGTATTTAATATTTATTTGCTATGTATATGTAGGGATGTGGGTCTATATATATGTTGTACATAGTATGTTTAGGTGTGTGTCATGTATATGTTTCACTTTGAGAGCGGGCAACTAAATTTCATTTTTTATGTGTGCCATTGTGCCCACAATATAAAAATGACAATAAAGGTTATCTATCTATATGAAGAAGCTGTTTGGATAAACAGCGAAAGTTTTCATACCAAAAAGACAAAGAAGTCCAGTTGCCGTGACTCAGCTGGATGACTGAGAATCTTCATCGGCCTCTTTTCTTTTATTCAACAGTCTTGTTTTGAACCTTCCTTCCACTCCTTCTTCCGTTTCTCTTGCTCCTTCGGGAAAACTGGCCATCGTGGGTACCGTGGAAGGGACATTGCACCTGGTGGACATGAAGACCGGACAGGTAAAAGCGATCTGATTTCTCGGCTTCAGAAGCATTCAGGTTCTGTGGGAGTGTTCCGTTAGAGCAGTGCTTCCCAACCCTTTTCCTTCATTATCCCAAACTGCTTATCAGAAAGTCTTTATCAAATATCGAAGACCACTTGTCAATTTTTTTTCCTTCAGCATCATTTGTAACTTTTGAGCAGTCGCGGAACAAACGGTTGTAACTTGAGGACTATCAGTATTATAAAAAACCAATATCATTAAGTGATCTTTATCTCATTTCAACAAATTAACCATCGGTAACCCAAAGATGCTTTTTCATGAGGCAACTGGACTTCCTTGTTTTTCTTTGAAGACGTTTCACTTCTCATCCAGGAAGCTTCTTCAGCTCTGACCGGAGGGGTGGGGAATGGAAAGATTTATATTCCTCACAGACAGCTGGTCATTTGCATTCTTTTAGAGAGTCATTGAGGCCACTTGGAGGTTTATCTGTGTCCTCAGGGTCACCTGAGTAGTGCAAATGTGTGCGGAGCAAAAAACATCCTGCAGCCAAGAAGGCTCCACACACATTTGCACTACTCAGGTGACCCTGAGGATTTAATGACCTGTGCATTCGATTAGCGAATGCATTGGGCAAAGCAGGGAAGGATTACGTTCATTTAACATGATTCAGTTAACGAATCCGTGGGTTACGAATGTAATTGGCTGGCTCGGTTACATTCGTAACTCGAGGATTACCTGTATATTACTTTCAGCGATAAGAGAAAGGATCTCAGAGGGAGTGCCACCTCAGAACAAAGAAGAAAAACTGCTAAAAGCATCCTTTTGACCTTTGAGATTAAAGCCTGTGTAGGCTTGCTGCTTCATAGCCCCAATCCACACAAGCACAAAATGTTTGCATCAGATGAGCATGGTTGGTGAGGGAAATGGTTGGATCTGATTTCCGTCTGCAAATTCTCTTTCCCATGATTTAGGAGCAAAAATCCTTGTTGACCTCCTGTGACGGAATCTCGGCCTGCGCATTCTTGTCTGAAACAACCGTTTGTCTCGGGGCCTTCAATGGACGCTTTGAACTTTGGAGCCTGAGAGAAGGATGCAGGTAAATCCGGACTGGGGAAAAAAAAAACTTTATCTTGAATATAGATAGTCCTGGAATTACGACTGCAACTGGGACTAGAATCTCTGTTGCTAAGCAAGACAGTTATTAAGTGAATCGTTGTTGCTTTTACAATCTTTCTTCCATGGTTGTTAAGTGATCGCTGCAGTTGTTAAACCAATCATGTGATTGCTAAGTGAATCTGCCTATTGACTTTGTTTGTCAGGAAGGTTAAAAATAGTGTTCATATGACTCCGGGATACTGCAACATGGGGTTGCCAAACATCCAAATTTTGATCACATGATCATGGGAATGAGGCTATAGTCTGAAGTGTAAGGGCCAGTCATAAGTCAGTTTTTTCAGTGCCGTTGTAACTTTGAATGGTCACTAAATGAATGTTTGTAAGTTGAGACTACCTGAAATAGAGGTTAACCACAGCTGGAGATGATATGATAGCAGTGTTCCAATATCTGAGGAGCTGCCACTAAGAAGAGGGGGTCAACCTATTTTCTAAAGCACCTGAAGGCAGGATAAGAAGCATCGGATGGAAACTAATCAAGGAGAGAAGAATTAAGAAGAAATTTCTTGACAGCTAGAACAATTAAACATGGAACAACCTGCCTCCAGAAGCGGTGAATGCTCCAACACTGGAAGTTTTTAAGAAGAGACTGGACAGCCATTTGTCTGAAATGGTATAGGGCTTCGTGCATGAGCAGGGGGTTGGACTAGAAGACCTCCAAGATCCCTTCCAACTCTTGTTATTCTGAAAAAAAGGAAACGGAGAAGATGCCAACCATGGAATTAAGAGGCTGGAGGGTGTTGACAGCCTGTATTTGTAAAATTTAAAGTAGGGCTACAGTTTAAATCCTTGGGGTGGGCAATGTGATGGTCTGTAGATCCTGGTTCCTCTTTATCAGCACCTTTGGATCTCCCTCCAGCCACAAATGCAAAGATCAGGACATAATTTCTGTCTAGTTTGAGACAGGAAATGTAAAAAAATGAAAGTCCAATTGACCTAGAGCCAAATGATTTAAAAAAGGGGGGAGATTTGGCTGTTCAGTCTTTACTTTTCTTGCACTAATGGCTCATTTTTTCTTCTAATGCCCTTCTTTGAAGCTTAATACTCCTGCCACAGTGGAGGAGTATATTGTAAAAATGTCAGAGCTTACCGAGATGACAAATTTAACTTGTTTGATTAGAAGAAAAACAAACAAACGAGAAAAACTTATTTGAAAGACTGGAAACCTGAGAGGGAGCTGTTGCTGAAAGAATGTAAAAAAAAAAAAGATATGACGATTTATGATTTGGGTGACCGAAAAAGATGCAGATTAAGTGAGGCATGGAAGTGATTTATCAAATATCGGAAAAGATTCCAGATTATTTCAAGATAAAATATTTCAAGAAAAGATTGGACAGCCATTTGTTGTTCTGCCAAGAGGGATGGTAGATAATGAACTGTTTACACAGTAGGTTGGAACTCACTATATTTCATAACTTTTTTTTTTGTTTTCCATTGTTTCTTTGCTTTCCTTCATCTTGTTTAAATTTGTCGATTACCTGACGTAAAACCCGTAATGAATGTACATTTAAAAAAAAAAGTTAGTGATCCTGCATTAATTCAGATCAGCGAGCCACCACATCTAAGTGCTGCTTCAGGCTTTCTGTTTCTTTATTGTTTTAGGAACCTGAGCAAGGATGCTCACAAGGCCCAAATTACAGACTGCTGCATCAATTCAGATTGTAAACTATTAGCTTCAGTATCACTGGATGGCACTCTTAAGGTATTCTTGACTGGGTTTAGGGGAGGGGATACAGAACTGGATTTAAGCATGGCTGGCGGGAATTCTGGGAGTTGAAGCCTACACACCTTCAAGTTGTTGAGAAACACTGGTTTAAAGCCTCATTGTCTGGGAGGGGCCCTCAACATTTCAGATTTTTAAGTTTATTTGTTACAATTTTTTTAATAATGTTGTATATGGAAATCTATATAAATTAAGCTTTCCTCTTTGGCTCAAATGAACTCATTAATTTATTAAAATATGCTTTGTTTCTGCATGTATTTGCCCCTTTTGTTTAAACCACCCCCTATATTGCATCTTAGTGGCGTCAACCACCTTGTTCCACCCCATATAATGCATCTTAGTGGCATTTTAACCAAGTTAAAGTTCAGTTATTGCCCTGTTTTCTCTGTCAGCAGTTGCCAAATAGAACCATTATAGCTTCTCATACTGCAGGGACTAAGTCTAAATTCAGCATTAGGGGAATAATTGCAGCAATTGTAAAGCATTTACAAACCCTCCCCCCCCCCAATTTCTCACTATTTTTTAAAAAAATTCTCAGCTCTGGGAAGCTGCCCAAGGACATGTGCTCCATCAGTGGGACTTCCCGTGCCCTTTGAACTGCGTGACCTTTCATCCAATGGGTCAGTTGGTGGCTACCGGTGGATGGGACAGATCGGTCACCGTCTTGGATGCAAATGGAATGAGCAAGATCTCGGTAAGGTTGAGAGGGACTCGGCATATAACTGGGAGATGCATGATTGATGAAGACCTACCAATCCATGGAACTTGCTCTGGGAGTTTTGAGGAAGCAGACAGTTGTTTTTGACAACCGTTGTCTCTTATAGGTCATGAAGGACCATGACGCCTCCATCCATTCCATTTCCTTCTCTTCCACTGGGAAAGTTTTGGCAGCGGGTACTTTGGCTGGCTCCATCACCCTCTGGTCGTGGCAGGAGGCCATCATCCTGGGTTCATTCAAGGCTCACTCTGGATGCACCTCTGCGGCTCGGTTCCTTTCCGACGAAAAACTTCTTACAGCAGGAGAAGACTGCAAGGTGCAGCTTGGACCAGGCTGAATGATGTTAAAGACTGATGGGAGGGATGCAAGGGCCATGGGCTGATGAGTTGGTTTTGAGTCCTCAACTTACATCAGTTCGCTTAGTGACCTTTCAAAGTTACAGCAGCACTGGAAATGGTGACTTATGACCGTTTTTCACAGTTACGACCTTTGCAGCATCCCCATGATGGTGTGATCAAAATTCGGATGCTTGGCAACTGACTCACTGGCTGTGTCCCAAGGTCATGTGATCACCTTTTGCGACCTTCTGATAAACAAAGTCAAATGGGGAAGCCGGATTCACTTAACAGTCTGGTTGCTAACTTACTAGCTGCAGTGATTCACTTAACAACTGTGGCAGGAAAGGTCGTAAAGTGGGGCAAAACTCACTTAACAAATGTTTCACTTAACCACAGAAATTTTGGGCTCAGTTGTGGCCGTAAGTTGAGGAGTAACCTTATTAGAAAATTCTATTGCACTTATAATGTATCTGTCATAATTTCAATTTCTGCCAGTACATTGATGAATTTACAGAAGTCTACACTAGATTATTGCCGATTGGGAACCACGCAGAGTTCAACATATATATTTATTAATTAATAAATAAATAAATAAATTACATTTACATATATATGTGTTACTTTAATTAATTTATTATTTATTTAATATATAGATATATATATAATTAATAAATTAATAGAATAAATTAAATAAATAATTAAAAATAGTTTGTCATGAGAAAAGAATCTCAATAAAAGTAAGACTTACAAATATAGGCCCAAACACCTTTTCCTTTATAAATAAAGCATGTGAAATACCCATAGTCTATGTGGGAAGGAGTGAGAAGATTTAGACTGGGTGAGGATTCTGAGTGACCCCAAGAGCCCGGCTTTGGGAAAAATTGGTTTCTAATTCACATTTTTCCAACTCAGAAACAGTCTACAACATGCAGCAGTAGCTCACTAGGATGAAAAACTCTTGCTTTTGTTGTCATTTTCTAATCCATTTATCTAGCTGGAGACCCACTTTGATTATTAAAGAAAGACATGGCCATTAATATGAAATCCCGCACAGTCTGCATTGGAGTTTAGCCACAAATAGGACAAGCCAATGAAGTATGATTGTGTATGCGGTCTTTTTTTTTTTTTAAAAAAACTGAAATTATATTGAGATTTTTGGCACCTTTTTATTTATTTGCAGGTTAATTCTCTTCCCGAACCCCCCCAATGAATTATATAAATATTGGTACATCCCCATGTGTATGCCTGTGTGTGTTGCCTAATTGATCGCTGTATCCTGATGCACAGGTCCAGATTTGCAAAGGCCACTTGGGGCAACTTTGGACCAGTTTAGGATCAAGAGCCCTTTCCCCGGCCCTGTGCATGGCCTCAAACCTTGATGGAAGCCGATTGGCTGTGGGACACCATTCAGATGGCATCTGGATCTACAGCCAACCTTGGCGTAAGATAGTTATGGTTGGAAGTTTGGTGATGCAGCTTGGTTCCTTTATTTATTATGGGGAACTATGGCAGAATTTTCCTTCCTTCCTTCCTTCTTTCCTTCCTCCCTCCCCCCTCCATCCCTCCTCCTCCCTCCCTCCTACCTTCCTGCCGCTGCCTGCCTGCCTGCCTGCCTGCCTTCCTGTCAGCTGCTGTGAGCTGTGTGTTATCTATCTGTGATGGTTTTTACTGAGTGTCTTTATGATCTGCTCGCTTGTTAAAAGTACCAGATCTCTAAGCCATGTATGTACTTTTTAAAGGGGAAAAAAAAAAATCAGGAAAGACTGCATAGAATAGGACCCATGTTGCAGATTGAGTCTAAATTGGCCTCGAGCCTGAAAAGTACTATTAGAGTGTGAAACCTTAGATATCTTTTTCATCCATGCGTGTTCTCTTATTCTTGTAGGCTTTCAGACAAGCCGGATTCATTTACAAGGAAGCGATGTGGCTGTTTGTAGCCTGGCCTGGTTACACCATGTATTTTTGGTTGTGGGCCTCGGCGATGGGTCCCTTTGTGTCTGGAAGACTTTTGAGAGTAGCTCTGACTGCTGCCATCAGTTCAAGGCGCATGAGAAAGCTGTGATGGGCCTTGCGGTGTCTGAGAAACTGGTGGCTTCTGTCTCAGGTGAGTCCAGGGGGGATTGCTTTGACCAGTCAGGTTTCTTTGAAGAGCTCAAGAACCAGAAACAATTGAGCAAAGAAAGGGAGGCTCTCCTGGGAGGATTCAATGAGATTGAATCATGATGGCGCAGTGGTTAGAATGCTGTATTGCAGGCTACTTCTGCTGACTGCCGGCTGCCAGCAGTTCGGCAGTTCGATTCTGACCTGGCTCAAGGCTGACTCGGCCTTCCATCCTTCCGAGTATGGGAGATGAAAATATGCCCCCCTCCTTATATAATAAGATGAGGCTGGAAGAAACCTGAAATAGGCCCGACAGTAGTGATTAAAAGCTTTAACTTGAACTTTATGTTGTTTTCACAATACGGACGTATTATGTGTAATCTGCTGAGCTTTGTGCAATCTAAATTGCAAAGTAGGTAGTTCTATATATATATTTGGAACATAAGTATTGTAACCATGGGAAAAGAGGAAGTGAAAATAGCAGATGGATAGAGGTTTCAGATGTACACGGGTGCATTTGGAAACTGCTGGTCAGCACAAAGGAACAAGGATCTGCTTTTGCAAAATAATGATTATGAGTGGGTGGTCGGTAGAAGAAAAGTATAAAAATGTGGGTTTTAAGCCTGGCTCGGGGCCATTGGCCTATAGCTGTCCCTTTGGAATCTGCTATACCATATGGTCCTCATTGCAATGGGTTGTTAATGTAAGTAATGCCGTGTAATGCTATGTTCCAAATTATTGGAAAAATAAACCTCTGAATCTTAAAGTAAGAATTATTGTTTTGTGTCGCTACCTCTTCCGTCTTTTCCATTGGGTTTTTCCACAACACGAGGTTGCTAAAATGAGGACCCAGATTGTTGGGGGCAATATGCTGACTCTATAAACCACTTAGAGAGGGCTGTAAAGCACTGTGAAGCAGTATATAAGTCTAAATGCGATTGCTGTTGCAGGTAGCAGTACCTGCCTAATATTGTCTAGGCTTGATAACTAAGCATGGTCCAGCTTGGTTAGAACCTGGATGGTAGGCTACAAGTAGTTCTCAACTTATAACCATTCCTTTAGTGAATATTCAAAGTTACAACGGCACTGAAAAAAAAGTGATTTATGGCCATTTTGCACGTTTACAGCCATTGTAGCACCCCTGTGGTCATGTGATCAAAATTCAGACGTTTGGCAACTGACTCATATTTATGACAGTGTCCTGGGATCATGTAGTCACCTTTTGCAACCTTCTGACAAACAGATTCAATGGGGAAGCCAGATTCACTTAACCACCCTGTTACTAGCTTAACAACTGCAGTGATTCACTTAACAACGGTGGCAAGAAAGGTCGTAAAATGGGGCAAAAGACACTTAGCAACTCTCTTGCTTAGCAACAGAAATTTTGGGGTTGAATCCCAGGTTTTTAGACCAGACCGAGAAGCCAAAATCTATGCCAGGGATGGCAAATCACTTCCATCAGTCTAGCATTGATGGTGTTAACCTACTTTGGGTAATGAAACAAGTGCAAGAAAACAGCCAAGCTTACAGAGCATAGAGGACCTCTCCCCCTCCACTTTGCTCCTAAGGAAACTCTAGGAAGTCACTTCGGAGCCGAACTTGACTTGAAAGAGATTTCCCTTGTCTTCTTTTGGTGAATACAGATATTGTCTCATTTACTTACATATCTGTGATAACAGGAGAAAGGAAGAACCTGGCTCTATAGGTAACACAAACCCTACTTTCTAGAGGTTTTACTGGAGAAGTGTATGGCTAAAATTATGTGGAGGGTGTGTTGTTTACGGGCGGGTTTATTTCTGGCTTAGATGGCACCTGGATTACTCGTATCTTAAGATCCCAGCTTCGATGTTCCTGGCAGTCAGTTGGTTTGCTTGATCCTCTTAATTCTAGCCAGGCTCTTTTCAGGAGAAGAAATGAGTTACGGAATCTGGAATGAAATGTTTGCCAAAGATGTCTCTGGGTGTGTTCAGAATGCTTAGGTTTAATTACCTCCCCCTTTTATTCGTTGAGTTTTTGCAACCCAGATTTGCAATAAAGAGGCAGTGCTTGTAAGGACAATACCACTTGGGGAGAAAGGAGGAGAATGTGACAGGTTTATATTTAACCCCATATTTATATTTGAGGCTTCCTGGTATCCAAAGCAGAACATCCAGATTTAGTCAGAGTTTTGTTCCATACAGTATTGACCTTGTGAACTCTATAAAGCTTCCTCCTTCCGTTACGTATTCAAGATGGACAGTGATTAATATTTATATATTACGTATATGTAAGGGTGCAGGTCTATACATATGTTGTATATAGTATGTTTAAATGTGTGTTATGTATGTGTACACTTTGAGAGCAGGCAACTAAATTTCATTTTTAATGTGTGCCATTGTGCCCACAGTAAAAAAGGACAATAAAGGTTTATCTATCTATCTATCTATCTATCTATCTATCTATCTATCTATCTATCTATCTATCTATCTATCTATCTATCTATCTATCTATCTATATCTATCAATCATCTACCTATATGTCATCTATCTATCATCTATCTATCTCATCTATCTGTCTATCTATCTATCTATATCTATATCTATCTATATCTATCTATCATCTATCTATCTCATCTATCTATCTATCTATCTCTATCTATCTATCTATCTATCTATCTATCTATCTATCTATCTATCTATCTATCTATCCATCCATCCATCTCTATCTATCTATCTATCTATCTATCTATCTATCTATCTATCTATCTATCTATCTATCTATCTATATCTATATCTATCTATCTATCATCTATCTATCTCATCTATCTGTCTATCTATCTATATCTATATCTATCTATATCTATCTATCATCTATCTATCTCATCTATCTATCTCATCTATCTATCTATCTATCTATCTATATCTATCTATCTATCTATCCATCTATCTATCTATCCATCCATCCATCTCCATCCATCCATCCATCCATCCATCCATCCATCCATCCATCCATCCATCCATCCATCCATCCATCTATCTATCTATCTATCTATCTATCTATCTAATCTATCATCTATCTATCATCTATATATGTCATCTATCATCTATCTCATCTATCTGTCTATCTGTCTATATCTATATCTATCTATATCTATATCTATCTATATCTATCTATATCTATATCTATCTATATCTATCTATATCTATATCTATCTATATCTATCTATATCTATCTATCTATATCTATCTATATCTATATCTATCTATCATCTATCTCATCTATCTATATCATCTATCTATCTATCTATCTATCATCTATCATCTATATATGTCATCTATCTATATCTCATCTATCTATCTCTATCTCTATCTCTATCTCTATCTCTATCTCTCTCTCTCTCTCTCTCTCTCTCTCTCTCTCTCTCTCTCTATCTATCTATCTATCTATCTATCTATCTAGTTTAAAATATCAATATCCAGATGGTTGTTGGGCTAGAGCAAGGCGATGGAATTCAGATGGCCACATGTTTTGTGAAACTGCCAAAAGATATATATTGCTTTAACCTCATTAAGTCTCAAACTTTTTGATTTCTCTTCACTTTTACTTTCATATATACATTCATATTCGTATTCATATTCATACATATATATCTTTTTCCAGAGGATTTCACCGTTGGGCTGTGGCTTTCAGAGACCCTGAGACCAGGCCCTGCTTTGGACGCCGGCACCTCGCCACTCTCCATCCTCCGTGGTCACACTTCTGGGGTGACCTGTTGCGCCTTCAGCCTTGACGGCAACTATCTTGCTACTGGAAGCAAAGACCGGGTAAGGCTGTCAGATGACCGTCACCCAAGGGCAGAAGAACTTTTATCATGTCCCAAAGGAAATGGGATGAGCTTCTGGGGTACAGCTTCCCTGTCATACCCAATATGCCCCCCGATACTCCAGAACAAGAATATTGGTGCATTCATCATTGAGTGCATTCATCATTGGTGCATTGGGATGGTGAGGCTCTGTCTCCTAACAAATGTCTGCTGGAGTGGTTTGCTCACCTGGTCACCTGCCCGCAATCCTTTGTAGCATACATATGAATCTTTCTGACCTATGAAAAATGGGTGCCTAAGAAAGTAGAAAGAAGGAAAGAAAGAATAGGGCAAAAACTGCCGCAGTTCTTTCCTTTGCACTGAATGCATCTCCTCCCAATCTCAGGCCTTGTTTCTGTGGGATGTAAGGGACCCTCTTCAGAAGACTCCCTCTCTCTTGCGCTCCCTGCTTTTCTGTCACCAGGACTGGATTTCCAGCTGTGCTTGGATTGGCACCATGTTGGTGAGTTTGGAGAAATGCCCAGAGCATGCACTTCTGGCCTCCTGGGGAGGACAGTCCCCAAGGCAGAGATGGGGATGGGTTAGTTTCTGTCATTATCAAAGGGATGGCCCACCACTTAGCGGCCACTGAAGTAGCATTTGCAAGTCCGCTATTGTGAATCAGTAGGAAAAAGAGAGGCAGGCTAGAAACCAGGAGACTGTGAGTTCTAGTCCCGCTTTAGCCATGAAAGCTGACTGAGTGAATTTGGGCCCATCACTCTCTCTCAGTCCCGTTCACCTCACAGGGTTGTTGTTGTGGGGGAAATAAGAAGAGGGAGGAGTATCAGGTATGCTCCTAGCCTTGAGTTGTTTCTAAAAGTAGAAATCTAAAAAATAAACTAAAATGTTTGACAGATGGGAACTTTCCTCTGAGTCAATCAAAGAGGCGGCACTTTCTTACCGTTGATGTCTGCTGGATGGCTGGATTTGCCTAGACAGTTGTTGCATTAATTGTGGAGCATTTTAAGTGTTAGATGTTGTCATTATTCAGACCCATCAAATTTTTATCATGGCCATAAGGCCAGCAGACAGGTGAAAGTGAAACAGAGGAAAATGGAAATATGCAAGGCTAAAAAAGGAAAGAAATTAGGACACATTTTCAGACCCAAGAAGATGTGGGTAGTTGCTTATATAGCAGAACTGTATCTCCTTTTTCAGGAAAAAGGACCAAGGTGCAATCATCTAAGTAAAAAATAAAGTGACTCTTCTAAAGAGAGAAAAGTAGAAAAGTTTTCCTTCTAGTCATTTACAGATAGTTCTTGACTTGCAACCGTTCATTCAGCAACTATTTGAAACTAGGCCAGTGCTGAACAAAGGGACTTACTGTACCCAAAGTTATGGCCACTGCAGCGCCCCCATGGTCATGTGAAAAATATTTGGGCACTTGGCGGTCTGCCTGCCCTTACAACCAATTATGGGTTCCTTGCAGTAGCCCCTACCCACCTATCAGTTCTGGGAGCCATTTTGTGATAAGGTAAACCCTGTGGCTTCTGTTTCCTTTGAGCATCTACATGCCTTCAAAGGATCACAAAGGCTGGATAATGCTCATGTGGGCAATAGCATAACGTTTGATTGATTGATTGATTGATTGATTGATTGATTATGTGCCTTCAAGCCACTCTCAACGGCCACACAGCTTTCTCCAGAGAGCTGGCTCTCCTCATAATGTGTCAAAAGGAGGATCATTGAAGCCTGGTTCTGTGTGTCTTAAATGAGAAATCTTGATCGATTTGTTTGATGAACCATCAATTTGTTCAGTTTTCAGTCTGGTGGCCTATCAGCTAAGACAATGTTGGCAGTTCGAGACTCAAGTACCGCATGATGGGGTGAGCTCCAGTTACTTGCCTCAGCTCCTGCCAACTGAGCAGTTCAAAAGCATGCTAATGCGAGTAGATAAATAGGTACCACTTCAGTGGGAAGGTAAGAGCATTCCTTGCCCCTCAGCATATAGTCATGCTGGCCACATGACCATGGACAAGGCTGGCTCCCTTGGCTAGAAAACTGAGATGAGAACCGCCCTCTAGAATCAGACATGACTGAACAGGAGAAACCTTTGCCTTTACCTTTATAGTTCTAAAGTTTTCTCTCTCTCTGCATTTATAACTCCTCTCTCTGACCCTTGTCCCTTTGGCAACAGCTATCCGGCTCCAATGATGGTACCGTTTGTCTCTGGGATTCTACAAATAGCGAGTGTATCCAGAAATTCCTGGGGCACCAAAGCCCAATCTGTGGTATTACAACTGAGGTAAGCCAAAGGTGGAATATTTTCAAAGGATGATTCTTTCCTAAATATGTCTTTCCTTTCCCCCCCCCCCTTCCTTTTTCTTCTCATGCAAACAAAGGCATTTGGGCGATTTGCAAAACAAAGTGAGGGAGTTTGAATTCAGAAAGGAACCCACTGGGAACTCTGTAAACAAAGAATCGGAAATTCTTTTAGAGAGTCGTTGAGGCCATTTGGAGGTTTACTTGGGTCCTCAGGGTCACCTGAGTAGTGCAAATGGGTGTGGAGCCTTCTTTGGCTGCAGGATGTTTTCTGCCCTGTTTCTCTTTAGTGTTGAAGACAGGCACAGGCTGTTGGAGATGAGACTGTGTTGATTGCATCTCAAACTGAAGCGCAAATGGTTACTGTAGTCTGCAATGTTTTCTGGAAATCCGTTCATACTCCCGCACTATTTGAAGGGTGTTCATCTCAAGAGTTCATAGCTAAATGTCCACGGAGATTCTCAATCATCCAAGTCATGACCCTGAGGATACAGGTAAATCTCCAAATGGCCTCAACGACTCTAAAAGAATGCAAATGACCAGCTGCCTGCAAGGAATATAAATCCTTCCATTCTCCACCATCCAGTCAGAGCTGAAGAAGCTTCTTGGATGAGAAGCGAAACGTCTTCAAAGAAAAACATGGAAGTCCAGTTGCTTCCTGAAAAAGCACCATCAGGACAACCATGACTTGGATGACTAGAAATCGCCATAGACACAGCTCTGAAGGGTAGCACATTCGGAAAATCTCCTCTGTGTTGCAGCCAGCTTCAAGACTTTTTGGATGTTCCCAGCCATTCCCATAGAGCAGTTGCTACACATATCATGACTGTAACTATGCCTGACCATGCTTCTCGTTTCATTCCTCTGAACTCTTCGCTTTCTGGATCCTTGTACAGAAAGACCATGTCATCTCCATGGGCAGGGATGGGCTGCTGATAACATGGAACCTCCAGGGAGTGGAAGAAACTCGGTTCTTGGCTCACCCGAGTCAGACCAACGACTGCACTGGCTTCAGAGATCCATGTAAGAGATTTCTTGGCACTGTTTTGCAAAAATGTGACTCTTTTTTGGAAATCTGGAAGTGGGGAATGTGAAATTCCTGTCTGCATTGTTTATCCTGTAATGCAAATGAATCTTTGGTTGTGTATATCTTTATATCGGGGTTTAATCTTTGATGCAGATGATGCTTCCCGTTTGTGAAAATATACATTAAAATGTACTTTAATTTGGACAGGCCATCTTCTCTTTTAAGCCCAGAGACAGACACACAGAAACACTACATTTTGATCTAGTGGTTTGATCTAGTGGTTAATGCATCAGGCTAGAAACAGGAGACTGTGAGTTCTAGTCCTGCCTTAGGACTAGGATACCCGGCTAAGTGACTTTAGGCCAGTCACACACTCTCAATCTCACCTCACAGCATTGTTGTTGTAGGGAAAATAGGAAGAGAAAAGTGTGTTGGATATATTCGCCGCCTTGAGTTATTTGTAAAAATAATAAAGGCAGGATAGAAATAAATAAAAATAATCTTGCAGTGAAGTTGAGGCGTTAAAGGAATTAAACAGGACACTTCATTGTATTCAGAGCAATTCATAAATATTGGGATGGGCCTTTCCCATTGGTTACCCACTGTAGAGCTGGTATGAAAACCTTTCATTTTTATCCTCCGCAGGGCAGAAAGACTTTATGTTGGCTGCAGCGGGTGCTGATG
This sequence comes from Azemiops feae, assembly GCA_023970755.1. Classification (NCBI taxonomy): domain Eukaryota; kingdom Metazoa; phylum Chordata; class Lepidosauria; order Squamata; family Viperidae; genus Azemiops; species Azemiops feae. The sequence goes on from JALGBA010001267.1 coordinate 300,029, forward strand.
GCACTGTGAAAATTTGGAGGCCCTTGACGGTAAGAAAGGAGGGGAATCTTCCTTTCTTTCTTTTTTAAGAATCCCCAGTAAAACGAGCTTTTTATTACTTACTTATTGCACAGCTTTCTCCATTGCCCATTCCTGTGGCACTTGAAGCATTTTACAAAAACAAGGGGATACGTATACTAAAATCAGGAGCAAAGCATAAGTAACTAAAAGCTACCCACACATCATAAAGCCCAAACACTCAGTGGAAAAACCTGGTTGTAATTTGCAAGAGGCCAGGGAAGCATGTGCTTCCATTGTATTTGGCAGCACCAGAAAAGTTAGGTCATCGGAGCTCTCAGCTCACCCTTCCTTGACTTCACCTAGGGTGGAGGAACCTTTAGTAATTGCTTGCTGTAAGGATTTGTGGGGTGAGGAGCAAATCTGAGGAGAAGATGGATGTTCTTATAGGTGTGAGGAACTCGAGCCATGTAGGACTTGATGGAGAAACAAACTGGTAACAAATGTAGTAGTTGTAGTCTAGTACAAGATGGCTCAGTCTTCTATCTCTGCTTAATACTGCACTTCGGACTTCTTGAAGCTTCTGAGTACTGTAGTCTTCAAAGGCAGCCCCATGCAGAGCATGCAGCAGTAATCTAGCTAGATGAGTCTCTGTAGTTAAGATACCCCGTTACAGGTATGCTTCCACAAGAGCATACTTCTTGTGTCCCTTCCATTAAGGAATGTCATCTTGTGGTGCCCAGGAATTGTGCCTTTTCTGTAGCAGCAACTGCTCTGTGAAACAACATCCCCCAGAGATCCAGGTGACCCCAACCCACAAGACATTACAGCAACCTTTCTCAACCTTGGCAACTTGAAGATGTGTGGACTTCAACTCCCAGAATCCCCCAGTCAACATGCTGGCTGGTGAATTTTGGGAGTTGAAGTCCACAAAGTTGCTAAGGTTGAGAAACACGGATCCAGAAGATGCTAAATGGAATTTTCCTTCCTCAAAGTAAAAATAATAAATAAGTATCAACATGAGCTGGCTGAGGAAGTTTGGGAGTTGAAGACCACATTTCTTCAAGTTGCCAAGGTTGAAAACATTGCACTTGATGTTGTCCCCTCAGGCATTTGGGTCAGGTTAAGCAAGTGCCATCTGTTTAACGTTTTCTTGTAAATTGGAATTGTGTTTTTGTGATGTTGGACGTTACGGTTTGTATTATTTAAACTATTGTTTTTAACTTTGTATGTTGGCCAGAATTATTGTCACGAGATGGGCAGCCCTACACATTTAATAAATAAATCGTATTTTCACTGCAGTTAACTTTTTTGTCAATTTCAGTCCCTTTGAATTCTTGATTGCACAGTACAAATAATAGGGATCAATTCTTCCAGGCATTGAAATAAAATTAGGTTACAACTTGAGAGTTGTAACATTGATGCATTAGAAAATATTGGTTGAAATGCTGAAGTTTGGTTTTACTGGTTTGGGATTTTTATTGGTGTTGTCAGCTGCCCAAAGTTAAGTTACTTGTAACCATATAAATATTTTAAATACAATACATACATAAACGTTTATTTATTTCTCCCCATTTTTTCACTCGCATGAGCGTGAACGTGCAAGAGGACAAATTCAGTATGGAAATACAGACTCCACATATGCCTCTCATCCCGTGGTTTTCATTCACTCCTTTCTGGTTATTTGCAGATTGAACAACCTCAAGTCCTGTTTGGACACTCTGCTTCTGTCTGTGCAGCTGCTGCTACCTCGTCGTCTTTCCTGACCATTTCTAAAGACAAGACAGCGCGCATATGGGCAGTTCCTAAGAACGATGGTAAGTAGATGGGTCCCGTAAAAGCCTTGGACCCTTTCAAAATTTGTGGGTTGAACAAGAACCAAAAATAGAGGCAGAGATGTAGGATAAGGGTGTGAAGCATCACCTGATTATCAGTTGTCCTCAGCTTAACAACTGCGGCGATTCACTTAACAACGGTGACAAAGAAAGTTTGCAAAATAGGGCAAAACCACTGCCGTGCTTAGCAACATAATTTGTAGGCTCGATTATGTTCGTAAGTCGAGGACTTACTTGTATCTTTCTTTCCCTTCTCCACAACAGGTGATTCTGAACACCTGCCTCCTCACCAGGGTGTTGTCACAGCTGTGGCTTGGTCACCTGATGGGAACTTGGCTGTTTCTGGTGGGGAACATGGTGACCTGATTGTCTGGCAAGGAGGAGAGCCTTTGGGGATGGCAAAGGTTAGGGCAGGTGTTCTGCACCTGTGTCCTCAAATGTATTTGGAGAATAGCACCTTTTGGGACGTGGGCAAGGAGCTGCAAACGGATTAAGTGCCTGCTTTCAGTTGATGTCTGTTTTTTAAAATCAACTTCCAGGTTGGGCCCCAGTGCATCAGTGCTCTCGGTTTCCATTCTTCTCATACAATCCTTGTGGCTTGCAATGGGATCAGCCTTTGGGATATAAGTGACAGCACACAGAATGTCAAGGCAGTTAGGTAAGATTGGGCAAAGCACCAGGGGGGTGACTGTCCATCCCTTTCTCTCCTGGATTTATATGCAGGTCACTCCTTGGGAGTCTGTTTAACCCCCCCCCCAAAAAAATAAGACCTGGTGCCTCTTATGGAGGCAAAAAAAAAAAGACCGGGTCTTATTTTCGGGGAAACACAGGTAGTAGATGGTTCTTGTCATTCGTTAAGTCTTTTGAGCCTAACCTTCACTCATCGAGTTTCCACAACACTCTTTAGCCAGTTGTCTTTTCCTTCTTGCTTAGCTTGACATGTAGGAGAATACTGTGGCAAACCAAAGGAGTCTCTGTGCTGTGCATAGGGACACTCCCCTCTCTGGGCACTTCGGTTTGTGGGCTGAGTGATGGACACTTGTTGATCCTTCAACCTGGAGACGAGAGTTTCCAGAAGTTCACGTGAGTTAAGATATCTGTGGATGGTGATGAGATGGAAGAAGGGTGTCTTTTCCCCTGGCTCTATCTTAATTGTGACTTTCTCCCTGCAGAGATATGTTTTCACGCTGTTACTATGACTACAGTGCTTTTAATATATCCCCATCTGATGAAGAGCAGGAGGAGGTCTTACACGTGTGGTACACCATGGAGAAACCAGGCTTGATGAGGATGGTGAGCCAGATTTGACCAAATGAAAGTCCTTCCAAAGACTGAACCCTCACACATCATGTTAGCCAGAGGTGGACAACTATGGATCCTTTATGACTTGTGGACTTCAACTCCCAGAATTCCTGAGCCAGCATGGCTGGCTCAGGAATTCTGGGAGTTGAAGTCCACAAGTCCTAAAAGGGCCATCGTTCCTCACCCCTGTGCTATAAGCCATTGTTTGATTTATTTGTATTTGCATCAAGATGTTGTAGAAACCCAGTGGTTGACCCTTGTGAGCTTAACACATTGTGCGAATTGATTAGAGGTTGGGAGGTGCTTCAAGCCCACAGATTTGGGAAACAAAAGGTACCCACATAACCTTTTCTCAAATCAGCAAGCTGACTTACCTCCTTTCTCCAACAAATGAAATTGATTTCTGGGAAAAGAAATCTCTTTGGGATGTCCAGTAAAGAGACAGAAAAGAATCTTTTGCTGAATCAATGCCATTTTAATACCGCAGGATATTCAACAGCCTTAATGTTTCTCAGCCTCACTTTTTTCCGGTGCTGTTGTAAACTTGAATGGTCATTAAGCAAATAGTTTTAAGTTGAGGACTATCAGTAGTACTTTGTAGGGTTTAATTAAGTTTCATCCGCCGTTACCTGAATGAATTTTCAGAGTCTGAAATGGTCTTTCTCACCTGTGTTTTGCTTTTGTTTTGTGGTGCTTTCCCCTCCCTAGAAATTGAGTGAGAATAAAAAGGCCAGATTCATTAAATACGTCAAATGGACACCAAACAAGCCTTCAAGCTTCGTCACTGTTGCCAGACTGGTCAAAGGTGAGGCTGTGCTGTTTTCTTTTTCTGCTCAAGATTCTCTGAAAGAAAATTCATGCCCAATTTCTGTGCTTATGGTAGAAGTATAATAGATATTTCTAGCCTCCAGGGCAGAGAGCGTGAAGCAATGTATTTGTTATTTCTTTTAAGAAAAACTCACCGGGGTCAGTGTTGAACCGAACAATTACAAATGTAAAACCTCTGGTAGGTGGGTTTTCTTTGGATTCAATAGTGGGTTGGTTAATTTCATAAGATCCAATAATAGGTTTGGCAAAGAGAATCTGGCATGGACCTCAGAGCAAAGGGTCCCTGATTTGTAAAAGGGATGTGAGACAGCTAGGTACACAAAGGGATGATAGACAACTGGGTAGAAGGTCATCTTAAATCCTGCTTTTCCCTTTTTTTTGGAAGGCAAATTATTATTATATGGCGACTCGGAGGGATTTCTCTGGAGTCAGACTCCGCAAATAGAGGAGGAAGAGGAGGAGGAGGAACAGGAGACTGAGGATGAGGATGAGGATGAAGAAAAAGAAGAGGAAAAGGAGGAAGTAGAGAAGGAAGAGGAAGCGGAGGAGGAAGTGGAGAAAGAAGAGGAAGAGGAAGACGCATCTAAGGATTGGCAAAAGAGGAAGGTGAGAGGTTCAGAAAAATGGGTGCCCATCTCTCCTTGGTTATGCCATGTGAGCAAGAATTGATGTCATGTCAGTTCAACTGATGTCATGTCAGTTCAACTGATCCGCAACACCACTGCTCCCATTTGCCGACTCCCTTGCCATGACACTGGAGGGAATGACCACTTCCAGGGCAGATTCAAAGTCCATTCTCCTTCATATAGAGATACTAGTTACTGGATCCAATTTGGGCCAGTCACCAGGATCAGAGCTTTAGTCTTCTGAGCTTTTGGACTCGTGCAGGAACCCATCCTCAGGAAACTTCTCTCACCAGAATGTGTGCTGTTGAGCTGTTCAATGTGTAGTATTTATGTGGTGCCTAGTTGTGTGTGGATTTTTAATGGTTGATTGGGGTGTTGAGGACTGGTTATTAAGATGTTGGCTGTGGTTTCCTTGTGCTGTCAAGTCCTTGGCTCCTGAATACCTGATAAGCTGGTGGTAAATCAGCACCCTTGTTGACTGACAAGGGCTCCGTTTCCCAGGCTTCAATCATTTCCCTGGCTATTTTTGTACCTGCTTGGCCAACAATCTGAGTAGCTGCGAAATTGAATGTATGTCCTTGTTCTTTGCAATGTGAGGCTACCAATGAGTTTGGGTCTCTTCATCTGATCACTCGTGTTCTTGCAATCTGGTGGTTAGCTTCCTCCCTGTCTGTCCTATGTAATCACAGGGCAATCCACGCAGGGGATCCTGCCAATTACTGTTGTTCAACTAGGCCTGATGCAACTGCTAAAATTTACTCCAGCTCATCTTCTTTCCTCCTTAGATCCATTGTGACAAAATTACAGCTTTGCATCTGGTGGGAGACAGGATTGTAACGGCATCCTGCGACCAGGATGTGAAGATTTGGGATGGCAGCACTATGAAGCTGGTGAGTGACTCTGAAGATGCTGGGCTGAAATTGGGCAGAGGTCATCACTGGTCTCACCTTGTTCTCCCTCAATGCAAGTTTCATTTCCCCAACTGTGTCGTTTCCCACATGCCAAATGCACTTGAAACACATTTGATGGCCAGAATGCCTAGAGTTAATCTAGAGATCCCTGCTTCTTACATAATTTATTTATACAAAAATTCTATCTGCCAATAATACTGGTTTTAGGACCAAGACTTGGATCAACTATTTACTGGATATATTTCTAGTTAAGACAGGGAAACCCTGCTACCCTCTTTAGCTAAACTCTATAGAGCAGTGTTTTTCAACCTCAACAACTTTAGGATTTGTGGACTTCAAGTCCCAGAATTCCTCAGCCAGCATGCCGGCTGGGGAATTCTGGGAGTTGAAGTCCAGACATCTTAAAATTGCTGAGGTTGAAAAACACTGCCATAGAGTGTATAAAAACATTTTAAGACTTTTTCTCACCATTAAGTAGACAGTCTCTCCCCCAAAGTTGCAAGCCAATTCAATATTTTGCATTCTTCTGCTGATGTCTCTTTTCTGCTATTCCCCCCCCCTCCTCGTCTTGGTTACAGATTGGCCAATTCCGATGCCGGGCTCCAGTTTCCTGTCTCCAGCCCTGCCCTCGCAAGGACTCTTCTGTCTTCCTAATGGTGGGAGATACCCTGGGCAGTGTTTACTTTCTGGATTGGGACTGCCTTCGTGTGTGAGGAGCTTTCAAATGCCACTTCAGCCTCTTCTGACCTGTTCAGCAAATTCTCAGGCACTGAGATGGCCATTTTGTTTCTTGTCACCTCAAAATGGTTCCTAGGCTGTGATTGGTGGTGGCTGAATAGCCACGAGACTTTAGATTGAGCCTTACAATCAGGAGAAATAAAAATTCCAAACTCCGCTTGATCATAGCGGAGCCTGGATTGAATACAATTACCACGGTGTACACGGTGTACATGGGAATACCTAAATTGATAATGGAATTTAAAGAGATTTTTCACGTAAGATTTAAATTGAATTAAAATTAATTTCCCTTCGCTGTATGTAGTCGGTCTTTAGTATTTTTTTTTCTTTATGTATGTTTTTTTTAGCCCCGTCTCTCAGCCCAAGCCACCATTATACTTTTTATCGCCGAGTATTTGTGAGAGCATTAAGAACATCCTATTATTTTGGTTATATATTACAAAAGAAACTAGATGTTATATTAAAACAGACCTGGAATTTAAATTTGCTCACTGTCAACTTACATTAAATTCTCAAATTATGGCCACAATTTGGACCAGAATTTCCATTGCTAACCAAGGTGCTGGTGAAGTGAGATTCGCCCGATTTTCATAAACCTTTTTTTAACCGTGGTTTTATGTAAATCAGTGCAGTTAAATGAATCACTTGGTGATTAATCTGGCTTCTCCCATTGATTTTGCTTGGGAAGATCGCAGACCATCACTTGACCACATGACCCTGGGAGACCGCAACCATCATAACTACATACTGGTTGCCAAGCACCTGAGCTTTGATCATTTTGACTGTGGGGATGCTGTGATGGTTGTGTGAGGGACGGCAATAAGTCATTTTCAGTGTTGTAACTTTGAACAGTCACAAAACGAATTGGAAGCCGAAGACGACCTGCTACATTCCATCTCCCTTAATAGCCGCTGAGGAGTTATTCAGCTGTTTACTGTCCATATCCAGAAGCTCTAAATTAAGAATTTCATCTGGACTTTCTTAAACCTGGCATTCTTGCCTGGTTTCTAATGACACCTCTATGGATCTCTTTGGAGGAATGATGGGGTTCAAATGCACTGCAAATAATACACCTAGTATTTGGGGTTCCTGCCCCCAGATGAAAGATAAGTCACAGCTAAGAGTAATTTTGAGGTACATTCACCATTCTGTGCATGAACATATGATCTGGGCCCAGAATAAAATGGGTCTTGGTTGGTTTGGGCAGAAGTTGGTTTGGGTGAGAGAGCAGGACAAAACCAAGGACATCAGCAGTGGGGAAGAAGGGAGGAAACACTCCTGAGTTGATGGTCTGTGCTGCAGATTTTGTTTAATCCAGAACCCAGAAAGTCCAAAGCATTCTGAGATTACGTTCTGCAGAATTGTGGCTGATTGTCTGTGGAGATTCTCAGTCATCCAGGTCATGGTTGTTCCATGCCTGTTTTTCAAAAGGCAACTGGACTTTGTTTTTCCATGAAGACACTTCGCTTCTCATCCAAGAAGCTCCTTCAGTTCCGACGGAATGGTGGGCGATGGAAGGATTTATATTCCTTGCAGTAAATCCTTCCATCCTCCACCATTCCGTCAGAACTAAAGAAGCTTCTTGGATGAGAAGAGAAATGTCTACAAGTTGTCTCCAGTTGTTTTTTTTTTTAAAAAAAGCATCTCTGGGACAACTGTGGCTGACCTAAAACAGTTTTGACTCCTCCTCCTGAAGATTCGAAACATTTTAGGCACCTGCATAGTGAATATTTGGTCTACGAGAGATGGAAGGACTATGCTATATAAAAATAAAAATTATACTAATTGAAAGATACAAAGAAATGTTATTTTCCTCCATCCAAGTCCCAAAATCACTAACATACACCAAAGAACAGAGTGAATTTATTCCTTTATTTTTAAAAAAATTTCAAGCAATTGGTGTGTTTCTATTGGAACTAATTTTCAGATCATCCAAGAAAAAATAATGACCACCTGGAAATCCTAAGGAGTAGCTTTCCTTCATAGCATAGTTTTTGTCATTCAGGAGCAAACTTCACAGCAGAAAAGTAAATTAAAACAGGGCAGAAGTTTTCTAATCCGTGATAAGAGTCAGTTTCAGGAGTTGAGCTCTCAGCCTCTCAGCTAGAAAGCACTTGACATGTCCCATTGAAAGAGAACCATCCATGTGCTTCAAGATGTCACTCTTATGCCAGTTTTTCTCTCCATTCCCCCCCGCCCCCGTTCACCAAAGCTGTACAAAATTGAAGCGCACCTTCAGAAGGTATTTCATACGCACCTGGCAGGGGTCATAGACAATGAATTCGTTGTAATTCAGGGTATAGCCACGAGAGTTTGCTATCCCAGTTTCTATAACTGGACCCAGGGGAACAGTTGCATCATGCCTGGGCAGGAAGGAAAGAGACAAGGCCACCGTGTTGAGTCCTGCAGATCCTGCCACAGTTCCATCCGTCAATTCCCAAGGTTTTAAAAGGAGAAAACCCTAATTTTATATAATTAAAGTTAAGCTGCTCCAGGCCAATGGCTAGTGTAAAGACATCCAACCATAACCCAAACTAGATTGTGTTGTTTCTCTGTGTCCTATTTGTGGGTATATGCATAATTATTTATTTATTTATTTATTTATTTATTTTTGTCATATGTAGTGTATATTGGAGGTGGTGACCCTTTGAGAGCTGTATGCAATGAAATTTCATTTTAATGTATGCCGATTAGTGTACATTCAAAGTGACAATATTCTATTCCATTCCATTCCATTCCATTCCCGGTCCCAGTCTCTATTTCTATTTCGTTCCATTCTGGTCCCGGTCTCTATCTCTATCTCTATTTCTATTTCGTTCCGGTCCCGGTCCCGGTCTCTATTTCTTTCCTTTCCTTTCCTTTCCTTTCCTTTCCTTTCCATTCCATTCCCGGTCCCAGTCTCTATTTCTATTTCTATTTCGTTCCATTCCCGGTCCCGGTCCCAGTCCCGGTCTCTATTTCTATTTCGTTCCGGTTCCGGTCAATCCTATCCTATCCTATCCTATCCTATCCTATCCTATCCTATCCTATCCTATCCTATCCTATCCTATCCTATCCTAATATTAAGACTGAAAATTAAGCATTTTTGTATATCTTTGCATGCTGGCTTTCTTCTTCAAAAAATAGGAGCATTTTGTTCAACCACAATGACTTTTAAAAATTGTAAAAGAGGTACAAGTCTCACAAAGCTACAGAATCAATATGAAATGTGATAAGTTTTATCTAGTGGTTAAAGCACCAAGTTAGATACTAGGTGAGGGTTACGTTCTAGCCCTGGCTTAGGCATGAATGCCGGCTGGGTGACTTTGGGCCAGTCGCACACTCAACCCAACTGACCTCACAGGGTTGTTGTGAGGAAAATCGCAGAAAAAAGGAGTACTGGGTACATACGTAGCCTTGGGTTATTTATAATAACAAAAGCAGGAAATAAATATTCTACCTATGTCGGGGGGTAGGCAACCTTGGCTCTTTTATGACTCGTGGACTTCAACTCCCAGAATTCCTGAGCCAGCTATGCCAGCCAGCCAGCCAGTTCTGTTGTAACTTTGAGCGGTCAGTAAATGAAATGTCAGTCGAGGAATACCTGTATTTCACTATACCCTCTTTTAAAAACCAGATTTCAGCATTTTTTTCCCTCCCCTCTAACTCAGTGTTTCTCTATCTTAGGAACTTTTAAGACATGTGGACTTCACCTTTCAGAAGTCCAGAATTCTGGGAGTCAAAAAGTCCACTTTCTTAAAGTTGTCAAGGTTGAGAAACACGGCTTCAACTCTCTCCTTGATTGCTTAAATCAGGGGTCCTCAAACTTGGCCACTTTAAGACTTGTGGACTTCAACTCCCAGAATTCCCCAGCCAGCCATGCTGGCTGGGGAATTCTGGGAGTTGGAAGTCCACAAGTCTTAAAGTGGCCAAGTTTGAGGACCCCTGGCTTAAATCATGCTCCCCCATAGTGGCGTCAGATTGCGCTGGCTAAATGTTGTGGGTGTGTCATACCCATCTTCCCAGGTTAGGGGAAACTGACTTAAGTAGTAATTTTTTTATCCCAGCTGCTCCCTTCCCATCATCCCAAACTCACAGAGAAACACAACTGGCTGGAGCAAGCTTGCCTAAGCCTTTGGTACTGTGCTTGCTGGCTGGCAGTTGTTCTGCTTCTGGATCGGCCTCCAACAGTTCATTGCACTCTCCTAGGGCAACCTGTAAGCACATACAGAACTTAAGTGCGGACTCACCTGTATTGCACAGATCAGGGGTGTCAAACTGCCGTCCCGCAGGCCAGATGCGTCACGCTGAAACCGCACCCACCCCATTGCCGGCAATGGGGGAAAAGTCGTGATACGTCGCGACGCATCACGTGACATTGCGAGTTTGACACCCCCTGGCATAGATGCTGTTTAATAGACAAAGAAAGAAGGGGATTACAGTTGAGGTGCTAGCCGAAAAAACAAACAAACCAGGAAACCAGAGAGTCAGGTTACATCTAGGTGCAAACTCACAGAATAATAGAGTTGGAAGGGACCTTGGAGGTTTTCGAGTCCAACCTCCTGCATTAAAAATATATTGAAAAATATGATTCTGTCTTTATAAATGTACCCTGATTGTGAACTTAACTCCCAGTACAAAGAATTAGGCAAGTAGAAGGATGTAACTAGATTAGAAGTAACAGAATAACAGTTTTAAGGGACCTTGGAGGTCTTCTAGTCCAACCCCCTTCTCAAGCAAGAAACCTTGTACCATTTCAAACAAATGGTTGTCCAATCTCTTCTTAAACACCTCCAGTGATGGAGCACCCACAACGTCTGGAAGCAACTCGTTTCACTGATCAATTGTTCTAATTGTCAGGAAATTCCTCATTATTGGGTTGGTTCTCTCCTTGATTACTTTTCATCCACTGCTTCTTGTCCTGCCTTCAGGCCCTTTGGAGAATACGTTTGACCTCCTTTTCTTTGTGGCACTGCTATCATGTCAACCCTAGTCCTCCTCTTCATTAAACTAGACATGCCCAATTCCTGCAACCCTTCTTCATATGTTTTAGCCTCCCACCAAGATGTCATCTCACCTCGGACAGCAGGAGGAGGCCGATGTCTTTCTCGCGAGTGGCAAAACAGTAATTGGCACTCTTAGAGGACATGTCCGCGAAGTAAATGCCTTTTCCAAACTGGGGGAAGAGAAAGAAGAGGAAAAGACCTCAGGCCTGATTGCTCCCCGAGTTGAACGAATCGTGGGTTCAGTGCAGCCTAAAGTAGAGACTCACCATATAGCCCGTGATGGGTGCTTCTGGTGGTGCCACACGCAACCCCTGGCTCAAAATCCCCGCCCAGTTCCCCAGGCGAGATCCGTGCCACAGCAGCATCCTGAGAAGAGAAAGGAGGATGAAAGACGCAATTCGGAATGTAGCCCAAGGACAGGTTGAATTTCGCCCCCCCTCGGCTCCTTCCTTTACCTGTTGGACAGGTCAAAACGGAAGGTGGCTTCTGAGCTTTTCTTGTTCACTTCAAAGGCCTCGACCAGAGTCATTGTGTAATCCTTGTGGGTGGGAGCATGGGTGGAGAGCAAGTAGCGCTCCAGCACCTGAAGAAGGATATGAAAGCGAGCCGAGATATAACCATCAGAATGGTTCCATCTAGGTTTAATGGTTCCATCATGTCTAGTTTCATGAAGAGAAGGACCAGGGGGGACATGATAGCCAGTGTTCCAATATCTCAGGGGCTGCCACAAAGAAGAGGGAGTCAAGCTATTCTCCAAGGTGCCTGAGGGGAGGACAAGAAGCAACGGATGGAAACTGATCAAGGAGAGAAGCAACCTAGAACTAAGGAGAAACTTCTTGACAGAACAATTAACCAGTGGAACAATCTGCCTCCAGGGGCGGTGAGTGCTCCAACACTGGAAGTTTTTAAGAAGAGACTGAACAGCCATTTGTCTGAAATGGTATAGGGTTTCCTGCCTGAGCAGGGGGTTGGACTAGATGACCTCCAAGGTTCCTTCCAACTTTATTATTATTATTATTATTATTATTATTATTATTATTATTATTATTATTATTATTATTATTATTATTATAAGGTCAGCGGCCCTCAACCTTTTGGGAATTAGGGACCGGTTCTGTGGAAGTTTTTCCGTGGACCGCAGGGGGTGTGATTTTGTGTGCTGCCTGCATCCCATGGATGGGGCTTCGCTTGTTTGTGTGACCGGGTTGCTGGCGTGCCGCGTGGGTTGGGGATCCCTGATCTAGGTTCTTCTTAGACTCGTTTGAGCTGTGGCGCTGGAAAAGGCTCCTGCGTATTCCCTGGATGGAAAAGGGGACCAACAAGCAAGTACCGGAGCCCATTACACCAGACATGTCACTAGAAGGCCAACTCACGAAACTGTGTCTCACTTAACTTTGGCCAGGGGGAATTCAGGGTAATTCACTGAGAAAGCAATTATGTTTGGAAGTGTTAGTGGTACAAGGAAACCAGGCCATCACAGAACACAATGGCTGGACACCATAAAAGTTGACACCAGACAGAGCATAGAAAAACTCAAAGTAGTGCAAGATCGGAAGACGTGGAGAAACCTGGTCCATAGAATCGCCCAGAGTTGGACTCGACTGAATGGAAAACATCATAATCACTATCATCACCATCATGTTCTTCCTTTCCTAGCTTATTCGGCTACACACCTGGAAAACATCGCTGGCCTTTTCCAAGGGCTGGAGTTCACAGTCGAGACTCCTGTAGCTCCGGTCCAAAGGATGCTCCAGATCGAACTGTTCTGACTGCACATGTTTGATGCCAATACGGATCTCACTGAGAGCCTAGAAAAAGAAAATCAACAGAGAGCAGCCATCACCAAGTGCAGGATTTTATAGGGCAACAACCATCTCAGGAGCCGCCCCTGGACACTGGAGTAGATATCTGGATGGTTGCCTTCCAGATGTGGTGAGAACTGGAGTCCAAAACACATGGGAGTTTGTCAGGTTGGGAAAAGCTTTGTGGAAAGTTACGACTGTAATTGCAAGGCTCAATTACTGTCGTAATTTGAGGACTATCTGTAGTCCCATCTGCCTGAAAGAATATAAGCTTTGAAACTCTTACCATGTAAAGCAGAGGTGGGGAACTACGGCCCCTTTATGACTTGTGGACTTCAACGCCCAGAATTCCTGAGCCAGCCATGCTGGCTCAGGAATTCTGGGAGTTGAAGTCCACAGGTCATAAAAGGGCCATAGTTCCCCACCCCTGATGTAAAGGAATTTAGAGATGACCTTGATATGGAAGAACCATTAAGGAGGGACTTAAGAGAAGCAATTATAATTCAAAACTTGAAACAAGCGTAATAAAGAAACTCAAGCTTTCCTTGTTTTTATTACCATAAGAAGGGACAAAAACTTGAAAAGATTTTCAGGCTTCTTATTATCCCATACTGTTATAAAACAGCACTACTGGTATCTTTTAGCATCTCTCTCTTGATTAGTCTACCTTGAAAAGCTGACATATGCCCCTCAACCTCATTTTCCAGTTCCGCACAGAAGCCAAAGAACTATTTATTCCCTTGATCTTGATAGTCAGAACGTCCACAACACTAATCTTCTCCCCTTGAGCGATTGTGACTTTCCTTACCTCCAGTAGCTGTGCCTTTTCTTGGAGTTCCCTTAATGTCTTTATTAGTGGTGGTGTTTTCAGCCTGAAAAGGGGAGGGAGAATGAGAGCAAACACTTTTTTTAAAAAAAATAAATTGCATTATAAAGATGAATTGCCAATCGCTGAAAGTCGGAGGTGTCCGCCCGCCAAAAAACTGGGGAGGTAGCAACCACAGAGAGGACCTTCTCATAAGCACTCTTTACAAAACACTCTTCTTTGATCAGGGATGCATGTGGCTCGTTTTCCAGCATTTGACTGGACCAGTGGCAAGATGTAAATGGCTGTGGGAATAACCTTGGGAGACAGGAGAAAGAGCCGTAACCAGGGCAACAGTCCGAGAAGAGATATCTCAGCCCACTGAAGGTATAAGGGCGGAGAAAGCCACACAGAAGGGACCCTACCTAGATTCTCTGTAACAGACAGGCAAGGGATGGGGGGGAAATGCTTACAAGATCTGCCGCTGTAACTTTAGAGTAAAGGCACTATTACTACTTATGGCTTTGGTTTTGTGTCTGGGCTACTTCCGAAACGCTGCAAAAAAAAAAAAAAGGTTGCAATATCAGGTCAGTCACTTGGGTGACCCGCTTTATGATCACCACGACTTACAACTCTAATGGGCAGATTCCATTACAGTCATAAGCTGAGGATGATCCGTATAGAAAAGTATGAGAATACCGTCTTTCCCCCAAAATAACACCCGGTCTTATATTAATTTTTGCTCCAAAAGACACATTAAGGCTTATTTTCCAGTTAGGTCTTATTTTCGAGGAAATACGGTACTAAATGAGTCCATCTGGCTGACGATCTTAACTGGGGCTTATTTTGGGGGTGGGGCTTATATTACGAGAATCCTGAAAAATCATGCTAGGGCTTATTTTATGGCTGGCTCTTATTTTCGGAGAAACACGGTAGTGCCAAAGTAGACTGTTTTTTTCTCCCTCCTGGATAACTTACAACTCGAAGAAGGGGAATCAGCACTACTAACCCAAAATCATGGGGGATCCGTGTGTAGAATTCATTGCAAGCTTCCAGCAAGACAGCACCAGTCTGACTCCGCTTCAGACATGCTTCCACTTTCTGTAATGACCGGTACCCTGCCTGGATCTGCTCAGCTGTCAGCTTTCCTACAGCAGAAGATTAAAAAAATAATAATCAGGGGGTTTTAAGGAAACTAATCAAAGAGAGAAGCAACCTAGAACTAAGGAGAAATTTCTTGACACTTAGAACAATTAATCAGTGGAACAACCTGCCTCCAGAAGTTTTGAATGCTCCAACATTGCAAATTTTTAAGAAGAGACTGGAAGAGCCATTTGTTTGAAATGATATAGGGTTTCCTTCCTGAGCAGGGGCTTGGACTAGATGACCTCCAAGGTCCCTTCCTACTTTATTATTATTATTAAGTTAGGCAGGCAGTTTAAACTTTACAAAAATTTACACATGGAATGTCAGGCGCAAAGGATCAGGACTGTACATTAAGTTGCAGCATGTAAGATTTATTCCAGCCTATGCATAAGAATCCAGTCAATTAATGGTCAGCACTAAATTGGTGCTAGGTAAGAGTCAATAGAATTCAAGGGGGGCTTGACTTGGATTGTTTGTGGCAATGTAAGGACTCTAAGCTGATGACACACTTAACTCCATCACCTAGACCTACCTGCTCTTCTACGTGGAGTTAGAGGTGCAGGACTTTCCGTGATATCTCTGCTGATGCTCACTCAAATACCCTGGTTAATCACTAAGTGTCAAAAACACTCAGCCATGATCCTCTCAATAGAAGGCTTTAGTCATTTCCTGAGCCTACCTTGTGAGTTAGTTGTACTCCACAATTTATTATCAGCTTGCGGCTGACTCTTGCAAATGCAGGTAGACCTCGCCTTACGACACCACAATTGAGCCCAAAATTTCTGATGCTCAGCAAGGCAGCTGTTAAAGTGAGTTTTGTCCTAAGCGTGCTTTTTCACGAGGCAACTGGATTTTGTTTTTTCTTTGAAGACATTTCGCTTCTCATCGAAGAAGCTTCTTCAGCTCTGACTAGATGGTGGGGAATGGAAGGATTTATATTCCTTGCAGACAGTTGGTCATTTGCATTCTTTCAGAGAGTCGTTGAGGCCACTTGGAGCCTTGTCTGTGTCCTCAGGGTCACCTGAGTAGTGCAAATGTATGTGGAACAGAAAACATCCTGCAGCCAAGAAGGCTCCACACACATTTGCACTACTCAGGTGACCCTGAGGACACAGTCAAGCCTTCAAGTGGCCTCAATGACTTGGTTGCAGGATGTTTTCTGCCCTGGGTCCCTTCACTGCTGAAGACAGGCACAGGCTGTTGGGGATGAGTCTGTGTTGTCTGCCTCTCAAACTGAAGCGCAAATGGTTCCTGTAGTCTGCAATGTTTTCTGGAAATGTGTTCATACTCCCTCACCATTCGAAGGGCGTTCATCCCAAAGTGCATCGCTAAATGCCGATTGAGTTTTTCAGTCATCCAGGTCGCGGTTGTCCCAGAGGTGCTTTTTCAAGAGGCAACTGGACTTTCTTGTTTTTCTTTGATACAAATCTTTCCATTCCCCACCATCCAGTCACAGCTGAAGAAGCTTCTTGGGTGAGAAGCGAAACGTCTTCAAAGAAAAAACAAAGAAAGTCCAGTTGCCTCCTGAAAAAGCACCTTTGGGACAACCATGACCTGGATGACTGAGAATCTCCATAGCGTTTTGCCCTATTTTACAACCTCTTTTGCCACAGTTGTTAAGCAAATCACTGCAGTTAAGGGAATCCTCTGATCGTTAAGAGAATCTAGTTTCCGAATTGACTTTGCTTGTTGGAATCCAATCCAACAACACAACTGTCATAAATACATTCCAGTTGCTAAGTGCACCTGACCATAGGGGATGCCACAACAGTCATAAGTGTGAAAACTGGTCATAAGTCACTTTTTTTCAGTGCCATTGTGAGGACTCTCTGTGATTATTGGTCAATAAGCAGGTCTCCTAAGCAAGGGAACCTTCCTCCTTTCTTCTTAAAGATGATTCCACTCTACTGCCCTTTCTCTGCTGAAAGGTTTCTTTTGGCCACACTGACCCCCTTAAGCTCAAATGAAGGTTAAGAGGGACAAACTAGAATTTGCGCACCTAGTGGAGCTTTTCGGGTGTCGTACTTCATCTCGATCACCATCTCCTCCATCGTCCGAATATTACATATCAGCTCTAGCAAAGCCTGCACCCGGGGCTCCAGCTGGGAAACTGGCTTGGGCTTGGAGACTGTCTTCTCAGGGGCAGCTTCTGTTGAATTGTTCTGGCAGGAATGCAAAAGGAGCCCTTATGGGCAAAATATCTTTCTGATTTCTAAGCTGCCTCCCTGCTCTTTCCCGCCAAAAGTCTTACAGCATCTCTGGCTTCGTAGTCCAGATGAAGAAGATCATATTTGCCCAAGACTTTCTGGAAGCTGTTCCGTTTGTCCCATTCGTTTTTGGTTTTGTCTAGGAACCTCAGAGGCAAAAAAAAAAAAGTCAGGTTCAGGAGAAGGGAGGTGTTGAGTGGGATAAGGACACTGCCAAGAGTTTTAGAGGGACTCACTTTTTGGTGAAGATGTCTTTGGCTTTCGCTAAATCTCCAGAGCAAGGCACAAGGGAGTGCTGGCCAGGCTTACCCACTAGGAAGTAAAAAATAATAATGAATGAATGAATGAATAGTAAAAAATAATCAGAATGAATGAGTGAATGAATGAATAGCAATAGCACTTAAAGACTTATATATCCCTTCATAGTATATAAGCCCTTTCTATATAATCCCTCTAGTAGTATATAAGCCATCTCTAAATGGTTTACAGAGTCAGCCTGTTGCCCCCAACAATCTGGCTCCTCATTTTACCGACCTTGGAAGGATGGAAGGCTGAGTCAACCTTGAGCCCATCAGGATCGAACTCCTGGCAGTGGGAAGAGTTAGCCTGCAATACTGCATTCTAATCAATGCGCCACTACAGCATGAATGAATGAATGAATGAATGAATGGAATGAATGAATAGAATGATCAAAAGGACCATTGCAGAGTACAGAAAAGGTGAAGCCACATTCTAGAACTCAGAAAAAATCCAAGAATTCCAGAAGACTCCAAAAATTTGATTGACTTAACATTTCAATTATTTATTTTTAAAACAGGTTTTTATGATAATTCGTATAGCTTTATAGGCAGTGAGATTCTTGATTGTATATCTCAGTTTAAGATGTGTGGACTTCAACTCCCAGAATTCCCCAGCCAGACCCTCAAAGGAGTCTAGAGCCATGTTTCTCAACCTTAGCAACTTCAAGATGTGTGGACTTCAACTCCCAGAATTCCCCAAGCAGCAGGCTGCCTGGGGAATTCTGGAAATTGAAGTCTACACACCTTGGAAGTTGCCAAAGGTTGAGAAACACAATCCTAGATCTATAATTGCTAGGTGAAACAGAGCAATGATTTTATTTTAGTTTTTATTAAAAACTAAGGCCTACTCCTGTTCCAGGCTTGTCAGTTTTGCTCTCACTTCCTGCCTCCATGACTCAGTTCCTTGCCCCAACTCACCGCGCCCCCAGCGCATCCAGACGCTGTAGTTCTGTGCATTGTCTTCTTCCAACAGTTGTATAAGGTAGTATTTATTGTTGTTGAATTGAAGGTTTGTCTGGAGGAAGCCAAGATGGAAAAAAAGGAGCTGGTCAGAAATGAGACAACACCTTGTTCCTTTTCTATTCCATGTACTGCTCTCCTAGATGTCTTCTGAACAAACATCTATGAAAGATCAGCCTTTCATACAACTATTTCTCCAATCTCTTCAGGGGAATTTTGCTCTGTAGGATAATATGAACCCAACTGAGGAAGTGGGGAGCCCAAATTTATCAATAAGCTTCACCTACATCAGTGGTTCTCAACCAGTGGTCCGTGCACCACTGGGGGGGGGGGCACAATGTCATCACAGGCGGTCTCCGAAGGCTTGAAAAAATATTATGATTTAAATCTTGAATTAAGTCTTGGGAGTCCATGGCCATGGTCTGTGGCCACAAAAAATATTTAAAGGGGGAGGAGGGTCCGCGGTGACGAAAAGGTTGAAAACCACTGAGCTACATCATTGTAGTTTCTAGTTCTGTCTTCCCTGCCTCTTAGATGATTCTTCCCACAGTTTTGTCCTCCAAATAATTCTTGCTAAGAACAAGAGATTCAGAGATAGGCCTTCTAACCTCATTTCGTGGGCTCTGTGACTGAAATTAAGAGATTAACTGAAGTCCCACCTTTTTTTTAACTAGGTAGAATCTCTCGATTGGAAAAAAAAAACAGGTATGGTCCACTCACCTGATTTAACATCACGTCGTAAATGTTGTCTCCTTCACAATAAACATGAGCCTTTAGAAAAGGCAGGAAAGAGGAAGGGGGGTTATTCAAAGCAAAGGAATGAAAAAAAAAATTAAAAAGAAAGTCTCTTTCAAGCTAGGCTTGACTCCTGGTGACTTCACAAAGACAACCATGGAGTTTCCTTGGCTGAAAAATGCAATTGTCTTCTTCTAACTTGCTAGTCTGACCTACAGCCTTTGGACTTCCTGTCGGGCTCCATCCAAGTACTAACCAAACCAGACCCTGCTTAGCTTCCAAAGACCAGACAGGATGACCACTTGCTGCACCAATTGCTGTGCTAAAAATAGTCTAATGAGAGTCTTTTCCAGACTACAAAAATCTTCTACTTCCCCACCAAATGCTGTTCCAACATGTTGGATTTCAACTCCCAACATTCCCAGAAAGCATGGCTAAAGGGGGGCTGTTTTATGCTAACAACAGTCAGCATGAGGAAGTGGCTTAAGGCAGTGGTCCCCAACCTGTGGGCCACGGTCCTCTACTGGTCCGTGGCCTATTCGCAACTGGGACGTGTGAGTGACTGGCTGGTGTGCATGCATGCACAGCCCCACTCAAGTGAGCACTGTGGGCGATCGGGGCCTCACTCATACGAGTATTACGGGTGCTGATGACTTACTTTTCCCGCTTTGGCTGTGCACTCTGGGTCCACCGGAGCTTTTCCCTTCA
This sequence comes from Azemiops feae, assembly GCA_023970755.1. Taxonomy (NCBI): domain Eukaryota; kingdom Metazoa; phylum Chordata; class Lepidosauria; order Squamata; family Viperidae; genus Azemiops; species Azemiops feae. The sequence goes on from JALGBA010001267.1 coordinate 319,913, forward strand.
CTGTCAATGTCTTCACTGCTTCTGCAGACAAAATAATAATAATAATAATAATAATAATAATAATAATAATAATAATAATAATAATAATAATAATAATAATAATACCACCTACAAATAGAAATAGAAAGACTGTGGCAAAGGCAAGCAAGGGTAGTACCAATAGTAATAGGCACCTTGGGTGCAATCCCAAAACAACTGGAGCACCACTTGAACACCATGGGCATTGACAAATTCGCCATTAGTCAATTGCAAAAGATGGCCTTACTAGGAACTGCTTCCATCCTGCGACGATATCTGTTAATACCATCAAACATCCACATCTGCCTATCCCAGGTCCTTGGGAAGGACTCGATAGGTAGACAAAAATGCCAAATCCAGTCTGAACATCTGGCTGACTGTACGATGATCAATAATAATAATAATAATAATAATAATAATAATAACAACAACAACAACAACCATCATCATCATCATCATCCCACTTTGCATTGAACAGAGTCTACACTGACACCCTACAATCTCAGCATTAAAAAAAACCCCAGGATCTTACTCCTTATGATCCTAGCGTCTCTGGGCTTAAAACAAAATGGCACTTAATTAAAGGGGTATTTCAGCAACACTAACTTCTTATCGCGATGGATCAGAGGTTAAAGACCCTGAGCTTGCCAGTTGCAAAGCTGATAGCCCAGGTTTGGGACCCAAGTGCCGCGTGACAGGGAGAGTTCCCATTATTGGTTACTGGTTGCAATTCTTGCCAACCTAGCAGTTCGAAAGCCTGCAAGTGTAAGTAGATCAATAGGTACCACTTCAGCGGGAAGGTAACAGCGTTCCGTGCACCTCGGCGTATAGTCATGCTCGCCACATGACCACGGAATTTGTCTTCGGACAACGCTGGCTCCCTCGGCTAAGAAACTGAGATGAGCACCACTCCCTAGAGTCGGACATGACTGGACAGAGGGAAACCTTTAACTTCTTATGAGATTCCTAACTGCACTTCCTATTACCAACCTCCCCACCGTGAATCTACGTCTGAAGGATCAGGCTGTTCTTTCCATCACACTGTCATGCATTAACCCCCCCAAATCATTTTCTCGGCCCTTACCCAGCCCATCTCCTTCCCCACGCGATGCTGGGGCATCTAATTCGGTCTGAGACTTCTTAGCAGGAACCGCCGTACTGGCGTCCAAGTCACGGCTGTTCAGCTGGGATCCGCCCGCAGCCTCTGTTGCATCTGAACCAGGAAAAGAAAGGCAGAATGGGACAGAGGTATTAGTTGTGGTTTCAATTCCTATGTAAGGACAGAGGGGAAGGGGCCCCCCGAGGCCAAATCTATGCTCGCAGATTTCCACTTGCAAGGAGTGACAGAGCCCAGCCGAAGTTCCACAGTTCAATTCCTAGCGTAAGAATAAATTTCTGTACTCCGATACCCGACTCCCTGCATTCCATCCGACGTTCAAATTTAGTCCGCTGGTTTGTCTGCACCATGCGGTCCGTGTCCAGCTTGTAGCGGGTCCGACCGACTGTCAAGTCCACTATGGGCTCCTGGTGACTGTTCTTGGCTGCCTGTAAATCCAAGCAGGTAGCAGCGGGGTATGGGATCCAGTCGTTTTCTTGGTCTCCTTCCCATTGCCAGACAAAATCTGCACCCATGTGGGTGAACAAGAGGAAAGGGAGAAGGAAATTGAATTAATATAAGAAGTCAAGGCTAACCCTCTCTCAGGTGTGGAAGAGGCAGAGAAATGAGAAATTGCCTTTTCCTGCAGCTAGTCTCCTATCCAGATAAAAGTTCATTGGCCTTCAATGGGGGGTCAGAATTCACTTGTCTTGTGCCCATGTAGGGATTCCAGATTAGTTCCCCATTTGACTCCTCCCCCTGGCTCTGCCAGCCTCTCTCTTACATGTGGCCACGTTTTATGATAGTTTTGTCCAAATCCAGCACTCTCTTAAACCTCTCCGGATTACATATAGTCCTCGACTTATGATGACAACTGGGACCAGAATTTCCACTGTTAAGCAAGATGGTTTTTAAATGACCATTTATTTAATATTGTTGCCATGGTTGCTAAGCAAACCATGTGGTCATTAAGCGAATCCGGCTTTCCCCCATTGACTTTGCTTGTCAGAAGCCAGGTGGGAAAGTCACAAGTGGCGATCACATCACCCAGGAAGCTGCAACTGTGGTAAATACGTGCCCCTTGACAAGCATTTCAGTCAAGTCATGTGACTGTGAAAAGGCTGTGATGGTTGCAAGTAAGAGGACTGGACATACTGTAGGTCACTTTTTCCCAAGGTGTTGAACTGTGAAAAGTCACTAAATGAGTTATAAGTCAAGGACCACCTGCCAAAGGGCAGGACCAGATAAAGGTAGACACTGGCAATGTCGACCTAAAGGGCAGGATACAAATGCAATAATTACAGGCAGTCCTCAACTTACGACCACAATTGAGCCCATAATTTCTGCTCCTCAGTGAGACATTTGTTAAGGGAGTTTTGTCTCATTTTATGACCTTCCTTGCCACAGTTGTTAAGTGAATCGTTGCAGTTGTTAAGTTAGCCACACGGTTGTTAAGTGAATCCGGCTTTCCCCCTTGACTTTGCTTGTCAGAAGGTCGCAAAAGGGGATCACATGACCCCCGGACACTGCAAACGTCGCAACATGAGTCAGTTGTACAAGTGTCTGGATTTTGATTATGGGACCATGGGGTTGCTACAGCGGTCATAAGTGTGAAAAATGCTCATAAGTGACTTTTTTCATGGCCGTTGAAATGTCTATCCCGAAGATGCTTTTTCACGAGGCAACTGGACTTGCTGTTTTTCTTTGAAGACGTTTCACTTCTCATCCAAGAAGCTTCTTCAGCTCTGACTGGATGGTGGGGAATGGAAAGGTTTATACTCCTGCAGACAGCTGGTCATTTGCATTCTTTTAGCGAGCCCAGGTAGCTTTAACGACTCTCTAAAAGAATGCAAATGGCCAGCTGTCCGCAAGGAATATAAATCCTTCCATTCCCCACCATCCAGTCAGAGCTGAAGAAGCTTCCTGGATGAGAAGCAAAAGGTCTTCAAAGAAAAACAAGAAAGTCCAGTTGCCTCATGAAAAAGCACCTTTGGGATGGCCGTTGTAACTCCCAACGGTCACTAAATGAATTGTTGTAAGTCAAGGACTATCTGTGTCTTAGAAATAGCGACTTACAGGATTTCTGATCCCAGACAGCCAGACGGACACGGTTCTCCTCACCGCTCTGCTTGTTCCACTCCACCATCTTGCACAGGTCCACATTGTCTTCCCCTAAATCTTCTGTACTTTTCCGTGCCCTGCAGGGAACAGAAGAGTTTGCATTACAACCTCTGCAATCAATCCCAGGATGCTGCGTCCTTTTAATAATAATAATAATAATAATAATAATAATAATAATAATAATAATAATAATAATAATAACAACAACAACAACAACAATAACAATAATAATAATGTTGGAAGGAACCTTGGAGGTCATCTAGTCCAACCCCCTGCTCAGGCAGGAAACCCTATACCATTTCAGACAAATGGCTGTCTAATCTCTTCTTAAAAACTTCCAGTGTTGGAGCATTCACCGTTTCTGGAGGCAGGCTGTTCCACTGGTTAATTGTTCTAACTGTCAGAAAGTTTCTCCTTAGTTCTGGGTTGCTTCTCTCCTTGATTAGTTTCCATCCGTTGCTTCTTGTCCTGCCCTCAGGCGCCTTGGAGAATAGCCTGACTCCCTCTCCTTTGTGGCAGCCCCTGAGATATTGGAACACTGCTATCATGTCCCACTCATCCTTCTCTTCATTAAACTAGACGTACCCAATTCCAGCAACTGTTCCTTATATGTTTTAGCCTCCAGACCCCTAATCATCTTTGTTGCTCTTCTCTGTACTCTTTCTAGAGTCTCAACATCTTTTTTACATCGTGGTGACCAAAACGTTCTCCTTCTCCTCCTCTTCCTCCTCCTCCAGGAAGCCAACTTACCGAGTGGCTTGGCTCAGGGTCTCACTCTGTCCAGGTGGGAAGATCTGCCATTTGTTGTCACTGATCTCGCGCTCCCAGCGCAGTGCAGGCTGGGTCCCTGCATCGGCAGGCTGGACTTCGGGAGCCTTTCGTTTCCTATTCATCCCTGTGACAACACAACACAACACACCTAAGCGGCCAGATTACCAATTGGGAGCCCCCAACCTGGCACGGAAGAGAAGCTGCAATAGCAATAGCGCTTAGACTTACTGTGCAGATAAGTCCTTGACTTATGACTTATCCACAACTGAGCGCAACATTTCTTGTTGTTCAGCGACACATTTGTTAAGTGAGTTTTGCCTTATTTTGCGACCTTTCTTGCCGCAGTTTTTAAGTGAATCACCGCAGTTGATAGGTTAGTAACACGGTTGTTAAGTGAATCTGGCTTTCCCATTGATTTTGCTTATCAAAAGGTTGCAAAAGGGGGGATCATGTGACCTTGGGACACAGCAACAGTGATAAAGTATGAACCTGTTGCCAAGCACCAGAATTTTGATCACCTGATCACGGGGACGCTACAAAGATCGTAAGCGTGAAAAATGGTCATGTTACTTTTTTCAGGGCCGTTGTAACTTTGAATGGTCACTAAATGAACTATTGTAAGTCGAGGACTAACTGTATATAGCGCCCCATTGTGTTTTATAGCACTCTGAGCAGTTTACAAGGTCAGCGTGTTGCGCCCAACAATCTGGGTCTTCATTTTACCCACCTCGGAAGGATGGAAGGTTGAGTTAACCTTGCGCCCCGTCAGGATCGAACTCCAGGCTGTGGGCGGAGTTTGCCTGCAAAACTACATTTTAACCACTGCACCACCACAGCTCTAAGCTGCAACCATTATCCCATTTCTGCAAAATGGAAGATGGGTTTCTTTCTCTGCCCCTTCCATTGTGGGCATTGTGTGCCCAGCCATTCTTAAGCTGCTAGTAGGGACTGCCAGTTTAGATAGTCCTCGACTTACAATCATTTGTTTAGTGACCGAAGTTACAAAGCCACTGAAAAAAGTGACTTATGACCGTTTTTCGCACTTACATGAGCATCTTACATGAGCATCATCCCCATGGTCATGTGATCAAAATTCAGATGCTGAGCAACTGATTCATATTTATGACGACTACAATGTCCTAGGGTCGTGTGATCCCCTTTTGTGACCTTCTGACAAGCAAAGTCAATGGGGAAACCATGTTCACTTAAGAACCGTGTTACTAACTTAACAACTGCAGTGATTCACTTAACAACTGTAGCCAGAAAGGTCGCAAAATGGGGCAACGGTCTCACTTAGCAACAGAAATTTTGGGCTCAACTGTCATTGTAAGTTGAGGACTATCTGTAAGCTGTTTTTCCTGCCTCTAAAAACCAAAGTGAATGCCTTAATAACCTTGCTATCTTTAGAGAACCACAAGATTGTTATCTTTCTCTAGGAGCGTCTTTCTCCACCCGTCGTAAGAAATAACTTTTAGCTGCCAGGCAAATGTTTTGCAGATTTGAATCAGTTTGTTCTGTGATTTGTTGTGCCATGCGTTTGTGAAGTGATTGTTTTGTTTCTCCAATGTACAGGTATGGACACGTCTCACTGCATTGCACGGCATATACCACATTGCTGTTTGTGTTTGGGTGTTTTGAGAGGACCACAGGTTTGAAAGAGGAGTCAAAAGAGGCCATCTATATTAAAACTGAATAGCCCTCCCTCAACAGAAGGGGGAGGGATATGACACAATCTATCTCCTGTTTACAACACAGTCCCAAGAGGATTCCACACTCGTTTACATTCTGATTCAGGTGACTCTGAGGATACAGATAAACCCCCAAGTGGACTCAGTGACTCTGCAGATAACTGCAAAGAATATAAATCCTTCCATTCCCCATCAGTCAGTGAAGCGAAATGTTTTCAAAGAGAAAAACCCAAGAAAGTCCAGTTGCCTTTTGGAAAAAGCACCTTTGGGACAACCATGACCAGGATGATTGAGAATCTCCATAGATACCCATCCCTGGAAGTTACCACTACCCCCAAAACAGTTTGCCAGCCACTTTTACTAGTACTGTACCCTTTTATTATGACTATCAAGTGACACTTAGCAATATTAGAAATGGCTGGTCAGTTGCATGGGAAATACAGGTAGCCCTCAACTTACAACAGTTCATTTAATGACCGTGTGAAGTTACGATGACACTGAAAAAAGTGACTTACGACCATGTTTCATATGACCATTGCAGCACCCTCAGGGTCACGTGATCAAACTTCGGATGCTTGGCAACTAACTCATATGTCCTGGGGCCATGTGTTTTGCGACCTTCTGACAAGCAAAGTCAAGGGGGAAGCCAGATTAACTTAACAACCTTGTGACTAACTCACCAACTGCACGATTCGCTTAAAATGGGGGCAAAGCTCACTTAGCAAAAGAAATTTTGAGGACAGTTGTGGTTGTAAGTCGAGGGCTACCTGTACTGTACACTCCAGCACATGCTCAGATCTTCCCTGTCCCAATCAGAACAAAAAGTAGATAAAACCTCACATTCAGATTGGTGTTTGCTGATAAAGTCCACTCCATTCTCCCACCCTGTTTAAATTTTGTTATTTGCAAAAAATGATGGACCAGGCAGCTTTACTGAAACCACTCAATCAACCTGGTAACACCGGCAAGCAACGTAGCAAATTCTTTGGGACAACCTAAGAATTTAGGTGCTGGCGAGGATGGCAGAAAAGATTATTGGCAGTTCCCTCTCTTCCATCCAGGACATAGCATATAAGCGTTGCTTGAGCGAGGTCCGCAGGATTGTCTGGGACGCTACACATCCTCTTCATGACCTGTTTTCCTTGTTACCTTCTGGGAGGAGGCTCCGTGGTATCCAAAGCAGAACATCCAGATTCAGTCACAATTTTGTTCCATAGTTATCAACCTTGTGAACTCTCAAGCTTCCTCTTTCTGCTATGCATTCAAGATGGACAGTGATTACTATTTATGTGTATTCATATGTAAGGGTGTAGGTATATACATATCTATGTATATAGCATGTGTATATGTGTTATGTATGTGTACACTTTTGAGCAGGCAACAGAATTTCATTTTTAATGTAAAAAAATGACAATAAAGGTTATCTATCTGTCTGTCTGACTACCTACCTACCAATATCTATCTATCTATCTATCTATCTATCTATCTATCTATCTATCTATCTATCTATCTATCTATCTATCCTAAGCGCGCATTTTTCTCTCTCTCCGCCTTTTTTGCTTCCACCCCTATTCCCTCCCCCGTCCATTTCTTAACAAGGTCTATTTTACTGCAAAGAGGAGTTTTTGCAACTTTGCCCCGCTGATCTCCCCCGCCCCGACTTGATGCTAATGCAAAACTAGCTTTCCCGCGTCGTGCGAACGCGTCTCCCCGATTTTTTGCAACCAACGGGCCACTCACCAGCAACTTCCGCTTTCAGCACCCGCGATGCCGCTTCCGCTTTTCTCTCGCAGGGTCCTTCCCGGGAACGTTCTACGCCCCCTCCCCCGAGCAGACTCCACCCCTTTTATTTGCATTCGTCAAATTTGCATGCGGGGCGGCGCTCGAAAAGAAAAGCGGGGAGGTCCCGTGGGGAGGGGGAGGAGGAGCGGGGAGAGATCCTCGCCCATCCATTGGCTAAACCAGCTCGGGGGGAGGAAGCAGAGGGAGAAAAAGCGAAGGGCGATTTGCAAATGAAAAGAGGTGCATGATGGTCGCCGCTCGAAGTTGAACTATCCATTCTCTCGCCCCTGTTTTGTCCCAAGAGGCATGTTTTATAACCTGTAAGCATTGTGTCTTTTAGTTAAAGGTTTAATTTTTTTCCTTCTTGGAACTGGTACGAAGACATCTGACACAAATCAACAGCCACTGTAACTGCAGAGAAAGTTAAGAATTAGTGTTTATATAAGATTTGTTGTGAAAGAAATAGATAATTGCTGGGAGGAAGCTCTCCGTAGAGGCCACTAGCTGGGTGTCTATCACCCTACTCTCCGCCTCTGGGAAGGTCTGAGGGAAGGGCCAAGTTTGCCACCCTAGCAGGGTGCCACCTTCTGAAGGTGGGTGAGTTCCCAGCAATGTGGATCTCCGATCAAGCCCTAGATCGAGGCAGGAGAAGCGGCGAGGGGTCCTCGGCTCCTCCCCGCGGATGCCTCCGTGGCTTCGTTCGGGATTTGGGAATGACTCACGGCCGGCATCTTTGAGTACAATGGGAAGAGGTGAAGCACTGCGAGCTTCATAACCCAATTCAGACTAGTCTCCCCCCAGTATTTTCCCTGCTTTTTAAGAATCTTTTAAAAAATTTTTTGCTCTAATGGGTCTATTTCCCCCATTTTTTCTGCAGACCGCCACTTTGGAGATGACAATTTAGGAGAAATTTCAGAAGGGAGCAGAGTTTCAGCTGAACTACTGGAGTAGAATCAGAATAACAGAGTTGGAAGGGACCTTGGAGGTCTTCTAGTCCAACCCCCTGCACAAGCAGGAGACCCTATACCATTTCAGACAAGTGGCTGTCCACCCACAGCTTCTGAAGGCAAGTGTTTAATTGGTTAGTTCTCACTTTTAAGAAATTTCTCCTTAGTTTTAGGTTGCTTCTCTCCTTGATTAGTTTACATCCATTGCTTCTTGTTCTGCCTTCAGGTGCTTTGGAAAATAAGGTTGACCCCCTCTTCTTTGTGGACACCCCCTCAAATATTGGGTACTACTATTATGTCACCCTTGGTCCTTCTTTTCACTAGAAGAAGCCCACCTTCTTCTCTTCAAGTTTAGCATTCTTTTTCTACGCAATGTTCATAATCCTACAGAAAAGCCACGGATTGGTACAAATCAACTTTATGATCAGAATGGCAAGGAATAGTTTTCTAAAACAACAATATAATGAAGGAAAAAAGAACAAAGCGTACATCATGAACAGATTTGAAGATTTATTTCTGCATATTTTATATGTATTACGCAGATCGTGTGAAAGTTGCTGAAATCAGTTAGAGGTGAAGCTTGAATAGGACAGGAAGGATCTGGCAGAAGAGAATTCTTCTATATGTTTGTGTAGTTAGGCCAGAACATATCATTGAAGAAGCTGAGGAACTCATCCTTCAAAATATGGCAGGTGTCCTTTTTTCAGGAACCATCAGTTTCAGAGTTTTTTATGTATGGTACATAGGCAGAAAAGGGATCTGTCACGATGCATGATAAATCAGGGATATTGACTTAGTCACAGTGAGACCTGAGGTAATGTTAGATTACAGGCTCCAAATATCAAATAGAGTTGGAAGGGACCTTGTAGGTCATCTAGTCCAACCCCCCGCTCAAGCAGGAGACCCTACACCAGGGGTAGGCAACCTTGGCTCTTTTATGACTCGTGGACTTCAACTCCCAGAAATCCTGAGCCAGCCATGCTGAGGAGAAAGGGAGAGGTTTCCATGCTGAGCCATGCTGGCTCAGGAATTCTGGGAGTTGAAGTCCACGAGTCATAAAAGAGCCAAGGTTGCCTACCCCTGCCCTACACCATTTCTGACAGATGGCAGTCCAGTCTCTCCTTGAAAGCTTCCAGTGATGAAACTCCCACAACATTTGAAGGCAAACTGTTCCACTGGTTGATTGTTCTCACTGTCAGAAAATTTCTCCTTATCTCTAGGTTGAATCGCTCCTTGATCAGCTTCCATCCCTTATTCCTTGTCTGGCCTTCAGGTGCTTTGGAAAATAGGTTGACCCCCTCCTCTCTGTGACAGCCCCTCAAATATTATAGAACACTGCTATCATGTCACTCCTGGTCCTTCTCTTCACTAGACTAGCCATGCCCAGTTCCTGTAAACGTTCTTCATATGTTTTAGCCGCCTGTCCCCTAATCATCTTTGTTGCTTTTCTCTGCATTTTTTCTAGAGTCTAGCATTGGAAAAAAAATCTTGGAGGTCACCTGGCCGGACATCCTGCTTAGTCCAAGATGTGAGGACAGATTCCTCTCCAGCCTCTACTTGAAGATTTCCATATCTTGGAAAAGATTGTTTCAATGGTGGACAGTTCTTTCTCAAATCTGGTTCCTGCCCACTGGTCCTTCCTGCCTTTGGGGATGCACATAACAAATCTACCCACTCTTCTAATCTGACAACCTTTGTATATATGAAGATTGCTTTTGTATCTCCCCTTAGCCGTCCCAAAGGTACTTTCTTTCAAGAGGCAACTGGACTTTCTTTGTTCTTCCTTGAAGATGTTTCACTTCTCATTCAGTTCTGAGTTAAAGAAGCTTCTTGGATGAGAAGCAAAACATCTCTGAGGAAAAACAATGACAGTCCAGTTGCCTCTTGAAAAAAAAAACACCTTTGGGACAACCATGACCTGGATGACTGAGAATCTCCATAGACATCTCCCCTGACCATTTTCTTTTGCAAGCCGAATATATCCAGTTCCTTTAAGTGTTGCTAGAAAGGGCCGAGTTGCTAGTAGTCCTTCTCTGAATTAACTTCACAGCATGCTGCTTCTCTAATTATAAATACAAAAATATAAGAGCCATACAGGATGTGATTATGGCGTATGCAAAAAGGGCCCCTGTCACGTCACAAGTTCACAATTGGGTGCCCTGATATATATACCTGGTCCATGGTATAATTGGACCACTTGGAAAAGCACTGGTGCATCATAATAACAAAGGCATTAAGAAAAAATAAATGATTGAGCCCACCTACATTTATACAGGTAGTTGTTGACTTACGACAGTTCATTTAGTGAATGTTCGAAGTTACAACGGCACTGAAAAAGTGACTTATGACCGTTTTCACAATTACAGCATCCTCACGGTCACGTGATCAAAATGTGGATACTTGGCAAGGGGTTCATATTTATGACAGTTGCAGTGTCCTGTGGTCATGGGATCCCCTTTTGAGACCTTCAACAAGCAACGTCAATGGGGAAGCCAGATTCACTTAGCAACTGAGTTACTAACTTAACAGTTGCAGTGATTCACTTAACAACTGTGGTAAGCAAAGGCGTAAAATGGGGCAAAATTCAGCTAACAGTGGTCTCACTTAACAACAGAAATTTTTGGGCTCAATTGTGGTCGTAAATTGAGAACTACCAGTACATTTTTTAGGAATATACTTGAAGTGAGTTTTGCCCCATTTTGCAACCTTTCTTGTCACAGTTGTTAAGTGAACCACTTCAGTTGGTAAGCTAGTAACATGGTTGTTAAGAGAATCTGGCTTCCCCCTTGACTTTGCATGTCAGAAAGTCACAAAAGGGGATCCCATGACTCTGGGACACTGCAATCATCATAAAAACATGCCGGTTGCTAAGCATCCAAATTTTGATGACGTGACCGTGGGGATGCTGCAATCGTTGTAGGTGTGAAAAAAGGTCATAAGTCACTTTTTTCAGTGTGTTGTAACTTTGAACAGTCACTGAACGAATGGTTATAAGTCGAGGACTACCCTGTAAATAAGGAGAGCTCTATATTAGGATTCTATGTTCCCACAACGTCCTTAATTCCATCAGTCAGATCTCTTAAACAATGATTTTGGTAGCACGTTATTACATCAATGTTCAAAGGTTTTGGAATTACAGATAGTCCTTGTCTCACAACAGTTCATTTAGTGACTGTTCAAAGTTACAACATCAGTGAAAAAAGTGATTTATGACCATTTTTCACACATATGACCATTGCCGCATCCCCATGGTCATATGATCAAAATTCAGACATAACAATTGTCTCCCTTAACAACAGAAATTTTAGGCACAATTGTGGTCATAAATTGAGGACTACAAGTACATTGTGTAGGAATCATCTGTTCCACAACTCTTTCCCAGTTGTTGCATAGAAGAAAATTCATAGGGACACCATAACAGATTCCTTCCAATTCTGAACAATGCCTTAATTTATCAGGATGAGCCCTACCCATGCAGTACCTAGGCACGAAATTTGTGCAACCATGAAGTTTCCCAACTGGTATTGGTGTCATTGAAATAGGAGGTTGGCAGATGCAAAGGGACGTAGTCATGACAGCTGGACCCGGTCAGAGTGGGGGCACACATCAACACGTAATAGAACTTAACGTGTCCGTAACGGAGATAGCATTTTTGCCACTTGCTAAGACCTGACCTCAACCTCCCGTGACATCTATGCAAGAGGTCGTCGTGCCAGATATCGCTGTCCCAAACCTCCATCACAAACTTGTCGTTGCCCTCCAACGTGATAGCCCCAAAGTCCAGATTTTCCGACCACTGAGGGTTGTTGTTCCCACCGATGACCCTAGTGCGCCTTTCCTGGTTTTGAAAAAAAAATTTGACGTAGGCATCGGTGGAGGAGAAATGGTCACCCCAAAGACCGGATCCGCTGTCCACATGGAACCTGAGGTACGCCCTGCCCCGCTCGGTGCCACAACATTTGTCGTTGATGACACCGTTCGGTATACACATGCAGGTGCACTCTCGGACCAAGCTGCTGAAGTTATTCTCGGGACAGCTTTGGCGACAATCTCTCCTTAGGGCTCTCCGTTTGATGTAGCTCACAGTGGCTTGCTTCAAAAAATTCCTCCTGGGATCCGTCTTGTTCAACAAGGTGTGTAGAGATAAAAGGGAATAAGACACCAGCCCGGGTGTCCTTTTGGTGCTCTCCATCCACTCGGAGAGATGGTGCACGTCCCTGCTGTCCGAGAAGAGCATCTGTTTGTGACCTCCTACCACCTCGGTGTGCTGGGTCATATAAAGGTCGTAAAAGCTGGGTTTAGATTTCCCAAACCAGAGCTTGGCACATTCGGAATGGAAGGAAACGGCTCCCCAAAGCCCTTTACGTTTCAGGGATGTCTCCAAATCCAGACAGGCCTTGACTTTCTCCGCCGTGAACCCCATTAAGCTCATGGCACAAGTTCTCAAGGCCAGCAAATAGCGGGCTCGCCCGCCCAGATACACCCGGTTGATATAATGGGTGCCGTAGATGTCGATGAAATTCTGGTATTCCTCGGGATCGTGATAGGGGGGCAACCTGCCGATGGCCCAAGCAAAATGGAAGGACAGCAGAGGATTCTGCTGAAGTCTCAGACTGCAAAGGAAAAGAATGAGAAATGCAGAAGATGGTCAGCAAGGTTCTGTGTCAAAGGCACACATTCCCAAAGCTTATTTTCTGCCTCGGCGTTCAGCGCGAGAAAGGAAGGGGATGCAACAATCATACTGAAGGTCAGATGGTCTCTGATGGTCATTTTATGAGTAGGAGTTCACTGCTCAGTTTGATGTGGTGTTGGGAAAACACATTTTCTGTTCCCCCTTTCCTTTCCTGGTTAATCTTGAAAAGATTCTCTGAAAATGGCCGGGCCCTTTTTTATTTTTTCCATCATGACACCAAATAATACTTTACTGAGCGTGTAACAGTCAATACCCAGTACAAGCAGACCTCAATGTACAGCCATTTGTTTAGTGACCAGCACTAAAAAAAAGTAACTTATGGCCAGTTCTCACACTTACGACTGTTGAAGCATTCCTGCAGTCACGTGATCAAAATACATGCAACTGGCATATATTTAATGACATTTGCACTGTCCTGGGGGGGGGGGTCACGTGATCACCATTTGTAACCTTCCTAGCTCATCCGACGAGCCAAGTCAATAGGAGAAGTCAGATTTGCTTAACGACCGCATGATTCACTTACAATTAGAATAGAATAAGAATAGAGATTTGGAATAGAATAGAATAGGATAGGATAGGATAGGATAGGATAGGATAGGATAGGATAGGATAGGATAGGATAGGAATAATAATAGAATAGGATAGGATAGGATAGGAATAATAATAGGATAGGATAGGATAGGATAGGATAGGATAGGAATAATAATAGAATAGAATAGAATAGAATAGAATAGAATAGAATAGAATAGAATAGAATAGAATAGAATAGGAATAAGAATAGAATGGAGTGGAGTGGAGTAGAGTAGAGTAGAGTAGAGTAGAGTAGAGTAGAATAGAGTAGAGTAGAATAGAATAGAACAGAACAGGAGTTAGAATAGAATAGGATAGGATAGGATAGGAATAATAATAGAATAGAATAGGAATAAGAATAGAATGGAGTGGAGTAGAGTAGAGTAGAGTAGAGTAGAGTAGAATAGAATAGAACAGAACAGGAGTTAGAATAGAATAGAATAGAATAGAATAGAATAGAATAGAATAGAATAGAATAGAATAGAATAGAATAGAATAGCAGTGATTCGCTTAACAACTGTGGCTAAAAAAGCCATAAAATGGGGCAAAACTCCCTTAATAACTGTCTTGCTTAATAATGAAAGTTTTGGGATCCCTTGTGGTCGTAAATCAAGAAATACCTGTAACCTGGTTGTCTGTGCCTTTTTGGAGTACCAGATCTGCAATTTATTTTAAAGGTAACCCATAATAAATCTCAGTTGTCATCTACAATAAATATCCGTCATAGACGGATTGTTAGATTGTCTGCAATTATGAAGCTTGTCTACCGAGCTAGAATCGTGTCTGTAAAATTTCTACTGTAAACCAGGTTCTTGGTTATGGGTTTGAATGTTTGGCCCTGTGCAGTGGTGGGATTCAAATATGTGAACAACTGGTTCTGTATGTGGATGGCGTTTCCAGAAGTCCATTCTGGGCCTGGGCAACAAAAAATTAGCTACTGGTTCTGCCAAAGTGGGGCAAATCAGCTGAATCCCACCACTGGCCCTGTGGTTTATTGCTGTCTTTGAAGTCTGACATCAGATCACATCATTCCACCAGTGATTTGGTGGTTTCCAAAAATATATCTTCTTAACCAAAAATGGGTCAAAATATTCTGGAAGAGGCTGTTTAATCTGGAATGCTGTTTCCTTGACCCTCTCAAACTACTTCCAGGTCAGAGAATTTATTTCCAGAAACCATTTAACTGCCCCCCCCAAATGGTATGGTCCAGAGAGGACATAGAACATTCTGGAGCTCTATGGAACATTCTATACCATTCCTGAATTCCTGAGTTTTGCATAGCCTTAATAGTAAAATACTTCACTGCAAAACCTATCCCTGGCATTCTGCACTAGCCGTAACTTCTGAATTGTTCCCTTTCTCAATTTTCAAATTCTTTTATACTGCTCTTTTCCACACTGTAAGCTGCCCGGAGTTGCTTGAAAGTGAGATGGGCAGCATATAAATTTAATAAATAAATACAGGTAGTCCTTGACTTGTGACTACAACTAAGTCCACAACTTTTCACTGCTAAGCAACACAGTTGTTAAGTGAGGTTTGCCCCATTTTGCGACCTTTCTTGGCACAGTTGTTAAGTGAATCACTGCAGTTGGTAAGTTAGTAACACGGTTGTTAAGTGAATCTGGCTTCCCCTTTGACTTTGGTTTGTCAGAAGGTCACAAAAGGGGATCACATGACCCTGGGACACTGAGACCGTCATAAAAACATGCCAGTTGCTAAGCATTCGAATTTTGATGGCGTGACCGTGAGGATGCCGCAGTGGTTGTAGGTGTGAAAAAAGGTCGTAAGTCGCTTTTTTCAGTGTGTTGTAACTTTGAACAGTCACTGAACGAATGGTTATAAGTCGAGGACTACCCTGTAAATAAGGAGAGCTCTATATTAGGATTCTTTGTTCCTTAATCCCATCAGTCATTGACTTAGTCAGGTCTCTTAAACAATGACTTCGACAGCACATTATTACATTGATAAGTTCAAAGGTCATCAGTTTTGGAATTACAGATAGTCTTTGTCTTACAACAGTTCAGTTCAAAGTTACAACATCACCGAAAAAAGTGAATTATGACCATTTTTCACACTCATGACCGTTGCCGCATCCCCATGGTCATGTGATCAGAATTCAGTCACTTAGCAACTGACTCGTATTTATGACCTTTGCACTGTCCTGGAATCATGTGATCCCCTTTTACGACCTTCTGACGAGCAAAGTCAAGGGGGGAAGCCAGCTTCACTTAACAACCACGCTACCAACTTAACAACTGCAGTGGTCCACTTAACAACTGTGGCAAGCAAAGGCGTAAAATTGGGGCAAACCTCACTTAACAAATGTCTCACTTAGCAACATAAATTTTGGGCTCAGTTATGGTCGTAAGTCAAGGACTACCACCTGTACTGAGCTCCTCCTTGTTCTCTCCAGGAGGTATCTGGTATCTGAAGAAACCTTACACCAAAGTACTGGCAGCGCTCCACTAGCTGTACTAGCCAAGCAAACAAGGCATAATGGCAAGGTCTGGCTGGCATTGTGGCACCCACTCAGTGTGTGTTCCTATACCTTGGCAGTGAGTCCAGTAATAGAAATGCTTGTTTTCTTTTTAACTGCCTCCTTATCTCTCTCTTTTTTTGAGAGAGAGAGAGAGAGAGAACTAAGTACAAACAATGTGTCCCCGTTGCCTTTGTGTGGGAGTTCTGCAACTCAGTTGACAAGATGGAATTTAACCCTGTCCATGACTGAGCCTGTCATGAGATAAAGTTTACCCCCCCCTTGAGATATAGTTGCCTGGATTAATGATCTATTCTTCCCTCACTCCAAACTGAGCCAGTTAAATTGTGTTGGAGGAACCAGGACGAGGAACCTTATTCCTAAGTTTGGTTGTATGTAGCTACTCAGCAAACAGTAGTATTTTTTGGTGAGGAGAGCCCTTGAAATTCTGAAGATTCCGGAAAGATCTTCAAAAATCCCATCCGGAAAAGAGCAGTTATCCGATTCTTAGCCACAAACCCTCATTCCTGACTACATTCAGCTACAGCCTACCATCCAGCCTGCTACAGGTAATCCTCGACTTACAATCATTCATTTAGTGACCTTCGAAGTTACAACAGGCACTGGAAAAAGTGATTTAAGACCATTTTTCATATGACTGTTGCAGCATCCTCAGGGTCACGTGATCAAAATTCGGATGCTTGGCAACAGACTCAGATTTATGACAATTGCAGGGTCCCGGGGATATGTGATCACCTTTTGCGACCTTCTGACAAGCAAAATCAATGGGGAAGCCAGATTCACTTAACAAGCGTTTGACTAATTTAACCGAAGTGATTCGCCTAACAACTGTGGCAACAAAGCTCGTAAAATGGGACAGAATTCACTTAGCAACAAAAAAATTTGGTTTGATTGTGGTCGTAAGTTGAGGACTATCTGTATTTGCAGCCAAACACCAATGTGGGTTGTGCACAGGCAGCCCTAACTCAGATGCAACTGAAAAATAAGAGTTGTGTGTCTCCAACATTTTGATTGTGTCAATTACACAGGCTCCCCTAATTAGCACCTATAATAGATTCATACCGAGGTCAAATAAAACGGGGGTGAAAATCGCCTTGGGTTATCTCACATGTTAACTGGCATGAGCGCATAACGCAGCCCTTCCACCCACTTCCCCAAAACTAATTTTGTATGAAAATACTTCAACACAGTGCCTCCAACTTTGAGTTGTTCCCAGAGGACACTGTAGCTGGCAATATCAAAAGCGTCTGGGGGGATTATGGAGAGACAAGAGCTATCTGAATAAAGATTGCTTTGTCAGGATGACAAAGACTAATTCATTCCCCCTAAAACAAGAATGAATGGACTTGGATGCCAGTGTTTTCTGAGATAATTGCAGTCATGCCATCAACACCCATCAAGCATCTTGTCCCCAGAGCTGATACTGGTAGCTGGACAATAGTTACCACAAGCCTCTGAGACCTATCATGAGCTAAGCAACCTTTTGTTATAGCCCATTGGATGTTCCACAGTAAAGGAGATATTTGTAGCTCAAGGTTGAAATGGGGGGTCCTTGGTGCTCTCTGAGCTTGGTTGTTTTCTCGCAGACGTTTCATTACCCAACTAGGAAACATCATCAGTGCTAGTGAGGAGTGGGGTTTGCTGTCAGTATAAACTGAGAGCAAACCCCACTCCTTACTTGCACCGACGATCGTCCGAAAGATGCTTTTTCAAGAGGCAACTGGACCTTCTGGTTTTCCTTGAAGCTGTTTCGCTTCTCATTCTTGGACGAGAAGTGAAATGTCTTCAAAGAAGCCAAGAAAGTCAGTTGCCTCTTGAAGAAGCACCTTCGGGGTAACCATGACCTGGATGACTGAGAATCTCCATAGACATTTAGCACTGATTAGTTTGGGTAATGAAACGTCTGCAAGAAAACAACCAAGCTCAGAGAGCACCAAGGACCCCTCACGTTCCACAATAAATACTGGTCAACTCCAGTTCTGGAGGATGGAGCTGAAATCCCTTCTTCATCATCCAAGAGACGTTCAACATTTAATAGCTTTGGGATGGGATTTGGACAGGTGGATTCAAATTAGAGTTCTCCAAAGTGGTCATTATTAACCTCTTAAGGATCAATGGGACTCTTCAAGGACTCTATTATTATTATTATTAATTGTAGTAGTTCTATTAGTTAAAGTAGTATTTATTAAATTATTGACATACAATAAATGTTTGGAGATCCATGAACAACCTGAAATTTCATCAAGAGGTTGATGAGCTGAAGAAATTGGGGACCCCTGATCTAAATCATCTTTCAGTGATAGTAGGACTAAGATTGTTCATTTCTGGACTTATGTCTCTGTCTGTTGTATTATTTTCTCCAGCAAGTTGGCTACTGCAGCTCCCTCCCCCGCCCCTGGTTTATGCTTTGAAGTGCTTTGATGCTTACCTGTAATGTTCGCATTCAATCTCATTCCTCAGAAAGCTGTATCTGTCCTCGCGGGTTTTTTGATGTGCAAAAATGGCCATGTTGGAGTGAGAGCCAGCAAAAGCCACCTGGGCTTTGGAGAACCCCAAGTCCTCCTTCATGAAATCCTCAGCCAACTCCATTTTCCAGTCATTCTTCACTTCTTTGGCTACTGCGTTGGCCACATCTATGTCTAACTCATCCACAAAGTTGCTTGCTTGTCGTTGGCAGGTTTCTTTCTCCCGCCAGTCCACCCCAACTAGGGGGAGTCTCTGCAGCTTCTCACCCATCTTATGATTCCGACACAGGGTACACGTCCCGTTGGGTCCCTGCCACTTGCTGATATCCACCACATAAGCTCCTTTCTTCTCCAGAGTGGTGATATCAACTCCTTCCCCGATGAAGTTATAGCCTGGTACGAAGTTGGCCTGATTCTTGCAGACCGGACTGGGATATGTGTCGCATTCACTGTTGTGGAAGGGGAGAGAGGCATGGAAGGAAGCAAGGAAGACCATGAAGAAGAGATGAAGCCGGGACATGTTCCTCAAAGAGCGTTCCTTATTCTTAGACAGTTTGTTTCTGAATCATCCTGAGGAGAAAAAAAAAAGCAACAGATATTGTTTCGGGCAGGGTTTTGGAGGTGTGACAAAAAAAATTGAATCAGAACAACCCCTTTCCTACATTGAAACAGGGCGGTCCAGCTTGCAGGCACAAGAAAAAGAAGGTTAGGTGGTGATGATGGACACTACATTATTTGATATTAAAATTGGGAGGTCTATTGGGGAGCCTCCAATTTTTAAGGGACCAGAAATGGTCCAGAAGCTTCAGATGGTGCACATTTTGGATAAAGCTGACCAGTAATGACCCACCAAGTAAATTCCATGGCTGAGGATGCACATGAATGCAGTTGGATGTTATGCATGAAACAGCTATTTGAGTTAGAATAGAATAGAGCTGGAAGGAACCTTGGAGGTCTTCTAGTTCATCCCTCTGCTCAAGCAGGAAACTCTATATTTGAGACAAATGGCTGTCCAGTCTCTTCTTAAAAACCTCCAGTGATGAAGCACCCACAACTTCTGAAGGCAAGTTGTTCCACTGGTTAATTAACTGTTAGGAGGTTTTTCCTTAATTCCAGGTTGGTTCTCTTCTTGATTAATTTCCATCCATTGCTTCTTGTCTTGTCCTTTGTGCTTTGGGAAATAAATTGATCTCCTTTTCTTTGTCGCAGCCCCTCAAATACTGGAATATTGCTATCATGTCACCCCTAGTCCTTCTTTTCTCTAGAATAGCCAAACCCATATCCTGCAACCCTTCTTCATATGTTTTAGTCTCCAGGCCTTTATAATTATCTTAGTTGCTCTTCTCTGCGCTTTTTCCAAAGTCTCAACATCTTTTTTGTAATGTGGTGACCAAAACTGGATGCAGTATTATGGCTAAGGAAGTCACCATTAGATGCTTTGTTCCAAAAGCCCCATACAGGCGTTGGAATGGGAAGGTCAACATCACCGCCCCCACCACTATCATCATCATCATCATCATCAATCATCATCAATCATCATCATCCATTCCTCTCTGGAGATAGCCACTTGCCTTTTTCTGAACATGGATTCTCTTTCTAGCTTGGTAATAGCTAGAAATCCATCATTGCTGGTTTTGCTCTGTGATGCAGCTGCAACGAAGGAAAAAGTTTCACTTGTCCTTGCATTCTAAAGAAGTCAGAATGGCAATCTTCCCTTCCCTTCTTTCACCTTTAAGCTGCAATTGTCTTTTGATGTCTCCTATCATCACAGCCACCCTCTCGCTGTCTGGTTGACCGTTGCTGTGAAATCAAGATTGGATATATTTAGAAACTTACCTCCTTCTTTAAACAAGCAGGTCTATTCCTGATGACCGATTCTGAGAAAAAGAGTCCCTCTTTTTCTTGCTCTGTTCGTTTTTTGCTTCTTCCTTGTTCTAGGAAGTGTGGCTAGAATTCTAGGGGAAATGTTAGAGAAAGAGAGAGAGGGGGGAAAAATATAAGGAAGAAATAGCTTTTCATAGCAGCATATTCACCTTGCTTTTGCAAAGACCGAGAGCGTTTGGTGTGTGCTTTAGTTTCGCTTCTCCTTTTTAGTTGACCGTACTGGATTTGAAAAAATCCTGTCCGGCATCCAGAGCTGGAAAGGAACACTGACATTTTAATTTTTTCCAGATGGATGTTTATTTATTTCATTTAGCAATAAAGAATTCCTTGTGGTGTTCCTTCAAGAATTGGGCATTCCACTTTGGGTGGGTTTGGGGACTAATGAGGATTCAAGGAAGAACATGATTTTACCAAAAGAGAGAAAGAGGCCTCTAATGCCCGCCCCGCTCAAAAAAAAAAAGGGGGGGGGAAGTATTTTTGCCAAAAGGTCCTTTGTGTTTAATCTTCATTTTTAAAAGAAAATAAAAATGGAGGTGGCCTCCTGCAAACTGTCATATCCCATTTAAAACCTGAATGCTGATTTGTGCCTTCCCAGCTAAACAGAAAAGTGGGCAGTGTCTTCTCATAAACAACAGGCCACGTTAGTAGTTACGTCATTAGAAATCTCTGGTGTCTCCCTTTGTGTTTGCCTTTGATGAGGAGAAAGCTTTATTCAGAGAGAGAAAGAGGCATTTTAAAGGGAGGACAAATCAACAAAGTAGAGGGAAAAATGGATTAAAAACAGGAAGGCAAAGTACAGCAGAGATTTTCAGCTATGATTTTTCCCCCCCGGCCTTTCATTTGTTTGTTATAAATGGCTGAGTGAATTATATTGCTTGTAAAAATGGCAGACTGATTTAAAATTAAAGAGAGCACAAATATCTGGAATAATATTCATTAGAACATGTGGTAGATAAGAAAAAGATTATAGATTACAATCCTTTGTATGCATACTGATAAAGTCTCTTCTGATTAAAGCATTATACAATGCTGAAATAATAAGGCCATATTTGTAGCATATTTTGCATATGGTACAAATCTACATAGAAACAGCCATCTAGAAATGGTTTCCAAACTGAGTGATATTCTGTATCAGATTTACTTTTAGGATAGATGTTTATTTTAAGTAACAAAGCAGACTCCAAGTTAGTCATTTATCTACAGAATGAGATCAATTTTCCAATGTAAAGCATTGCATATCTTCACAGCAGTTAAGATATCCAAAGGTAATTCAGTATACAGTAGTTTATGGGAATACATGGCTTAGTAAAAATTAAGAATATTGCAGAAAAATGTTCCTTGGAAAAAGAATTCAACTTTTAGAATTGATCTCATTCTCATACAAAACCATTTTCTAGAATTGTTGAGCCTTACCACATTCTCACCAAATAAGAAAACAATGTCTGACCAGATTATTACATTTATCATCGTTTTTAGAAATTTATCTGTCCGTTTGAATAAGCAGAAGTGGAATAACATACCGGTGATACAGAAAGCTTGATTTCTTATGCATTTTTTTTTTTAAAAACCCACTGGTTCTACAGTTAGTCCTCAACTTACAACTGGTCCCAAAGGGACTTACGACCCAGTCCCAGAGTTCTGACGGCCAGCTCCTCCCCCTTTTCAGTCATGTGACCACATTTCAAGCATTCAGCAATTTGTCCCACATTTATGGCAGTTTATAGCATCCTCTAGTCATGTGACCACAATTTACAACATTTCTGCCAGAATCCCCTGTAGTAAATAATGGGTTTGCTTAACGACTTTGGCGTTCTCTTAATGACCACCACAAAAAGTAGTGAAATTGGGGTCCGTCACGTGATGACCCACTTTACAACCATCATGACTTACGACCATAATGGCCAGATTCCATTATAGTCATAAATCGAGGACTATTTGAACTTCTGCCTACCTCTATTCCCTCTTGTGTCCTGAAATATCCTTTCTCATTTTAGCTCCGTTTCTGATGGCATTCACTAAACAAACTTGGGATAAGAAAGAATAGCACATTTTTCATCTACTGAACTTCTGAACTTCTTTGTCTGAGGCTGATTCAGTCAACAAAGGACATAAAAGTTTATTGTACAAGAGTATATTTACCAGTTAGGTGTATTACCTAATACTTAATTGGAACTGCTCAGAGTTGGTTGGAAGATGGGCAGCTATATGTTTTAAATAAACAGATCAATAAATTATTCTGCTCAGTGTTCCAATATTTGAGGGGCTGTCACAGAGAGGAGGGGGGTCAACCTATTTTCCAAAGCACCTGAATGCCAGACAAGGAATAACGGATGGAAACTGATCAAGGAGAGATTCAACCTAGAAATAAGGATAGATTTTCTGACAGAGAACAATCAACCAATAGAACAATTTGCCTTCAGATGTTGTGGGGGCTTCATCACTGGAGGCTTTCAAGAAGAGACCGGACTGCCATCTGTCAGAAATGGTGTAGGGACACCTGCTTGGGCAGGGGGTTGGACACTAGATGACCTACAAGGTCCCTTCCAACTCTGTTATTCTATTCTAATCCTTGACCTACCGTCACAAATGAGCCCAAAATTTCGTCTGCTAAGCAAGGCGATTGTTAAGTGAGCCATGCCCCCTTTTATGACCTTTTTTCACCATTGTGGTTAAGAAAATAACTTACAGTGGTTAAGTGAATCATGCGATCCTTAAATAAATCTGGTTTCCCCCATTTGACTTTGTTTCCTAGAACCTCCCAAGGAAGGTTGCAAATGAACATCACAGAACCCGGGGATGCTGCAAGCATAAATAAATGCATTTGCCAAGCACTCAAAGTCTGATCATGTTGCTCTGGGGATGCTACATTGGTCATAAGTATGAGAACTGGTCATAAGTCACTTTTTCCGGTGCCGTTGTAACTTTGAACAATATGAAATGAATGGTTGTAAATTGAGGACTACCTTTATAGCCACCCATCTTATAACCAACTCTGGGCTGCTCCCAATCAAAAGTTAAAGCAGCATAAAAGCCATATTAAACCCGTAAAGCTAAACACATTAGCAACATCCAAAAACAACAAAAACCTGGCGCCAAGTCAAACCTCTGACGTGCGGTCTCCTATAGTATTTTTCTCGGTGATTTGAGGATGACGTTCCATTGAAATTTCGCTGTTTTGAGCCCAAAAGTAGCCACAAGTTAATAATCCAAGAACTTCAGTTGTCTTCGCATGTACTTCATCCATCAGTGGGTCCTTTCATCCAAGCAGATTTCATTCCCAGTTTAAGATGTACCCTAATTCGATCCAGACTGTTTTGATTAGTTTCAGATCTGTTTGGATATCAGGGCACTGGGCAGCTTTATATTTTTGAGAGATGACAGATATTGCAAAGAATCACCGGCCAATCCACATTTCCTCTATCTCTCTCTAGTCAACAGTTGACCAAGGATAAGAGCTAGCCAGCAGTTACCACCCTGTTGGGTCCATGCCTAAGCACACATTCCTTCCTCCTGTTAGTACCATTTCTTTATGTTCTGTACTTGCCAGGATGACCCAAATCCTTCACCTTTCCAAACTCCTATTCTGCTTGTTCTTCATTTGGGCCTTTGCAGAACATGAGCTAGAGCAAGTACAGAACAAATCATCCCTTTAACATCCAAGGAGCAATTTGTTGATATTCCAGAAGTGGCATTCCCTGCTTTAAAACAAAATTTCCTAAATCTACATGTAGCACGGGGAAAGAAAGAGAATAAATTAAACAAACAAACAAAGAAACAAATGTCCTAGGCATAGAAATATGCCAACATTGTTTGTAACTGAAAATCCCACGTGATCAGTAGAAAAACCTATCTCTCCTTATAAACACTGGTTCTCTGCCCGTGTTTGGAAGACCTTTGATCCTCCTGTTTTCACTAAAAGCTTATTTTCTTTTCGTTTTTGCTGAGTATCAAAAGCAGGGCCTTACTTCACTGAACTTGCGACACTCTGTATTCAAAGAATTTAAATGCAATGGCAAGAAATGTAATTCTGATTAGTGGCTACAAGTTTTAGAGGAAGAAAAAAAGCCAGTTTTGTCCATCTTTTGCAATCGTTATATTTGTCTTTATTCAAATACTAGAATAAGATCATACGGGTCTTTCTTTGTTTTGGACATTTGGCAAAGTAGAAAAAAACCTGAGAGCATGCCATGGCATAAAACCCTTCTTGAAGATAACTATCTTTTTCTTTGATTCTGGTTTTATCCTTCAATATACTCCTGATATAGTATATACTGCGTGAATGAAAAAAAAAACTCAATTATATATTTACTGTAGCCCTTAACTTACAATCACAATTGAGCCCAAAATTTCTATTGCTAAACGAGACAGTTGCTAAGCGAGTTTTGCCCCATTTTACGATCTTTCTTGCCGCAGTTGTTAAGTGAATCACTGCTGTTGTTAAGTTAGTAACACGGTTGTTAAGTGAATCTGGCTTCCCCATGGACTTTTCTTGTCAGAAGGTCGCAAAAGCCCATCACAGGACCCCAGGACACTGCAACCATCATAAATATGTACCAGTTGCCAAGCGTCCAAATTTTGATCATGTGACCATGGAGATGCTGCAACAGTCATAAGTGTGATAAACGGTCATAAGTCATTTTTTTCAATGCCTTTGTAACTTTGATCACTAAACAAACTGTTGTAAGTTGAGGACTACCTGTAATCCATGAATATGTCCACAGTTCAGAAAGAGATATATAGATATAGATATAGATATAGATATAGATATAGATATAGATATAGATCAGAGGTCTTCAAACTTGGCCCTTTTATGACTTGTGGACTTCAACTCCCAGAATTCCTCAGCCAGTATGTCTGGCTGAGGAATTCTGGGAGTTGAAGTCCACAAGTCATAAAAGGGCCAAATTTGAAGACCCCTGATATAGATAAATATAGACAGATATAGAAAGAAAGAAAGAAAGAAAGAAAGAAAGAAAGAAAGAAAGAAAGAAAGAAAGAAAGAAAGAAAGAAAGAAAGAAAGAAAGAAAGAAAGAAAGAAAGATGGAGGTGCATAAAATACTGTATGGAAATATATATACTGTAAAAGCAAATAGATAGAGATAGATAAAGATAGATATATACCTAAAGATAGATATATACCTATAGATATAGACACACACATTCTCAGCAAACAACAGCATGCATATACTGTATGGAAATATATATACTGCAAAAGGACAACATATACATATATGTATATGTATATGTGTGTGTGTGTGTGTGTGTGTTTCCTTTTACAATATAAGGAAAACATGCTTTAAAGAGCAGACAGGTTGAGTCATTCTCATGTGATTCTAAGTCATCAAAAAATCCCAGCATCAGAAAGGAGGTATCTGTATTTACAAACAACGTGGAATGGAAAAATTATGTTGTAGGACATTAAATTTAAGGATTATTTGTCTCAGCCCCTGGAATCTAATAAAGAAATTCTAGCTTTTGTTATGTATCCCATCTTGCAGTCTGTGTCCATTTATTGTGGGAAGCAAGAAACCTTTAAAATGACGGGAATGCATGACTCATACGGTACATTGTGACTCACATCCTTGGCTTAATCAGGAAATTTGAAGATTGCCAAAATGACAGTGTTTTCCTTTCTCTCATTTGTAATAATCTGTTGGAGAGGGAAATGGAAAGCAAAGAACAAAACAAGCATTCAGAAGTCACAAGACGATTTGGGGATAGAAGGGTGAGAGAGAGGGAGATCTGCATTGTGATGTTACCACTTGTGTCATCATTTTTGAAATCATTTCAATTAGCTCCAGATTTCTGGGCTTTCAGTTCATATTATATGGGTATCATATTACATGGGTATCATATTATATGGGTATCCATTCCTGCTGCAGGGTCCTGATTGACCAATATATAGGTAGCCCTCAACTTACGACCACAATTGATCCCAACATTTCTCTTGCTAAGTGAGACAGTTGTTAAGTGAAATTTGCCCCATTTTACAACCTTTCCTGCCATAGTTGTTAAGTGAATCACTGCCGTTGTTAAATTAGTAGCATGTTTGTTAAGTAAAGCTGGCTTCCCCATTGACTTTGTTTTGATAGGAGAATGCAAAAGATGATCACATGACCCGGGGACACTGGATTTGTCATAAATATGAATTTTGATCAAGTGACCATGGTGATGCAGCAATGGTCATAAATGTGGAAAACGGTCACAGGTCACTTTTTTCAGTGCCATGGTAACTTCTAACAGTCTTGATAGTATTGAAGGAAAAGTCTTCATCGTGGTTCAGTCCAAGCCGGGAATAAACAACATGGTGACTGCTTTAGAAAGAAGGTTGTAGTTTATTGAAGAGGAGAGCCAGACAGAAAGATGGCTCTGGAAGAAAAGAGAGAGAGCATATGTAGGGAGTGGGTTTTTATACCCTCTGGAGCCTTTTGTTTGGAGTTGTTCCTGTGGCATGAACTTTGACCAGAGTCTGAGTGTGCCCTTTGGCATCTGTGGGTTAATCCTATTATGTCCTGTCTTAGAGTTTGGGTGGGGTATGTAGATTTTAGGTGTCTTTGTCTTTCTAAGCTTCTAGCTGGGGACCTCCAACCTTCCTGGATTATTTACATCTGCATTTCTACAGAGCTGGTTTCTGCTTGGGGGAGGGAGACTTGGGGCTATTAAGAAAACTGGGCATGCTTTTCTGCCTCTTTGAGGAAATATATTTTTCTGCCCTTTTTAATATTTCCTTCTCTGGGGGGGGCTGACTTCCCACAATAGTGACCCCCTTGCTTAGTGACCAAAATTCTGATCCCAATTGTCATAAGTCGAGGACTATCTATAATGATAATAAACCTGCTCATAGCCTCATTTTCTTGATATCTGGGGGGGGGGGATATCATTTTTACGGGCCCAGCCACAACATCCTGTCACACACACATATTACCTTCGCCAGGAAATACTAAAAAAAACCCAAAAGTTTAAACCTGACCACTTATTTTGTGGAGTTTGTACTTATCCCATTTGCTTATCACTGTGCAAATACATTTCAGCTTCAGATTTTTGAAAGGGTGCCAGTTTAAGGGGTTTGAGCAAGTCCGGGCATACAAAAGAAAGATTTTCCCGTTATTTATTTGTTTTGGGATCTTCTATTTTCCTCAGGCACATCCAAATAAATAGAGGGCACTTTTTAAAAAACAAAGAAAAAAAAAGAAAGAAAGAAAAACCTCACACCCAACATGAAACAAGCCCTTGCAGGAAGAATAGAAAGTGAAAGAGCTTCACAGCTGAAACAGACTTTGAGAAACAGAGTTGCTTGATTCTTATCAATCACCACTCAGTATCAAGGGAGTGTGTCTTAGACTAAATGCTCTGGGCAGATGCAGAATCTGGATGAAAACGTGAGTTGAATTCTTTACTATATATATATAAAAAAGCAATTATCCTTAGCAGAAGTAGTTCTGTTTATTCCTAATGCCAGGTGTTTCTGCTTTGAATATTTGAAAGTCAGACTTGAGCACTTAATTGGGAAAATATCCCACCATATATCCTCTTCACCCTAGGAAAAGTTTAATTTGTTGACTGAGTGAAAATGAAAGGATGTTGTGGCTGGGCTAGTAAAAATGATAATCTGTGTCCCCCCCCCCCAAATAATAAAAAAAATAGGCTGGGTTTGCACAACACCCCTAAACATAAATTAGACAAACCTATTTTTAACAAAAGATGTTGTGCAAATTCAAAAGATCAGGTTGAGGGAAAATTCAGACAACCATGGGATAAGTCTATCAGGTGAAGATAGTTTGAATGGGAGAGCCAGAGGGGACAAGATTTTATAGTATTAAAGCAGGGGTCTTCAAACTTGGCCCTTTTATGATTTGTGGACTTCAACTCCCAGAATTCCTCAGCCAGTGTGCCTGGCTGAGGAATTCTGGGAGTTGAAGTCCACAAGTCATAAAAGGGCCAAGTTTGAAGACCCCTGTATTAAAGCATGGTCATTGCCACATTGGGCTACTGACACCCCTACTGAGAATTCAAAGAGCTACATGGTCTTGCTGAACTTTGAAGACCAAGTTTCAACAGAGATAGTAACAACTCAGATTAAATCTTCTACGTTTGTGTGACATGCTTAACCATAAACTAACTAGACTAAGTTTGTACAACACATTCAGTAACAGTGCAGTGAGCTGATTTGTGGATCTGGTTAAGATTTGAGGTAAACCTCTATTGTTATCTGATGTTTTTGGAAATGTAACTGCAGAGACCAAGTTTTATCCAGCTGTGGGTAACTTCCTGACATGCTAAGAGAGTTGAATTTGTTGGGAAAGGGTTGGGAAGCTTAGATCTGAAGGCAAGTGGAAGTGAAGGGAAGCTATAATCTATGATCATTATCTTTCTGTTCTTGGAAAGAATAATTAATTAGAGTAATTAATGCCAAAAAGGCAAACCTGAGGTCCTCTAGTTACTAGTAACCATCTCCAATATACACTGCATAAACATGACAAAAAATAAATAAATTATGCATATACCCACATACACACACACATATGTGGCCCAGAGAAACAACACAGTCTGTATACATCCGAATTAGACTGTGTTGTTTGTTTCTCTGTATGTGGGTATATGCATAATTTATTTTATTTATTTTTGTCATGTTTATGCAGTGTGTATTGGAGGTGGTTAGCCTTTGAGAGCTATACACAACAAAATCTCATTTTAATGTATGCTGATTAGTGTACATTTAAAGTGACAATAAAGTTATTATTCTGTTCTATTTTTCTACATGAAGTTGGGCATAATATAATTTGATTTTGGCTTGGAGGAATATACATAGAACTTCCTTCCTTCCTTCCTTCCTTCCTTCCTTCCTTCCTTCCTTCCTTCCTTCCTTCCTTCCTTCCTTCCTTCCTTCCTTCCTTCCTTCCTTCCTTCCCCTTTCATTCAGGAGTTCAAGAATGGTGTGTATGGTATTTGCTCCTGTGATTTTTCTCTGTAAGGTACTAATGACTTCAAAGATTAGGCTGAAAGAGAGGTAGTGGCTCAAACTGGTCCTAGTTTATGGGTTAGTTAGCTGGTTTGTGTCAGCCCAGTTGTGGGTTATTCGCTCTACGCATAGTCTGCAACAACCACTCATTTAGTTGTAGGTTGAAGTTACAACAGCACCGAAACAAGTGAATTACAACTGGTCTTCGCCCTTATGAGTGTCACAGCAACCTCCGGGTCGCAGGATCAAAATTTAGGCCTTTGGCAACAGATGTGTATTTATAATGGTTGCAGCATCCCAGGATCATGTGACCACCATTTGCAACCTTCCAACAAGCAAAGTCAAATGGGGGAAGCTTGATTAAGTTAACAACCAAATGATTCGCTTAACTGCAGAGGCAAAAAAAAAAAAAGGTCGTAAAATGGGTATGGCTCACTTAGAGCTTTTGGTTGTAAGTCAAGGACTGCTTGTACGGCGTTTTCACAAGACCTGCCTTGGGACGATAGATGAACTGAATTCATAGGATGCAGTGGGTAAAGTGTGAGTCTGGAGTCAAGAGATTTCTGATGTGTGAATTTCAATGCAACAATAAGATAATCTTGGTTGCTCTGCTGCTTTTTTCCCCCCTAGCATACTTCACAGGGTTATTTTGAAGATAAAATTGGACAAGATAATAAAATCAAACAGTCGAGATAGGACCAGGCAAGTGAACAATAAAACAGGTCTATGCAATCTGAAAAGGGATAGGGAAAGATGACAAATTGGAATTCATCTAGGAAAACTTTCCATCAGATGTTAATCCAATTCTTTAAAGCCAAATTATATGTCAGGCTGTCACTTAGGAACCACGGCAACTGTAGTCAGATATATTTGGTAGATATCCAGTTGGGAAAACCTGATGAATGGACCAGAGTTGTTTGAATCAAGAGGGTGATAGCAGGCTGTTGGATGAAATCTACAAATCCAGTTTGATCCAGCTTTCTTGGAGCTCCTATAATTGGAACGGAGGAAGAGGCTATTAGAAAACAGTAAATGCGCCGCTCTTATGCACACATTTTCCAGAAATACATGTCGTCACTGACTTTATTTAAGCATGGCCTTCAACATCCTGTAAGATTGGAGAGGGGGGGGGGAGATTTAAAAGCATAACCATCCTTTTAGTGGTTTCCAGATCTTTCCAGAGCAGCCAACATTTTCAGTTCTTTTAGTGCATTGGGGGATACTTTGCTGATGCTTAAAGAATCCATTTTGTCCTTTAACTGCTTTACACCCCCAAAAGATGGTTCTTTGGCCCCCACCCTTGTTTAAAGGGTTGACATTGATGTTCCTCACAAAACCTGGGGCTGTCCTTGAGCTGATAGAGGTTTTGCACCCTTCAAATGCTTTGCACCCCAAAAAGATGGTTCTTTGGCCCCCAACCTTGTTTAAAGGGCAGCCATTGATGTTCCTCACAAGATCTGGGGCTGTCCTTGAGATGATAGAAGTTGTGCATCCTTGCTTTAAACAGCAGACTCTTTCTTCTTCCTACCCGTAAGACCAAAATCAGCACACTCCATTCCGCCACCCAAGGGAAGATCTGTCTGACCTGGCCTTGCAATTATCACCTATTTTATTTTTCCTCTAACTTCTTTATCCTAATAGATCAAACTTTGGCAACATCTGGCTTTCTGTGACTGGGAAATAGGTAGGACTATCCATTAGCAAACTATCTGCTATCAGATAGTCCTCAATTTACAACAATTTGCTCGAACTTGTAACAGCACTGAAAAAAAGTGACTTATGACCGTTTTTCACGCTTATGACCTTTCTAGCATTCCCATGGTCATATGATCAAAATTCAGACACTTAGCAATATTTATGACAGTTGCAATGCCAGGGGTCATGTGATCACCTTTTCAAACTTCTGACAAGCAAAGTCGATGGGGAAGCCAAAGTCACTTAACTGTATTACTAACTTAACAACTGCAGTGATTCACTTAACAACTGTGGCAAGAAAGATTGTAAAATGGGGCAAAACTCGCTTAACAACTGTCCTGCTTAGCAAGAGAAAATGTGGGCTCAATTGTGATGGTAAGTCGAGGACTACCTGTATGTCACGGGCCAAGTAAAAGTTTTGATGTGGGTTTTGCTAAATCTTTGTGTCTTTCCCCTTAAAGACTATTCCTAGCCTGTTATTCTCTTTCAGGAAATCAACTGGGCAGATGTGAAAGGAGTTGAGCGCTGCTTTCTCAGGCTGTGAATTGTTATTTGAGTAATTTTAGCAAGAGGATTATCTAAGAAAAAAAGGGTTGTAGCAGCTGCTAAGGTGCTGTGGAAGGCCAGGATGAATGAAGAATTCAAGATGGGACCATCAAGTCCAGTTCGAAGAGGTGAACTTCAGGAACTCTCTGATGAAAAAGTGCCAAGCAGGCTTAGATATGGAAATCCAATCAGGAAAACATCTGAAACAACAGAGCTTCTGTTCATTACTCCTGCAGAGCAAAGGTTGTGGAAACAGCTTCTGGGAATCCTCTCTCCATCCCTTTGGGAAGTTAAGGTTCCAGCAGCCCTCCAAAGCGATTCGCCAGTCATCTCTTTCACTGGCTCCCCAGAGGTGGTTCTGAGAGCCAAAGAAACCATCAGCAAATTGCTCATTTTGGTAGGCTCCCAGGTTCAAGTCAACCGGATGGATGTTCCACACCTCAAAGCTGTTGGCTTCTTCCAACTCCAGAAGGGATCCCATCTTTTCCTTTGGGAAGGAGAAGCTTCTCACATCAGGGCAGATGCCGTGGTGAGGATCGGCACCAACGGTGGTCTGGACAGTGGAAATGCCGTGTTTGCTCAGAAGGTGTGGAGCCCAAAAGGGTCTCTCTATACGAATTTGGACATTCACTTTTCATGTCCACCAACAGCTGGACTAGCAGCTGGGATGGTGAAACTGGCCTTGGAGGCCGCCTCGCGGAAAGGATTCCAGTCTGTAGTTCTAACCTACTCAGGCAGTACAATCTCTACAACTGAAGCTGAGGTAATAGTTCTAGGAATGGAGGCCTTTAGGAAAAAACATCCTGTCGGTCCCTTGAAAAGCCTTCATGTGGTCTCTGAAGACGGACATGCCACTATGCTATTCTACAAGGAATGTCAGAAGCACTGGTCTTCTGGAAAAGATGACTCAGAGAAGTTAAGAAACATGCTATTGTCTTTAGAGTCCACCAAGATTGAGGTAGCGACCAGTCCTGATGAAAAGAAAAAAGTAAGTATCTGTTGGGTTTTTCCCCCCAAAAAAAATCAGTTACAGGCAGTCCTTGACTTATAACCATTTGTTTAATGCCCTTTTGAAGTTACAACACTGAAAAAAGTGATTTATGACCCCTTTTCACACTTATGACTATTGCAACATCACGTGACCAAAATTTAGAGTCTTGGCAACTGGCTCGTATTTATGACGGTTGTAGTATCCCGGGGTCATGTGATCTCCTCTTGTGACCTTCTGACAAAGTCAATGGGGAAGCCAGATTCACTTAATAACCATGTTACTAACTCAAGAACAGCAGTAATTCACTTAACAATTGTGGCAAGAAAGATTGTAAAATAGGGGAAAACTCACTTAACAATGGTGTTGCATAGCAACGGAAATTTTGGGTTCAGTTGTGGTCATAAATTGAGGACTGCCTGTAGTTATTGAGAAAGGACAGGAAGAGAAATGGAAAAATAACATGGGCAGGTAAAAAGGGTGTGTGTTTGCTGTAATGTAAAAAAAAAGTTTCACTAGGTTTTACTTGAACAAAGTTGCATTGTTTTTGACAGGTTCTCTGGGAGTTCCTGATGCTAGTTTTGATTGTGACATCACAGAAATATGCGTAATAAATAAATAGGTAGATAAATACAGGATTAGACAAGTGGGAGACCAGGATTTTCTTCAGATGATTTGAAGTAGATGAATAATGGTCTACAGACGTTTCCTCATTAGAGATTTATAGCTTCTTATTAGTCATCCCACAATCATTGTGGCAGGGTAAAAGTGAGGTAAATAGCTTTTTGGTTGCCACAGTGATGACTGGGTAATGGTAGAAACCACTCAAAGAAAAAAATAGCTTATGGTTCTCATATGTTGTGCAACAACAGTTACTCAAACCACAACCAAAAGGTGTTATGATATGCTTTAATAGTTGAATTAGTTACTGAATGACCTTTTTTTTCCCGATTAAAAAAAAAAGCTTGGGGGCCCAACTTGGAACAGCATCTGGGAAGAAGTTCCTTAATCTTGACCAACCTCATGCTCCCATTTATGAAGCAGTTAGTAACAAGGGGGTAGTTACTAACTGCCTCATAAATGGGAGCGTTAGGTTGGTCAAGTTTAAGGAACTTCTTCTCAGATGCTGTTCCAAGTTGGGCCCCCAAGCTTTTATTTTTTTTGAATCGGGGAAAAACAGCTACTTTTAAAACATATCAAGCTTCAGTTCCCATAATTTTGTACACCCTCTATATTAACATGATGGAGGAGAACATATTTGGAGGAGTTGCAACTGGCAAGAGAAGACCCAAACCTTCCTTTGTGTTGGAGCCATGAACTGAGGAGCAGATGTTGTTTATTAAATTAATATGTCACGATTCTGGTGACTTACCACAAGCGAAAAGCATAAAACATCCATGGTAAGTCAGAAATTGGGCTCCTGAGCACCTGCTTTTAAAGAAGGGGATGGTCTTGGAGATAAGGTACA
This sequence comes from Azemiops feae, assembly GCA_023970755.1. Lineage (NCBI taxonomy): Eukaryota > Metazoa > Chordata > Lepidosauria > Squamata > Viperidae > Azemiops > Azemiops feae. The sequence goes on from JALGBA010001267.1 coordinate 354,102, forward strand.
ATCTTTTCTCTTTGTGCATCTTTTACTGTGAATATCCAATTGAGTTAAAGCCTTTTTTTCTTTGTGGACAGGCAGATGTGGTGGTTCTGCCCCTGGTTCTGAATCCTGATGGGCTGGACTGGGGATCAGGAATCCATGCCATTACGCAGAAGGCTCTGGAGACTGTCCCCCAATGCCGTGACCTGTGTCCAGGAGATATTCTTTTGGTGGCAGGTTCAGCCTTTCCAGAGCTTGGCTGCAGAATGATATACCTAGTAAGGTTTGATGACTTGCAGCGGACATCTAAAGAAGCCCATAAGGTAAACAGGACAGAAGCTATCATGCTGATGCCCAATATCTGTCTTCTCTGTTTTTTCCTTCCTTCCTTCCTTCCCTCCTCAGATATTTCTTACTGATCTTTGATAGTGAGCTTTCTACTTTTCATTTTTCTTCTGATGTTCTATTCAAGCTTTCCAGATCTGGGGAGGTTATATATACTAGTCCTCTACTTTTCATTCTACTGATAGAATATTTATAACTCAGGGTTTGAACTGTGGGGTCTTGGTGCTCTCTGAGCTTGGTGGTTTTCTTGCAGACGTTTCATTACCCAGCTAGGTCTGATGATGTTCGGTACTAGTACTGATAACGTTACCTAGTTGGGTAAAGAAATGTCTGCAAGAAAACCACCAAGCTCAGAGAGCACCAAGGACCTCATTTTTCATTCTTTATTAATTCTTTCAAGAGATTTTTCTCCTATGTTGTCATATGTAGCCATTTTCCTATACTGTCCTCATAATAACACTACTAGTTAGGTTGAAAGGAGGGAACTAATCCAGTCAAAACCATTATTTGAGCATCCTAATTTCTGTCTGGGCCTAACCGTATGCAGATGCGTGCATTGTGTACTGTACTGTACTGTGTGCATTGTGTACAGTCCATTGTGTACTGGAACTAATCCAGTCAAAACCATACTTTGAACATTCTAATTTCTATCTGGGACTAACTGCAGATGCGGGCACTGTGTACTGTACTATGTGCATTGTGTACAATCCAGTGTACTGTACTGGATCTAATCCAGTCGAAACCATCCTTTGAACATTCTAATTTCTGTCTGGGACTGACTGTATGCAGATGTTGGCACTGTGTACTGTACCACGTGCATTGTGTACAATCCAGTGTACTATACTGGAACCATCCTTTGAGCATCCTAATTTCTGTCTGGGACTGACTGTATGCAGATGTTGGCACTGTGTACTGTACCGTGTGCGTTGTGTACAATCCAGTGCACTGTACTGGAATTAATCGGAACCATCCTTTGAGCATCCTAATTTCTGTCTGGGAATGACTTGTATGCAGATTGTGTATTGTGTACTGTGCTGTGTGCATTGTGTACAGTCCCAGTGTACTGTACTGGATCTAATCCAGTGAAAACCATCCTTTGAGCATCCTAATTTCTGTCTGGGACTAACCGTATGCAGATGTGTGTACTGTTCTGTGTGCATTGTGTACAGTCCAGTGTACTGTACTGGACTTACTCCAGTTGAAACCATCCTTTGAGCATCCTAATTTCTCTCTGGGACACTAACTGTATGCAGATGTGTGCATTTTGTACTTGGATGAGTCAGATTTTGATGTTCATGTTTCGGTAGATTAAACTAACACTTTTTCAACCCATGAAGCCATGTGGATGCCATTAACTATCTGCAGATGAATCAACAAAATTTCTGGGTGGTGTTCTTTGTCGTGGGTTACAAAAACACAGGACTGCCAAGCTCTTTTTTTTTTTTTTGGGCATGGTTAATATCATTTCAAACCAATACAAATACAGGGAGTCCTTGACTTACAGACATTTGTTTAGTGACCAAAGTTATAACAGCACTGAAAAAAGTGACTTACAACTGGTCCTCAAAGCATCCCCACGATTATTTGATCAAAATTCAGGCGTTTGACAACCGGCATGTATTTACAATGGTTGCAGCATCCTGGGGTCATGTGATTGTCATTTGTGACCTTCCGAGTTGGCTTCTAATGAGCAAAGTCGATGAGTGACGCTGGATTTGCTTAATGACTGCATTGATTCACTTAGCAACTGTGGCCAAATCCTTGGCCTAATTTTTCCAATCTTCCTATGTATGTTGCTTTCCCAGCAGGCTATTCGAAACATGGTTTGGAGCTGTCTCAGCACCTTCTATGGGTCCTTCCTGGAATCCATTGTGTTTCCCATCCTCCAGCCAGTAGATGCAGGTCAAGTTGTGATGTGGGAATGGCTCCTTATCTTGCTGGAGGAAGTTAATCGGTTCTTGAAAAACTTTCCCAATACTTGGATGAAGCTGGTGCAAATCAGGCCCCTTCCAGGATGGATTCTGCCATGTCCGGTAACCATCATGGGCATCAAATGGTTCTGGAATATTTGTGTGTGTGTATATACAGGTAGTCCTCGATTTACAACAGTTCATTTAGTGACCATTCAAAGTCACAATGGCACTGAAAAAAAGGGACTTATGACCGTTTTTCTCACTTGCAGCCATTGTAGCATCACATGATCGAAATTCAGATGCTTGGCAACTGACTCATATTTATGACGGCTGCAGTGTCCCTGGGTCATGTGATCACCTTTTGTAACCTTCTGACAAGCAAAGTCAGTGGGGAAGCCAGATTCACTTAACAACTGTGTTACTAACTTAATAACTGCAGCGATTCCCTTAAGAACTGTGGTGAGGAAGGATGTAAAATGGGGCAGAAACTCGCTTAACAAGAGTCCTGCTTAGCAACAGAAATTTTGGGCTCAGTTGTAAGTTGAGGGCTACATTTATATCCATGTGGATTTTCAGATGAAGAAGGAAATGCTACTCAGATCAGATTTGCCAAACCTTTGCACACTTTAGATGCCTGGATTTCAAAACTCAGAATTCTCCACAAGTCCATAGATCTGGGATTGCAAAGGATTAGGAAAACTGGTCTGCGTAAGAATACAATATTGATTCCCTGCATATTTAATGCTCAGGTTACAATGTTTTTCTGGGTGTACCACCATAAGCTAATTCTGTAATAGATGCGTTTCTTTTGAGCTTTGTGACCGAACGCTACAACCTGAACAACACAAAGGCATGTAGAAATTAAAATAGGCAATAGGATGCTTAATTTCTGGATATCAGTCACTCTGTATTGCGAGAAGGGTGGCATATAAGTTTAATAAATAAATGGTTCCATTTTTAAATAGACCAGAATGTAAATGTGCCAGCACTGGGATATCTTTATTTTTCATTTAATGTCTTTTTGTCTTAACAGGTAGAAGATTCTGTCTGTTTTGCTGCAGGTAAGACCCTGCAATTCTCACTGCTGTATCAATGAAACACAACACAGATGTCTGGAATTGTGGTTGTTATTACTTCATACACACAGTGCGTTAGTTTGACTTATGTGGCTTGCAGATGTCCTGTACAAGCCCAGTTTCAATTGTGCTACATGATTGGCCACACTTGGAATACTGCATCCAGTTTTGGTCACCACGATGTAAAAAAGATGTTGAGACTCTAGAAAGAGTGCAGAGAAGGGCAACAAAGATGATTAGGGGACTGGAGGCTAAAGCATATAAGGAATTGGGCATGTCTAGTTTAATGAAGAGAAGGACGAGGGGGGACATGATAGCAGTGTTCCAATATCTCAGGGGTTGCCACAAAGAAGAGGGAGGCAAGCTATTCTCCAAGGCTCCTGAGGGCATTATTATTATTATTATTATTATTATTATGGTTATCGTTATATGCTAAGGAAATGTCATGCAATGGACAAAGATATTCTTTAGTTCTCCAACTATCAAAAAAATGTGGGAGTGATTTAAATAATATACACAACATGCTTAACCTGATTATTAACTCAACTCATTTTCTGGGTTTATAATATGTATATACTGAATTATGAACAAACTGAGCAGGGTAGATTGCAGAACATGCTAATCACTAAAAATAACCAAGATTAAAATTAATCAAATTAGTATGTGGTGTGAATACAGCCGGTATATTTAAACTAATTAAGTGTGTGTGGATCCAGCTAAAGAGTTAAAGACAGTTTAAATTCCATCTATATATTAATTCCAGTTTGATTTCTAATGTCACTTGAAAAATCTTCAAAATTTATTTGGAGATAAATTTCTATTAAAAGATTTTCCTCTGTATTTTGACAGAGATGCCAACGCCGGTTTGCAAATATATATATATTGTAGATTAAACATGGATTTCAACAGAATACAAGAGAATAATAAAAACAGAATACTAAATCAGAGCTAGATAAAAGATTCCGACCAAGATAAAAATTTCAAGCGGGAAATAAACCAAGCTTGGGAAAAGAAAAAGTGTAAAGTGGAAGGTATCAGAATTTCTCTGGAAAAGGGAACCAGTAAGGTCTTTGAGATGTGTCTGAATATTAGTAGTTTGGGTTGGTAGCTGGGCTGTTAGTTTGATCTCCGAGCTTGGTGATTTGGCTGCAAACGTTTCGTCTCCATTCGGGGGGACATCTTCAATAAGCAATGAGCAAGTTTTCTTTTTAATCAGAAATTATGGATATGTCTTTTGAAAGATAGAAAGGAGAGAGAGAGAGAGAGAAAGATGCAAATGCAAAAGGGGAAGCATCGGTCAATGCTATCCTCAAGCTTTTCCCCGGATGTAAGATCTTTAGTGAAGAAGATTAATACCACTTTACAATGCCTTGGTAAGGCCACACTTGGAATACTGCATCCAGTTTTGGTCACCACGATGTAAAAAAGATGTTGAGACTCTAGAAAGAGTGCAGAGAAGGGCAACAAAGATGATTAGGGGACTGGAGGCTAAAGAATATCAGGAACGTTTGCTGGAATTGGGTATGTCTAGTTTAATGAAGAGAAGGACTAGGGGTGACATGATAGCATATTCCAATATCTCAGGGTTGCCACAAAGAAGAGGGAGTCAAGCTATTCTCCAAGGCGCCTGAGGGCAGGACAAGAAGTAATGGATGGAAACTAGTCAGGAAAGAAGCAACCTGGAACTGAGGAGAAACTTCCTGACAGTTAGAACAATTAACCAGTGGAACAACCTGCCTCCAGAAGCGGTGAATGCTCCAACACTGGAAGTTTTAAGAAGAGACTGGACAGCCATTTGTCTGAAATGGTATAGGGTTTCCTGCCTGAGCAGGGGGTTGGACTAGATGGCCTCCAAGGTCCTTTCCAACTTTATTATTATTATTATTATTATTATTATTATTATTATTATTATTATTATTATTATTATTATTATTATTATTATTATTATTATTATTATTATTATTATTATTATTATTATTATTATTATTATTATTATTATTATTAAGAAGTCAGCAAGAGGTGCCGCCACGGAGAAGACTCTGTCCTTGTAAACTTTCAAAGCAGGATGTGCTAAATCTTTTGTTTCATCCAAAATTAACAGTTTTTTTTGGGGGGGGGGGAAATGATAAGTAAGCATGTTGCCCATCTCGGTATTACTTAGCTTTAGGTGCTTGCCTTTTCTTTATTTTGGAAATGCCGTATCCACACTTAGCTGGTGTACATTTCATCTTCTTAAGTAACAAGAATCTGAAACAGAATCAGATTTTAAAACTTTGCAGCCTTTGGAGACGAGCAGGAAAGTAGCTGGATGCTGTCCAAAGTACACAGAATTGTTTCCTTCTAGGTCTAATGTAGGAGAGGAAAAGGCACAGCAGGATGTAAACTGATGGGATTGATTTTATTAATTATTTACTGCGCCGTGGTCAGTGGTGGGATTCAGCCAGTTTGCACCACTTCGGCAGAACCGATAGCTAATTTTTTGTTGCCCAGGCCCAGAATGGACTTCCGGAAGCAGCATCCACACAGAGAAGCAGTTCACATATTTGAATCCCACCACTGGTCGTGGTGGCACAGTAGTTGGAATGCAGCATTGCAGGCTGACTCTGCTCACAGCCAGGAGTTCGATCCTGAGCAGCTCAAGATTGACTCAGCTTTCCATCCTTCTGAGCTCGGTAAAATGAGGACCTGGATTGTTGGGGGCAACAGGCTGACTCGGTAAACTGCTTAGAGAAGGCTGTAAAAGCACTGTGAAGCGGTACATAAGTCTTAAGTGCTATTGCTCTTCTGCAAATAGAACAGAAATACAGCAGGCATGAGGAACACCTGGCCCATGAGACTAGTCCAACTGAACTTCAAGTATGGTTTTCTTCCCTGAGTCTAAACTTGCAGGAGTTTCATCAGAATTAAATTATGTGCTGAGGTCACATAACTGCCATTTGTAACCTTCCCAGTTGGCTTTCAACAAACAAAGTCAATGGGACAAGCCAGATTCGTTTAACAGCTGGGTGATTCACTTAACAACCACACTGATTCGCTTAACAATCCTGGCCGAAAGGTCATAAAACTTGTCATGACTAACTTAACCGCCACCTTGTTTAGCAAAATAAATTCTGGTGCCAGTTGTGGTTGTCATTGTTTATTTTATTGCTCTATTATGTTGCTTCTGTTCTGTTCATACTCCTTTCATTTTTCTTCCTTTTTTGTTATTGCAAGCTGCCTGGAGAGATAGACGGCAAATAAATTTGACAAATAAATAAAATAAGCTATCTATACAGCAAATTATAAATTAACAAAGCTATCCACTAGAGGGCAGCATAGGCACACTAGCTTTTAGCTCTGTTGCCGTGATAGGAAAAAAAAAAGCTCTTTTGCAAATTTATTTTTTTTCCTGGTTTTTGAAGGTTTCAGAATAACAGAGTTGGAAGGGACCTTTCCTTATACAGTGTAAAACTCTCTTGCAAGTCTATTACTGTAATAAATTCCTGTCGTCAGTTCTTGTTTTCTCTCGAGTTTATGCATTTTTCTATTATTTTTCTCCCCCCCCATGAGGCTTTTTTTTGGGGGGGGAGCTTTAAACCACTCACTCACGCACTCACTTCAATTACCTGAACTGTGAAATATATGATTCATTTATAACAGATACATTAAATGTGAAATATGTTGTCTGGCATATCAAAGAAGCAAAAATAATTTATTTAAATAATAATTTAGCACTGATGATGTTACCTAATTTGGATAATGAAATATCTGCAAGAAAACAGCCAAGCTCAGAGAGTATCCAGGACCCCTCATAATTTATTTCCCCTATGATGGGGCTAAACCACCCATTGAGACAAATGTTGGCTTATCAGTGGCTTGCTCTTACTTATGCTGACTTCTCCCCAAGTGAGATGGCTAAGAAAGAAAAATGCACTGTTTATTTTTAAGTTTGCCCACATCATCTGTAGAGTATTTTCTGATCCCCCTAACTAAGTGCCATAATAAACAAATCTGAAACAAATCTTAGAAATGCTGCCTGATTAGCAGCACGTTGAAGAATTTTGCAAATGACACAATAGAGTTCCAACAAAATATGGTTCCTGGTCCCTGGTTTTGAAATGAATATGATTTGCTTAACAAGTTGGATGTACAGATAGTCCCTTCAAAAACTAGGCAAAAAAATGAATTTGCAAAAGAGCTTTCCCCCCCCCCTATCACAGCAACTGAGCTGTGATCGGAAAACTTACAACCATTCATTTAGTGATTATTTGAAGTTACAGTGGCAGTGAAAAAAGTGACTTACAACTGGTGCTCACATTTATGACCATCATCCCTACAATCACTGATAAAAAATTCACATGTATTTTCAACGGTTGCAGTGTCCTGGGCTCACCTGATTGTCATTTGTGATCTTCCCAGCTGGTTTCGGACAAAATCAATGGGGAAAGCCAAAAAATAGAATAGAATAGAATAGAATAGAATAGGAATAGGAATAAGAATAGGAATAGGAATAGGAATAGGAATAGGAATAGGAATAGGAATAGGAATAGGACAGAATAGTAACTTTATTGTCACTTTAAATGTACACTAATCAGCATACATTAAAATGAGATTTCTTTGCATGCAGCTCTCAAAGGGTAACCACCTCCAATACACACTGCATAAACATGACCCAAAAATAAAAAAAAATATGCATATAATCACATACACACATATATACGACCCAGACAAATAACACAGTCTAGTTCGGATGTACATGGCGAGAAAAAAGAATCCTGCGAATTTACAAGACGAATGGCATAGGGAACAAAAGCTGTTACAGAATCTGGCAGTCCTGCTAGAAATACTTCGAAACCTCCTCCCAGAGGGGAGCAACAGAAACAGACCTTGATGTGGATGTGTGAGGTCAGATTTGCTTAATGACTGTGTGATCCATTTAACTTCAGTGATACACTTAACCAGGGGAAAAAATAAAAATAAAAAATAAAAAAAAATTGTGCAAGGCACACACAACTGCTTTGCTTAACCAAAGAAATTCTGGTCCCAGTTGTACTTGGCCAACTGAATTGAACTTGATAGCATGATTAAACAGCCACAACTTAACTTTAGATTTGAAGATGGGATTGAGAAGACCTAGTTTTAGCTTATAGTTGGATAACAAGACTTTGATCTTGGCCACAGATAGTGGAATTGCAGTAATCCAGACTGAGTTTATTCTCTACAACTAAACTTCAGTTTTTCCTCCCTTCCCATTTCCTGTAAAGGCATTTTTCCTTTTAAGTATTTCACAAGGGAGCAGGGAAACTTGAGAAATCAGATCATGGTGGCAACCTGGCCTAATGTTCATGACATCCATCTTTCTTTCAGAGCCAGTGGGATTATGTCACATGGAAGAACCACTTTTTCTCCAGTACCTTGAGGAGAACTCAAGCGCCTTCAATGAATTTCAAGTGCAACTGAAGAAGGCTGGGTATGACATCCAGATAGATTTTGATTGGAGACTATTGATATTCCAGGCCATCAATCAGTCTATGCAGCTGCTCGACTTAGAAAAAGCCTTTGAGTTTGTGCGGAAGAAGTATGTGCTGCATTGTGAGACACGGGGAGAGATTCTAGAAGTCCTGATTGACCACCGAAGACTTATGAAGAGATATGAATCCCTCAGGATCTACATCCTTGACCGAATGTGGCTTGTAGGCCTGTTGGATGAGGTCTGTTGTTTCTTACAGTGCCTTGCCCAGGAGGCATCTCAGAGGCAATTGGTGAGTTGGGAGTGCACAGCTGAACCATTGCCCTGGTATACTATTGCCAAAGATGTTGTCCTTCAGGAGATACTCCCATCCAATCCTATAATAAAGCTTGAAATTATTGCTACTACTCCTGCAACTATCAGATTCTGGGGACCCCGTCAGAGAGTCAAGGAAGCAGAGAGGCGTCTCAAGGAGCTCTTGAACACCTTCCAGATTCTACCAATACCTTTGTCCAATTTCCAGTTGCAATTTGCCAAGGCACATTGGGGCAAAGTGTTCTACAACCATTTTTTCCTAGAGAGGAGCATCCCAGTTGTTTTGGAGCTCTCTCAGGTTGTCCAGATTGCTGGCCTAGACTTGGGCAAAATGAAGGAAGCCAAAGAGATCCTCATGAAGCTAGTGTGTGAAAGGACTGTGGACATTGCAGAAGACTTAAAGTGGGCTACTGAGTGTTCAGAGTGGAAGGAGCTGCTGCAAAGACTGGGAACCCATGAGGAAGTAGCCATTCATCACGTGGCACCTGGTTGGGTGATCTTGGTGGGTTTCTGTCCTCTGGTCCTTCAAGCAGAAGACTCTATTAAGGAATATTTGAGAGAGAATTCTCCTATGGAAGAAAAAGTGAGACTCGGTAGACCAGAATTAGCTTTAGCTGGGAAGGATCTGCTTCATATAATGGGCTGGGAACGTCTCAGCATGAATGTTGCATTCCAGGTGAACAGTCAGCCTTTAGTGCTGCAGGTGAGCGGTCTTCAAAAGTACGTGAAAAAAGCCCTGCCAGCCATCAAGAGGGACTTGGATTCTTTGGGATTTGATATAGTACCTCTAAGGAAGAGAATTCTTAGTGAATACTTCTCTGGAGTTGGAGCCAGTCTGCTCAAGAACATGGCTTGGCAGTTTGGCTGCATTGCCGGGATGAACACTGAAAAGACCGACGGTTGGAACAGCTTCATAAATAATGAGGACCTCATAAAAGAGGTAAGTATAATCCATTTTTTATAGTTTCTATTTGCTTTTTGAAAAAGCTTGTGACGTGGTAAGGAAGATGGTTCAATTCATCCTAAACAAGATTAAGTTAGGAATATGGGTCATTATGTGTAAAATAGTCAAAACACTGATGCTCTGCTTCTTAAGGGCGGAATCTAAACAGGTTATTTTATCAAAATTCAGTGCTATATTGTCTGCCCATGAGCTTGGGAAAAATTATACTAGCGTAAATTATGATGGCTTTCATTGCGCATTCAGGTTTTGTCTTAATAATGTGAGCATTATTAGTGCTGTCCTTACTGATCTAATGCAGGACAGCTTAAGGAAAGTGATGTGTGGCTTAGCTTTTATCCCAGCTGCAGTGTCAATCTTGCGTCCATTCTAGTCTAGCTGTATGAGTGTTCATTAGATTCCCTTTGACTTTACTGTCCACTTCTGGTTTTTCATTGAAAGCTGAATGCAAGCTGTCCTGGTCTCATTGGATCCTACCATTGATGGGTATTCAGGTTGTCCTCATGGATCTGTCTGGCTGGAAACAGTCCTGGAAATACTGATTTTGACATGTTTCCAGGTTATTAAAATTATGAATTATCTTCACAATTCGGTATATGCCCCATGATTGGTGTTCATTAACTATTAAGTATGTTTTTTTTAATCATTATTATTATTACATACACACCAATGGGAAATCACAGCTACCAGTTCTTTAGCTGGTATTTGCCTTCACGCACTGAGTTATAATAATAATAAAGTTGGAAGGGACCTTGGAGGTCATCTAGTCCAACCCCCTGCTCAGGCAGGAAACCCTGTACAATTTCAGACAAATGGCTGTCCAGTCTCTTCTTAAAAACTTCCAGTGTTGGAGTATTCACCACTTCTGGAGGCAGGTTGTTCCACTGGTTAATTGTTCTAACTGTCAGGAAGTTTCTCCTTAGTTCTAGGTTGCTTCTCTCCTTGATTAGTTTCCATCCATTGCTTCTTGTCCTGCCTTCAGGTGCTTTGGAGAATAGCTTCACTCCCTCTTCTTTGTGGCAGCCCCTGAGATATTGGAACACTGCTATCATGTCCCCCCTCGTCCTTCTCTTCATTAAACTAGACATACCCAATTCCAGCAACCGTTCCTTATATGCTTTAGCCTCCAGTCCCCTAATCATCTTTGTTGCTCTTCTCTGTACTCTTTCTGTACTCTTATGTAATCAAGTTTTCTCTGTACTCTTCTCTGTACTCTTATGTAATCAAGTTTTATTGTTTATAATGTAGCTGTTACGTTTCTGATGTCCCCTGTTAGGTGGGAGAAGGTCTTCATGTTTTCATCTCTAAAATAAATTTATTTATTTATGAGAACATGACAGAAGAGAAGTAAATATGCACGCCATCCACATAATTATATACATAATTTCTAAGGTGTTAGAGCTGTGGATTCATAACTGGATATTCAATTCTAGCTGAATTGGTGATCAGGTGATCGTCTCTGGAGTTGCTTCATGCAGATCTTCTATGGAACCAGAGAACACACATTATGGTCAATCTTGCACAATATATTTAATAACCAGATAAATGTGAAAGTAAGATAAAAATCCATATGGCTGACTCACGCTTCTGCATCAGAAAGTAATAGGCCAAGATGGAAAATTATCAAAGATACTGATGGGAAGAATTAGTTTCTCAGCTATAAATTTAGAATGATTCACACTGATTTTATGACTTAATATTATAGATCATATCAAGAACTATTGTGTCCTTAACATCCAATTTTCTTTATTTTTAGAGATTTGCTACGGGCTTCTCAGAGGCAATATATGTAATGGGCAAAAAGGACCCCGTGATCTTGTTGAAGCAAAATGTGGCTGGTTTCATCACAAAGTTTTGTACAAAATCCATCCGTCATGAAGCAATTGCCACTTCTAAAAATATGAACATTGATGAGTTCCTTAGGAACATATTCCACAGTTTTCCTGTAGATATCCGTTGGTTGCAAGATAATGAACTCCAGATCTGTGGTTTCCAAGAAGATGTGGAGAATGTTCTGGAAGCTGTTCATAGAAGAATTGAGAAATACCAATCTGAAATAATTGAAGTCAAAGCTCACTATGAGTCAGTCCCTTATATTATAATAAAAGAAAGCTTGTTCCAGAAGAGATTTCCAACAAACCCTTTTGTAAGCACAGAAATGTTGGCCAAAGATCCAGCAACTATCATATTTAGAGGTCCCCGTCAGAAGTTGGTGGAACTGAGAAGGCACTTTGAGGAGCTCTTTAGTGGTTTCCAATTTTTACCGGTCTCTCTCTCCGAACTCCAGTTTCAGTTTGTCAAGGCACAATGGGGCAAGCTCTTTCACGATGGTTTTTTTCCAGAAAGGAATATCCTGGCCGTTTTGGAGATCTCTGAAGTTGTCCAAGTTGGTGGTTTAAGCTTGGGTGAACTCAAAGAAGCTAAAAAGATCCTGATGGAACAAGTGTGTGAGAAGACCGTGGAGATTGCAGATCAGTTGCAATGGGTCACTGAGGAGACAGAGTGGGAAGAGTTGTTGAACAGATTAAAGTCTCATAAGGAAGTTGCTGTTCATTACACTCCATCCAACCAAGTCACTGTGGTTGGTCCTTCTCCCCAGACTGCTGAGGTAGAAGAATATATTAAGGAGTACTTAAGAGATAATTCCCCTTTGAAAGAAAGTGTGATGCTTACTAGATCAGAATTAGTATTAGCTGGTGGGGAAAGTCTCCTTCATATTATGGATTGGGAACACCTCAAAGTGAACATCAAATTCAAGCCGAGCAATCGTAGGTTGTCATTGCAAGTGAAAGGACTCTGGAAATTTGTGAAGGAAGCCATTCCTGTGATCAAGAAAGATTTGGATTCTCTGATGTTTGGTACGATACCGCTGAAGAAGAAAGCATTATGCATCTACTTCTCTGAGGATGGGGCAGATCTGCTGAAGAACATGGCAGAAACCCAGAATTGTATTGTAAGGATGCAAACTCAGGGGAGCCACAGCTCTAGCAATGGAACTACCAGTAGTAATGGGGAAGTATTGCAAGTAAGTGGTGGTGTTTTTAAAGGCAACAGCTAGTTGTTGTTCTCTCTCCTTCTGTCAAATGTATATAGGTAGTCCTTGCAACGGAGCCCAAAATTTGTTTAACAAGACAGTTGTTAAGTGAGTTGTGCCCCATTTTTACAACCTTTCTTCCCACTGTTGTTAAGGAAATCCCTGCAGTTTACTCAGTTAGTAACACGGTTGTTAAGTGAATCTGGCGTCCCCATTGACTTTGCTTGTCAGAAGATCATAGAAGGGGATCACATGACCCCAGGACACTGACAACCATTATAGCCAGTTGCTGAGCATTGAATCTTGGTCACATGACCATGAGAATGTTGCAGCAGCGGTTGTAAGTGTGGGAAAAAAAGGTCCTAAGTAACATTTTTTTTTAGTGCCATTGTAACTTTGAATGGTCACTAAAAAAAATAGTTGCAAGTCAAGGACTGCCTGCATTCCCCTCTTTTGTATAAATGTCTTCAAGTCAGTGCTGGCACCTGTACTGGCTCCTGCAGTTTTCTTGGCAACTAGAACTCACAGTCTCCCACTTCCTAGAATAGAATAGAATAGAATAGAATAGAATAGAATAGAATAGAATAGAATAGAATAGAATAGAATAGAATAGAATAGAATAGAATTAGAATAGAATAGAATAGAATAGAATAGAATAGAATAGAATAGAATAGAATAGAATAGAATAGAATAGAATAGAATATTTTTCAATCTTGGCAACTTTAAGATGGGTGGACTTCAACTCCCAGAATTCTGCTGTTTTCTTGGCAACATATCAGAAGAGATTTGCCTGCTTCCTAAGGCAGTGACTGGCTTAAAGTCGCCAAGCAGGTTTTGTACCTAAGACAGGACTAGAACTCACAGTCTTCTAGTTCCTAAGCTAGTGCTTTAACAACTATGCCAAAACTGGACCTAGTTTGTGTCAAATCCAAGCCCCAATTGAGGCATGTATTCACTATATAAGTTTCTTGATTAATGATTGATTGGATGTTTCCTCAGTACTAGAAATACTTTTTTCTTTAAATTGGTTTTGTAGTAATTGTCTAAATGGAATTGGGAATAATTCAGGTAAGGTTGAGTTCTAGAAACATAAATTAAAACTTGAGGAGCACTGCGGTTCATGTGATTAGGACACTGGGTTGGAGGTTAGCAAACTTGCGTTCAAGGCCTGAGTGCTGCTCTGGGGTGGAGTGAGCTCGCATCCTTTGCTCCAGCTCCTGCCAGGGGCATGAAAGGAGCCCTCTTACTAGGTGTCCCCCAGGCAATAGTGATGTCACTAGTTAATCCTGAAAACCTGGAAGTGCCTTGGTGCTTCTGACACAAGTGCAATGCATATTAAAACTGACATCCACATTTCTAACCCATTTGATGTTGATTTTCTTCCCAAAAAATTGTTCTTTTTTTCCTCCCTTCCAGGACTTAGCTGAGAACCACAGGGCTGTGATCCATGTAGTGGGCATCAGAAGCAAAGCGACTTCACTCAAGCAGCATTTGTCAGATTTTATCGCTAAATTCCACAAAGAAACCATCTGTAGTGCTGAGCTATCAACCTTCAGTAACGACAGCCTTAAAGCCCTTTGCGAAGCTGTCTCACCTCAGTATCCAATTGTCTTCCATCGCCTAAGAGAAAAGGTGGCTTGGCTTTGTGGTTCTCAAGAAGATGTTGAAAATGTTTCTGGGAAGATTTACACCAGGTTAGAGGAAGTTCTTGTGGCAAAGATCCAAAAAGCTCAAGCTGAACACACAGATTCCAAGCTTCTGTATGAGACTATCCGTTGGCATCATAAGTCTGATGCTGGATGGTCTACTTTTGACATGCTAACCAATCGCTATCTGGAGCAGGCATACAGTGAGAAGAAAACGGGGGCACTAGTGCCGTGGGATGGACAAAAACTGGAAATCAACTTTCTGACGGGTGAAGCCTTCATGCCAGGCAAGAAAACAATCAGGATAAGGAGAGAGATCTGCTTATGGGGTGAGAAGATGTACCTTACTTTATTAAAAACTCTCTTTTTAGACTAGACTAGACTATATTAGACTAGACTAGACTACAATACAATAGAATAGGATAGGACAGGACAGGACAGAATAAAATAGAAGAATAGAATATAGTAAAATAATAGACTAGACTAGAAGAATAGAACAGAACAGAATAGAATAGAATATTCTATTCTAGCCAAGTATGATTGGACACACAAGGAATTTCTCTCCAGTGCATAAACTTTCAGTGTAAATACAATCAACAAAGTGATAAGTCATAGATCATAAATCACAAAATACAATCATAAATCATAAGATACAAACAACAAAGTGGATAAATCATAAGATACCAATAGGAGAAGGTAATAGGAAAGATGAGAATACAGTCCTATTACATGGGTAAATATCATTAGGCATAAGACAGTGATGTGGGAATTAGGTGTTTAGCAGAATGATGGCACAGGGGGGGAAACTCTTTATGTCTAGTTATTTTGGCATGCAATGCCCTATAATGACATCCTGAGGGAAGGAGTTGAAACAGTTTGTTTCCAGAACTACAGGGTTCTGTAGATATTTTCTATTCACCCTTTCTATATCACCCTTTTTATTGCATTTTCTATGGAAGCGGTATCTACATTTCTTACATCATCCCCATTTTCACTTCTTTTTCTTACTCCATTCTTTAGTGGGTTGCTTTCTTTGACAGAGAATCTATTTTACTTGTATTTTAGCCTAAAGAAATCAACAGGTATTTTTTTTACCACAACATTGCTAATAAATAAACAGCATTGTCAGGTAAGTCTGACTCACCATATTCCACCCACTTGTTTATCCGATCGACGTTTTTTTCTGTTGGGGAAAACATGTGTAAGATTTCAGCAGCATTCAGTGAAAGGTTTGACATCCCTTTTTAAAGTGTGGTCTGCATTAATAACTTTGCTTAGCAAAATAAAAATCATGGATATTTTCAAAAGGGTTATACAGTTGCTTTGAGGAGATGGCCAAGCGGGTATGTGGGCAAAGGCCTTAGTCAGCAAATATTCATAACCAGCTTTATTTTTTTTATATTGTATAAATGTGGAAACTAGTTTGATTTTAGAGTAAAGCTTAAAAAGTGGGTTTACAAAGGAAGTGAGTGTACTTTTAAATCCTCCCAGGGATAGCTATATGGTATTCAAAATGTTTCTCTGAAAAAGAAATAAGACAATATGAGAATAGAATAGAATAGAATAGAATAGAATAGAATAGAATAGAATAGAATAGAATAGAATAGAATAGAATAGAAATACAATATAGTGCAATACATACAATATTTTTCAAACTTGGCAACTTTAAGATGGGTGAACTTCAACTCCCAGAATTCCTCACCCAAAATGGCTGGCTGGGGAATTCTGGGAGTTGAAGTCCACCCATCCCCATCTTAAGTTGCCAAGGTTGAGAAACACTTATCCATATTATAATCTATATATAATATGACATATGACACACATATCTAATATATATAATATAATGCAAGGCTGGATAATGGAATTTGTAGCAGAGGAGCTCTCCTAGTAAAGACACTTTGCACTTGCTCAGTTTGAAAGACTAATTATATTGTTGAGTTCAACCTTGATTCTGAGCAAACAACAGGCTTAGAAGTCAAGGCGACTTTCTTCATGCTATTGTTCTGATGTTGCAACTGAATGCTGGGCAGAGGTTCAGAGTAAAGTCAGCACTGTCACATAATTGATATATGTTGGTATTTAACCTTTTTATCATGGGAAATTAGCAAGCAAACTATGCCAAGCTATAAAAAAGGTAAAAAAAAATTAACAGTTTCTTTCCATTAATCTTTTATGGCCAATCCCAATGACATAAGTATAATAGATCTTGGATCTAAATCAAGGTTTCCTTTCTTAATCCTATCCCAACACAAGCTATATCAAGCTGCATTGCTTAGCCAAGTTCAGGGTCATGATTATATATCAAGAGTTTCAATTGTAGTCTTTAAAAACTGCCCAGACAACTTTGCTTTTGGTATCCTGAAGAGCAATGTTCATGCCTACTTTTTATTAATGCACAGAATAAGCCCAAAGCCTTTTTTTTTTTTAAATGATAGAGAGATATACAAGTAGTTCTCGACTTACGATCACAATTGAGCCCAAAACAAACATATTCCAGAGAGAGAGGATGGGCTCCAGCTTGTAAGAATAAGCCTTTGGTCCCAGGGACCGACTCAGCTTGGATCCCGAGCCCCAAATTTCCATTCCTAAGCGAGGCAGGTGTTAAGTGAGTTTTGCCCCATTTTACAACTTTTTGCCATGGTTGTTAAGCGAATCATTGCAGTTGTGAGGAAAACCATGCAGTCATATGCAAATCTGGCTCCCTCCCATTGACTTTGCTTGTCGGAAGCTGGCTGGGAAGGTAATTGCATGATTCTGGGACAGTGCAACAGTCATAAGTACATGCCAGTTGTCGGAAGTGTCAGAATTTTGATCATGTGACCCTGGAGATGCTGCGGCAGTCGTAAGTGCGAGGATGGGTCATCAGTCACTTTTTTCAATGCCGTTGTAACTTTGAACGGTCACTAAACGAATGATTGTAAGTCAAGGACTACCTGTAAAATTGTTCAGTTTTCCCTAGACAGAGAAACTCTCTGGCATCCAATGCAGAGACTAAAACAGAGGTGTTAGACTGATAAATCTCTTATTTTGAGTCAATTATAATAGATTCAAAACCATCTTCAAAGGCAGCCTCATGTATAGCATGTCGTAGTGGCCCAACTGTGTGATGATGAAGACATGGGCCACGGTTATAATGGCTCCCTACTCCAAGGGTAGGCAACCTTGGCTCTTTTATGACTCGTGGACTTCAACTCCCAGAATTCCTGAGCCAGCATGGCTCAGCTTGGAAACTCTCCCTTTCCCCTCAGCATGGCTGGCTCAGGAATTCTGGGAGTTGAAGTCCACGAGTCATAAAAGAGCCAAGGTTGCCTACCCCTACCCTAGTCCAAAAGAGCTGGTGAAGGCTGGCGATTATGGGACTCAGCTTCCCCTGCCCTGAAAAGAGGCCACTGACATAAAATCAAGTACCAGCTATAAATTCTGGTCTTTCTTTTTCTGTAGAAACTCAACCAGTGCCTCCCACCATGTCATGAAAAGAAGGACTAGGGGGTGACATAATAGCAGTGTTCCAATACCTCAGGGATTGCCACAAAGAAGAGAGAGTCAAGCTATTCTCCAAAGCACCTGAAGGCAGGACAAGAAGCAATGGCTGAAAATTAATCAAGGAGAGAACCAATCCAGAACTAAGGAGAAATTTCCTGCAGAACAATTAACCAGTGGATCAGCTTACCTTCAGAAGTTGTGGGTGCTCCATCACTGGAGGTTTTTAAGAAGAGATTGGACAACTCTTTGTCTGAAATGATATAGGGTTTCCTGCTTGAACAGGGGGGTGGACTAGAAGACCTGCAAGATCCCTTCCAACTCTGTTATTCATTTCCTGCTTATCACTCAAGAGGTCCACTCCCCAGCACTTTTAAATCCCCAATGTTCTCTCCACGTTTCATTTATTTATTCATTCAATTTGTACAGCCATCCTCTCAGTCAATGACTCTAGGCAGTTTACAGTTCAAAAAAGATACAGTTAAAATACTGAAAACATTTTAAAATAATAAAAAAACAATAGAAACATCCAAAATAAATATACACAGCAGCTGAGATACTTGACCAGTTAGCCATGCAGCCAGGAAACGGGGCCCTTAACTCATTCAGCACTTCAGGCTTGGAAATAGAAGCGTACAAACCAGCATCTGCATTTCCTGCATCAGATAAGGAACCACATTTTTCTCCTTCTGTCCTGGCCACTTTTTACAGAGGCACGACTGAAAGCATTTTAACAAACTGCATCACTGTCTGGTTTGGTGCCTCAGACAGAAAGTCCATACAGAGATTGGTAAGGACAGCCGAGAAGATCATAGGAAGCTTGCTTCCTGGTATTCAGGGTGCTGCTTATAAGCGCTTATATGGGCTTAGAGCTCAAAGCCTTGTTAGAGACCCCACACACCAACTTTACGGTCTGTTTCTGTTGCTCCCCTCTGGGAGGAGGTTTTGAAGTATTTCTAGCAGCACTATCCGATTCTGTAATAGCTTTCTTCCTTATGCCATCCATCTGGTAAACTCGCAAGATTCGTTTCTCTCTCCATGCACATGTATACATAACCCGAACTAGACTGTTGTTTCTCTGTGTCATATAATATATGTAGGTATATGCATAATTCTGTATTTATTTTTGACATATTTATATAGTGCATGCCGGAGGTGGTGACCCTTTCAGAGCTATATGCAACAAAATTTCATTTTAATGTATGCCGATTAATGTACATTCAAAGTGACAATAAAGTTGTTCTTCTATTCTAACCAGGTTTTTAGGGCATTACAAAAGGCTAACAGGGTTGGGGCCATTTTAATTTCCAATGGGAGGATGTTCCATAGATCAGGGGCCACTGCGGAGAAAGCCCATCTTCCAGTTCCCGCCAGCCAACACTCTTTGGCTGATGGGATCTCCAGCATATTGGACTATCCTAGACCATAATAATAGCAGCAGTCCTACTTGGTGGTCTCTCTCACACAACACTCGATTCTGCCTTGGACACTCGTCCCATTTCATCCCGAGCATCACAATTTAAGATTTTCTGTGGAATACGTAAGTACACGAGGATTTAAATCATTCTCCTCTAAGTGAAATAAATAGATTGATTGCAAAAGCCTGGGTTGTCTACATGATTTACTGGATGAATTTGCCAAGGCAGACGACTTTC
This sequence comes from Azemiops feae, assembly GCA_023970755.1. NCBI lineage: Eukaryota > Metazoa > Chordata > Lepidosauria > Squamata > Viperidae > Azemiops > Azemiops feae. The sequence continues at coordinate 373,952 of JALGBA010001267.1, forward strand.
CACGGTCAAAAATGTTCTTCCTACCTATACAGTATATCAGAAGAGGACCGTAGTTCATTTGTTCATTCAATTTATTTGTTGCAGACAAGAATATTGCTCCATACTGGGAAGCCATGGATGGATTAGTTAAGAAAGTGGAACTGCAGGCACATTCAAAGGAATATCAGGATGTTGTGAAGAATTTCAACAAGACGGCTGGGAACTACAAAGTTGTCAAAGTAAGTTGTGATCAATTGGAGACCTTGCTATTAAGATAAATTAATATAGATCAGTCTTTTCCAACCTTAGCAACTTTATTATGTCTGGACTTCAACTCCCAGAAATCCCTAGCCAGCCTGTAGTTTTTTTTTTAAGGCATCCCGTTCTCTAAATCAGATGATAAAATTCAGACTATAATAGATAAGAAGCACAGAATAAGCACAAAGCAGGGAAAAAGAAAAATAGCTAATTTTAGATTATTTAAGCAAGAGAGCCCAGTCATATATTACAATAGCGCCAAACTTTCTTTTAAAGTTGAGATTTGATATAGTTCATTTCATGATAAAGTGGGAGATATCTTATGATCACTTACATATCTAGATGTGGGTAGCAAAAAGTAACAAAACTCCACAAAACTCTTATTTATACTTTTCTCAATCTACAGTTTAAGATGTGTGAAAAATAAACCTGTGACTCAAGTTTCTGCTCATAATCTCTTTCTTTCTTTCTTTCTTTCTTTCTTTCTTTCTTTCTCTTTCTTTTTCTTTCTTTCTTTCTTTCTTTCTTTCTTTCTTTCTTTCTTTCTTTCTTTCTTTCTTTCTCTCTCTCTCTCTCTCTCTTTCTTTCTTTCTCTCTTTCTTTTTCTTTCTTTCTTTCTTTCTTTCTTTCTTTCTTTCTTTCTTTCTTTCTTTCTTTCTTTCTTTCTTTCTTTCTTTCTTTCTTTCTTCCCTCCCTCCCTCCCTCCCTCCCTCCTTCCTTCCTTCCTTCCTTCCTTCCTTCCTTCCTTCCTTCCTTCCTTCCTTCCTTCCTTCCTTCCTTCCTTCCTTCCTTCCTTCCTTCCTTCTTTCCTCAGACACACAGGGCTCAATAAAATAAAACGACTCACCAAGATTCTTGCTTTTTCCATATAGGTAGAGAGGATCCAAAACCGATATTTGTGGGTTTCTTATTGCTGGAAAAAAAGTTGGATGGAGAAAAGAAATCCAGAAGGGACAAAGAATGAACTTATCCTCTATCATGGGACGCTGCCAGAAAACTGTTCCTCTGTCTGTGAGATTGGCTTCAAAAATGCTTTTCGAAAGCGTAAGAGACTGAGAAAGGGGTTCCTATCGTTCTTTCCCAAAAGTTGTTTAGTTCACCACTCTCGAACAAATAAATTGATCAGTAAAGAGTCCAAGGTGGTCCTATAGATGACAATTTCGCTGCCGGTTTCTATTATCCTAACTTCAAGTCTTGCTAGAAGAGAGACAATAAAAAGGGTGGGGAACCAGAAAAAGGAATAGTATCTGCATAATTCAAGGAGATATAGATAACATAAGAAACCAGAGCTCATAACAGAAGAGATTTAAGGTTGGGGTAAGCTCTTGAATAGCCTTAAAATTCTGAATATTCAGCAAATAGAAATCGGTTGTTTTTAGTGTCTACCAGGGGAAGATTTTTGTTTCAAGTATAAAAAGCAAACTTATTTCTTGAGTAGCACAAACCTCAAACTATTTACATTTACAGCACTATAACTTACACTGTTTTTAGAACAAAATCACCAAAAGGACACCCTGCCCTCCAGCCAATGGAGGAAGCTCATTTCAGCACTGTTTCCTTCCGTCAATTTTGGTTTGCTTTTTATTTGCAGTTCAGAGGTTGAGCTGTACTAATGTCAAATCAATCAATCAGAATAGAGCTGGAAGGGACCTTGGAGGTCTTCTAGTCCAGAGGCCCCCAACCTTTTGGGCACTAGGGACCGGTTCTACGGAGAAATATTTTCCCGTGGACCAGAGGGGGTGTGGTTTCGTGTGCTGCCTGCATCCCACAGATGGGGCTTCGCTTGTTTGCGTGGCCCGGTTGCTGGCATGCCACGGCCCGGTGCCAGTCCATGGACCGGGAGGTGGGGGACTCCTGTTCTAGTCAAACCCCCTGCTCAAGCAGGAGACCCTATACATTTCAGACAAGTGGCTGTCCAGTCTCTTCTTAAAAACCTCCAGTGATGGGACACCCACAACTTTTGAAGGCAAGCTGTTCCACTGGTTAATTATCCTCACTGTTAAGAAGTTTCTCCTTAATTCCAGGTTAATGTCTGAGAAACATCCTGGAAAGATGAATTCCATAGATCAATATTCATCTTTTACATGTTACTAATTCTAAAATGTGCACATCATCTGGGTCTATGAGAATTAAAAATACGGTCCACATTTTCTTGACCTCATTAAAACTTGCTACATTTGCAAGATCTAATGTAAGTCCAAAGGTTTACGAATAATGGAAGATCCACACTGGTCATATATGTGTAAATTCAATATATTCTGACTATATTTGTTATAAATATAAATACAGGTAGTCCTCAACTTACAACAGTTCTCTTAGTGACTGTTCAAAGTTATAGCAGTGCTGAAAAAGGAGACTTATGACCTCTTTTCACACTTACGACTGTTGCAGTATCCCCACGGTCACGTGATCAAAATTCAGACACTTGGCAACTGACTCATATTTATGATGGTTGCAATGTCCCGGGTTCATTGTGTAATCACTTTTTGTGACTTTCTGACAAGCAAAATCACCAGGGAAGCCAGATTCACTTAACAAACCGTGTTATTTAATTAACAACAGCAGTGATTCACTTAACAGCTGTGGCAAGAAAGGTCGTAAAATGGGGCAAAACTCACTTAAGAACTGTTTTGCTCAGCCATAGAAATATTGGGCTCAATTGTGGTTGTAAGTCGCAGATCACCTGTACAGGATGCTTAAACAAACCAACAAACCAACAAACAAAAAAGTCAAATGACACCAGTGTATTCTAAGTTGATCAGGAAGAAAGGTGTACAAAACACTGAGAAGTAAAGGAGTAACTATATAAGTATGATGGTTTGTTTTTTTTTTGTTTCTTTTTCTAGAAAGTCTCTATGGACAAGGCATTTATTTTTCTGTGGCTGCTGGCCGTGCTGTGTTCTATGCCAAACCAGATCCCCAAGAGCTCCGATACATTTTTCAAGCTCGAGTTCTTACGGGGGAATATGGTTGTGGGAAAGAAAATATGGTATTGCCCCCAGTGAAACAAGAGGGAAACGGCCGCTATGATAGTTTGGTGGACGTTCTTTCCAAGCCGAATATTTTTGTGGTATTTTTTGACGATCACGCTTACCCTGAGTACTTGATCACTTTCCGAGGCATGACATCTTCATAGCAGTTCTGAGGGAACGGAAACGACCTCAATGGAACACAAGTGGAAGCACACAGAATTTCTGATGGGAACAAAGAAGAAATAATTTCTTTCAGGGTGTATATAGTGTATCGCTGGAGGAGAGATTGTCGGAGAATTATGAAACATGCAATTCAATTTCAATTGGAGGTCTTATCCTCTGGAAATGGTTTGTGGAACATCCTCATGTCAGGACAAGGAGGCTGTGTGAACATACGAATGAATTGTACCGTTCCTAACTTATCCTCCTAAACCCACCCAGTTTATATGTGTGACACAGCTCTACCTACTTTGCAATTCTCAGCCTCTCTTGAGATTAAGTATAAATTTTGAATGAAATAAATATTAAGGGTAGTTCTAGTCATCAAAAGGTTACCTGGGCTTGTTTCATTCGGTCTATCTTTTCAAAACCACTCACATAACAGAAAAAATGGAGGGGACATCATTACAGAATGAAAATTTAGTTTCCAGATCTTTCCCCGCACGGTCAAATATCCATTTTTCCAGCTATTGCTCATTTCTGCTCCCAGTACATCAGCTTTTCTAAAACCCATGTGCAAACAATAAACCTTGTGCAGTATAATTATTGTTTTGTTTTTCTGTCCACAAGAGTAATGTAAAGTTATAGATGGTTTTGAGAGAGAGTTTGGGTATATACCGTGTTTGCAAGAAGAAATAATTTGGGGCAGTTCTGCTTTAATCCTTGGCATATTTTCAGTCAGTTAGGCCAAAAGTATAGTGTGTGATGTAAAACATTGTCTTCTGTGGGACTTCAGTAGTGCAGAATCCTAGGATATAATTCTTTAGATGGATGGGTAGATATCAGGACCACAAAGGTAAAGATTTCCCCTGTCTGGTCGTGTCAGACTCTGGGAGTGAGGCTCATCTCTGTTTCTTAACTGAGGGAGCCAGCATTGTCCGAAGACAAATTCCGTGGTCATGTGACCAGCATGACTATAGGCCGAGATGCATGGAACGCTGCTACCTTCCCACTGAAGTGGTACCTATTTATCTACTTGCATTTTCATGCTTTCAAACTGAATACGGTGCAAACGATAGACCAAAATATATTTGAATGTGCCATTGAATTATAAATCTTCACTGGCTTTCCTCACTTCATCTTTGCAGGCTCGGGCTATTTGCTGATATTCTTGCCTTAGTTATGTGCCCCTTTCCACTTTTTATAATTGTCCTTTTTGTCTTTCTAATTTGTTCTGTCCAGAATAGGAGTTAGTAAGTCAGTCCATCACTGGATAGGCAGCATAAAGTTATTTTCTTTCCTATTTGGGTTAACATTTTACCTCTTCTTCTCCACTTTTTTTTTTAAAAAAGTTACATTTTCCACCTGTAGAAATAAAGGTAGTCCTCAACTTACAGCAGTTCATTTAGTGACAATTCAGAGTTATAATGGCACTGAAAAAAGTGACTTAGGATGTCTTATACACTTACGACCGTTACAGCATCCCCTTGGCTACATGATCAAAATTCAGATGCTTAGCAACTGGTTCATACTGTATTCATGATGGCTGCAGTGTCCAGAGGTCATATGATCAGCTTTTGTGACCTTCTGACAAGCAAAGTCAATGGGGAATCCAGATTCATTTAACAACCGTGTTACTAACTTAACAAATGCAATGATTCACTTAGCAACTGAGGCAAGAAAAGTCATAAAATAGGGCAAAACTCACTTAACAAATGTTTCACTTAGCAACAGAAATTTTGGGCTCAGTTGTGGTCGTAAGTGGAGGACTACCTATATTACATGAGTGTCATTAAATGAAGAACATTTATAAAAATTATGCTTATGTATTTTTAGCAATTTTCTTTGAAACACAGAATTTTCTTTTAATATCCAAGCCACAAATTCTTATAAATGAGAATAAAAATTATAAAATATTTTTTTTAAATAAAAATTTAGAAAAAGTATGCTTGCTTACATTATGTATTTCTGTTGGTATAGAAAAGACCTTAACCATTTGCATTGTAAAATATGCAGATCTTTTCTATACCAATAGAAACGATCCATTTAGCAGGAATTCTATAGCTGTTTCTTGGAGAATGAAAATAACACTCCCCTTTGGCATTACTTCAAAGCATTCCAAATGTACAATGTGATTAGTAGAGTAGAGAACATAAAATAGTCTGATTTTTTTCCTTAGTATTTTCAGTTGGCTCTCAGGACTGGATCCAAAATGAAATAAGGTACAAAAACCAAGGGCATCTGCTCATCTTCACATTGAAATATTCACATCAAGTCTTAATTGCTCTCTAAAATTATTCTAGAAAGAGAAGAATTGTGGCTTGGATATTAAAAGAAAATTGAATGTTTCCAAAAATGTACTAAAAACATATAATGTAAACAAATGGCACTCAGGTAATACAGCTAGTCCTCGATTTACAACCACAATTGAGCCCAAAATTCACGTTGCTAAGTGAGACATTTGTTAAGTGAGTTTTGCCCCATTTTACAACCTCTCTCGCCGCAGTTAAGTGAATCATTGCAGTTGTTAAGTTAGTAACATGGCTGTTAAGTGAATCAGCTTTCCCCATTGACGTTGCTTGTCAGAAGGTCGCAAAAGGTGATCACATGACCACGGGACACTGCAACCGTCATAAATATGAGTCAGTTTCTGAGCACCTGAATTTTGATCATGTGACCCTGGGGATGCTGCAATGCTTGTAACTCTGAATAATGGTCATAAGTTATTTTTTTCCAGTGCTATTTTAACTTTGAACGGTCGCTAAATGAACTGTTGTAAGTCGAGGACTATCTATAATACTGTTATAGAGTTCACAATGCCAACACAAGATTTTGCCAAAGCAAACTAGAAGAATTAGAATAACCATATTATGCATAACTCTGTAGTATAAGTACAGATGTAATTTAGGTGCTGTTTATTATTTATCCAGTTTTTATCCTCTGCTAAGGTTATGCATCTGTGCATGAAGAGACTAACATGCAGTATTATGAATGATTTTTTCCTCTTGGATTTAATTTAAACTTCCCTACAAAACCCTCAGTTTAATCCCTAATCGTAGTTATTCTCTGATTTAGTATTATAGTAATCAATTTGATGCTTTGAAATTCCACAAAACAGAAATGAACTATTATGCCAAGTCTTTCTAGCTTTCCTTTGACATATTGCATATTAAAAGGGTGGCAAAAGAACATCCAAAGAAGTAGAATTATTTGTAAATAATTATTAGTAACTCTCTTGCAACACACAACATCCACTATCTGGGCATACATGCACATATATGCGTTCACTCCAGTCACTTTCAGAATCATCCCCTCAACTCATTATCTGAATCATAAAAAAAACAACCAAACAACTTTGGGTTATTGAAGCTAATTTTTGTTTGCCTTCTGCACCATTTCTTTAACCTAATCTCAGCTATGGATTATATCTCTGATTCTGAAACCTTTTATAAGCAGCATCTGCTCTCTCAGTGTACTGGAATGCTGTATTTTGAAATCTGCCCAAATTCCAGAGTGATGAAGTAAAAAATCTTGATATAATGTGGAATCTTTTAAATCAGACACCCAAGCCTTCACATACGTGCGCTCTAAGTGCCACTTCTGACAATGGCTGTTATTAGACCAAGGCATACTTGATAATGTTTTGCACACTTGCAGACTCATTGCCTAATATTATATCAGTGATTTAAATACAAAGAGTTATGGATGTGATATAGCAAAACAAATATACAAAATCAATTGAAAAGCCTGCAAAGTGCTATACTGACGATGAAATACTATATACAAAGGATTCAAATCATATTTAGAAGTTTAGGAAATATTAAAGGATGCATTTAATCTCATAAAAATTGAAATATTTATTTATTATTTGTTTCTACCCTGATTGTTCTCCAAGAGGCAACAGTACCATCGCTTAAGTATTTTTTTTCTGCATAATAACCCTTTGAGATAGCTTGAGTTAACAGATAGACCCAAAATATATAACTCTATCATTGTTGGATTAGTGGACAATCACTTAATTATGAGCCAGCAAAATGCTGCAGCTGCCAAAAAAGCCAACACAGTTCTAGGCTGCATTAACAGAGAGATAAAATCAAGATCACGTGAAGTGTTAATACCACTTTATAATGCCTTGGTAAAGCTAATCAAGGAGAGAAGCAACTTAGAACTAAGGAGAAATTTCCTGACAGAACAATTAATCAGTGGAACAACTTGCCTCCAGAAGTTGTGAATGCTCCAACACTGGAAGTTTTTAATAAGAGACTGGACAACCATTTGTCTGAAATGGTATAGGGGGTTGGACTAGAAGACCTCCAAGGTCCCTTCCTATTCTATTCTATTCTATTCTATTCTATTCTATTCTATTCTATTCTATTCTATTCTATTCTATTCTATTCTATTCTATTCTATTCTATTCTATTCTATTCTATTCTGTTCTGTTCTATTCTATTCTTCAAATCAAATAGCGTTTCTTCTCCTTTCAGTACCATCACCACCACCTGGTTATTTCTGAAACATACAGGTAATTTTCAGTTCACAATCATTAGTTTAGTGACTGTTTGAACTTACAACAGCTCTGAAAAAAGTGACTTGTGATCAGTCCTTGCCCTTATGACCATTGCGGCTTCCCTACTGGACATGATCAAAATTCAGGCTCTTGTCAAATGGCATGTATTTACATCAGCTAAGGATCCTGGGGTCATGTCATCACCACATGTGACCTTCCCAGCCTGCTTCCAGCAAGCGAGGTCAATGGGAGAAGCTGGATTCAATTAACAATTAAGTGATTCACTTAACAACCGTGCCAAAAATGTCATAAAATTGGGTGTGACTCACTTAAACAACTGTTTTGCTTAGCAATGGAAATTCTGGACCCAATTGTGGTCATAAGTCAAGGTAGTCCTTGACTTAAGACCATAATTAAGCCCACAATTTCTGTTTCTAAATAAGACAGCTGTTAAGTGAGTTTTGCTCCATTTTACAACCTTTCTTGCTAAAGTGAATCACTGCAGTTGTTAAGTTAGTAATTCAGTTGCTAAGTGAATCCGGCATCCCCATTGATTTTGCTTGTCAGAAGGTTGCAAAAAATGATTGCATGATTCTGGGACAATCATCAAAAGTATGAGCCAGTTACCAAGCAGCCAAATTTTGACCACATGACCACAGGGAAGCTGCAAAGGTCATAAGTGTGAAAAATGGTCATAAATTGCTTTTTTCAGTGGCTTTATAACTTTGCATGGTCACTAAACAAAAGATTGTAAGTCAAGGACTACCTGTATCTATATTGTGTCTATTATTGCACATCTGCAACCATGGAGTCCTCTCATGAGTAACACAGCTAACAAACTATAGATGGCTTCTCTATAGTTTTTGGTTTTTTTTAACTCTGTTGGGTCAAGCATTATCTGATGTCAACAAACAAGAGAAAATAAACAAAATCTATGCTTGTCTGGGTTGTTCATCTCTATTCTATTTACCAAACACAGAGAGGTAGTTGCGCTATTATGCTTCTTCATGATTAATAATCTATAAAATTTATAACCAGGACCATAATCTGTCAGATTTATAGTTGCAGACCAAATTTCCCTATTCTTTAAGGCCCATTAAGCAAAAATCATTGGCAGGGCCAATGATTGGCTCTCAGGATGGAGGGAGAGGTGGGGCTTGAGCACCTGCCACTTCCTGCTCTCCTTTTCCCGCCTTTTCCCACATTGCTGCTCTTTTTCTAGGGAGAGACGCCCCCTCCAACGCTCCAGTCTCTATGGCAACCTAATTCGGCCTGCAGAAACACATACAAAAACCGCCTGCATGGCCATCAAACTTGGCTCCTCTCTGGCCTGCAGGAATAGGGCCATTTTGCAAGATGGCTGCGGGTTAAAAAGGGCTTCTGGTGTGGGCAGTCCTCTGCCTTAAGCACCACTGGGCCCGTCTGGAGGATCTCGGGGGGGGGGGGCTTGTCCATTTCTGCCAGAGCTGTGCCTTTTTGATTGCTCTTGCAGAAATTTGCCATCCTCCTTGCCCTCCTAATTAAGAAAGGAGGCCTGAGTAGCCCTCACTTCCTTTCCCCACTTCAAGACTGCTCATAAAAAATTACAAGGAGCTAGTCTAAACCCTGCACTTTTCAGGCATTAAGCAGGTAAAATAAAACAGAGGCTTTTGAAACTTTGTTTTTTTAAAACAACCCTTAAAAATGAGGGTTGACATGGGGGGGAAATATGGAGAGGGGTATATACTGTGTTGGGTTTCCAAAAGGAAGACTGGATTTAAATCTATGAAAAGGGACATATGCTTCAACTTGGCACATAAGAATGGTGCACTTTATAGAGGGAATTCTGGCTTGGTTGGTCTTTGGGTTGCTACAAACATGACAAACATGGCAAGCATTTTCAAGTGTTTTTAAAGCAAAATGCATTGTTCAGATGATGAAAAGAAGAAATGACTGTTAATGCCTATGGAGATTCTCAATCATCCACGTCATGGTTGTCTCAAAAGATGCTTTTTTTTGCAAAAGGCAATTGGAGCTTCATGGTTCTTTTCTTTCTCTTTGAAAACATAGAACATAGAATAATAAGAGTTGAAAGAGACCTTGGAGGTTGAATAGAACAGAACAAAACAGAATAGAGCTGGAAGGGACCTTGGAGGTCTTCTAGTCTTGCCCCCTGCTCAAGCATCTCAGACAAGTGACTGTCTAGCCTCTTCTTAAAAATTTCCAGTGAGATTATTAATTAGATGATTTAATATGGTGGGAAATAGATAACTTTTAGGAAATAGAACAAGACTATATTCAAATAGATGAGATGTGTATTTTGAATATTAGATTCTGTTATGAATTGAGATAAGGGAAACTTTGGTTACCTAAAGCCTGGAAATTATAAATATCAAATGTTAAATTTGAATATTGATGGGAAACTAAAAATTGGGAAAAAATCAATAACAGGACATTGATTGAATGTAAAAGTAATTAAGATATGTATAAACTAAAAAATTTAGTTGCTCTTCTCTGAACTTTTTCCAAAGTCTCAACATCTTTTTTATAGTATGGTGACCAAACTTGGTTGCAGTATTCCAGGTGTGGTCTTACTAGGGTTTTATTTTTCTAGTCCAACCCCCTGCTCGAGCAGGAGACCCGATATCATTTCAGACAAATGGTTGTCCAGTCTCTTTTTGAAAGCCTTCAGTGATGGAGCACTCACAACTTCAGAAGGCAAACTATTCCATTGGTTGATTGCTCTCACCATTAGGAAATTTCTCCTTATTTCTAGGTTGTTTCCCTCCTTGGTCAGTTTCCAACCATTGTTTCTTGTCTTGCCTATTGGTACTTTGGAAAATAGTTTGACCACTTCGTCTTTGTAGGAGTCCCTCAAATATTGGAAAAGTGCTATCATGACCCCCTCATCCAAGAAGCCTCTTCAATTCTTAGAAATGCTTTCAAAGAGGAAAAAAAAAAAAATCCTAAGCAAATCCAGTTGCCTTTTGGAAAAAAGCCCCTTTGGGATGACTGTTAATAATATAATTTGAATTTTCTAAGCTGAACTGGTTTCATGATCATTCTGTAAATAAGTCATCATAATTTTCTATAATCACTCAGATCTCCCCGTTTTAAGTCTGGGAGTTTAGAGAAAATGCATAAAGCCATGGTTTATGCTATTGATTACCCCAAGGCTTTATTTCCTTAGGCATAGCAGGAATCACTGGTTTTGAGGGCTTTTAGGAAGGATAGGGCAAAATAATAAATGAGAGGCTCAATTTTTCTAAGGTGGTAAGCTGTGACAATCGAATGGATCTTCCATGTTCAGAAGCAATATGCTACTAGTGCCTGAAAATAACTGTAGTGAGGATACTGCTTCTGTTTTGCTGCTTGTGTAGCTTTGAAGGAATTATCCAGGGTGACAAACTTTAGCCCTTTAATTAATAATGAGCTGGAGGATGGTGGTGATGGTGGTAGTGAGTTGGGGAATTAAAGAGATGAAATCGGCGCCTTAAAACTCTGCAAAGTTTAAGACATGCATTTTGCCCCTCACTCCAAATACTGAAAGACCCCATAACAAAGAGAGGTGGAGGTAGGGGACACAAGGTTCATATCTACTAGGCCACACTTTGAAACAATACTCTGGAGTCCAAGATATCTTGTAAGGTCCCAGTCCCTTACTTAAACTTGAGATACATCTAACTTGATAACCCAAGCGGAGACTTCTTGATCAAGCAGCACTTTATTTGATCAAATTAAGCAGCTGGGTGGCCTACAATCTGGAACGCTGGCAGAGTTACGTCCAGAAGTGCCACACATTAGAAAGTTGGTAGCATTGCTTTATAAACTATGTTAGCCAATGAAAATCAGACAACAGAGCCATTACATCATAAAGAAGATATCAATCATTCCTGTACACTTCCTTATTCCCTCCTTCAGTATATCCCATCCATGTACATGTTTCCCACACTTGCATGAAATTTCTCTGGTGGAAAAGCTGATTACAAAAGGCAAGAAAGCAACAGTTAGACTAAACAATTTCCCTTTGTTCCAGAACTCTTCAATCTCTTTGTTATTCCTGCTTTCACCAAATTTGTCTTTCAGATGTATTGGACCAGCTCCTTATGGCCAAACTGGTTTGGAATGACAAAAAAGTACTTCAACTGAATTTGGAAGGCAACAGTTTGAGGCAGGTTGTTTTGCTTCATTTATTTTCTTTATTAGTTTCAATTGTAATTCTTTGGTTGTTTAGACGTTGCAAATTCATTTAGTATGTTTCTTATACTGCCAGAAGGGATGCTGGGAACTGTAGTTCAGGAGCATCACGTGTTCTACGCTCTTATTGTACTGTAATAGCAAATATGTTTGCGTTTGAAGGGGAAAAAATGATTTTAAGTCCTTCTGAATACCAGCTCTGATCAAATGACCATATTTTTTTCTAAATTCAGGTCTGTGCTGAGACTAAACCATGTAAGAAATCTAAAAATGTTGACAGTAATATTTTTTTTTGTCCTATAACTGTGAATGCTATATAACTCTTCCACAGGAATCCTTTGTAATACATTTGCCTTGGCTGCAGTAATATGTCTATCTGTGAGGATATGCTTCTTTGCAATTATCGCAAATGTCGAGTCAAGCTTTCAGGCTATGCGTGGGTCACGGCCTGCTCACATATCTTCTGTGACCAACATGGCAGTGGAGAGTTCAGCCGATCGCCAGCAGTCTGTCCAGCATGCACCAGTGCCCTCTCTGGCAAGTTGGATATTGTTCGGACAGAGCTCAGTCCTTCGGAGGAATATAAAGCCATGGTATTAGCTGGATTGCGTCCAGAAATTATTCTGGATATCAGTTCCAGGGCTTTGGCTTTCTGGACATATCAGGTAAATTATATCCAGTAATGGCAGTTTGAGTTAGAAAGAATTCTTTGGTTAAAAACTAGCTAGGTACCTTGCTCCTATGCATATTTAGACTGAATGTTTTTATCATTTTTATTGCTTTAAAATGTTTTCAGTACTTTTAATTAGACACACATTTTTTTTAATTGTAAGCCACTCAGAGTCATTGAGATAGGCTGCTATAGAAATGGAATAGATAGATAGATAGATAGATAGATAGATAGATAGATAGATAGATAGATAGATAGATAGATAGATAGATAGATAGATAGATAGATGGATGGATGGATGGATGGATGGATGGATGGATGGATGGATGGATGGATGGATGGATGGATGGATGGATGGATGGATGGATGGATGGATGGATAGATAGATAGATAGATAGATAGATAGATTGATTATTGATTGATAGATAGATTGATTAATTTAAGATTGAGAATCTCCACAGACACATAGAATGCTGTATTGAGTGACAAAAGTAATTTCATTCAAATCTTCCCAAGCCTTACTCCTTGCTATTTAATCTTTATATCCATATAGGTCCATCAAGAGCGTCTGTATCAAGAATATACTTACAGCAAAGCAGAGGGCCATCTGAAGCAAATGGAGAAAGTCTACACTCAGCAACTCCAGAGCAAAGATATGGAGCTGACATCTATGAAGAGTGAAGTCTCGTCCTTAAAGAAAGTATTGGAGGAATACAAAAAGAAATTCACTGAGCTGTCAGAGAAACTCATGGAGCGTAATCGTCAGTACCAAAAACTGCAGGGCTTGTATGACAGCCTGAGATTACGGAATATTGCTGTGGCCAATCAGGAGGCAGGCCAAGAGCCTGCCATGATGCCTCCGCCTGCTGTCTTTGGTTTCCCTCTGGGTAAGAATGGTGACTTTTAGTATGATACTTCACAAGCACTTCACTGACAGGGTGAATAATGCTTGGATGGAATTCATACACACAGAGCATTATTAAAATGACATAGGACTGATAAGGACACTGAGCGTTAGACAACTACATGAGTGTGGCAAGTATTGTATACTATGTTATGCTCCCGTTAATAACTTACTGAGCATATCTGGCTTTCCTAGCAATTTAAAGATGTATTATCTCAACATAGTGGTTAACTAGACCTTTTAATTATCACATTTCGCTAACTGACTGTTCTCTATTTACGTTGTGTCAGTGCATGAAAAATAACATCTGCTTTTTCTGACTGTGCAGTTTTTTTTCTGATTACTTGCATGCATTGCAATCATGCCAAACATAGCATGCATCAGTAGACTGCAATGCACAACTTAAAAGAAAAGCAGGGTGTTGTTCTGTCTTGGGGTTTGGGAATTGTAACATGAAACGTAAAAATGAATCCCATCCATTTTTAGCTATTATTCTGAATCTAAACTATTTTTAAACAATCTGGATATTAAGGGCTTCCAGAATAAATATGGTGCCAATCAATATTTGCATGTTTTCTCTTCTGGAGCAAGTAGCTTTGGGAGTTTAAATTGGAAAATTGTGAAGAAATATTTCAGCAACTTCTCCCTAGCATCACAGTTCAGATTCCCACCTCCTGTATCTGTAAAATGGTTTACTTTAAAAATAAAGAGAGATTCTGATTATGGATCTCCCACCTAAATATAATCGGTCCCTTATTACGTGCATGTATCAGTGTTTTTACAGGAGAGGAAATTTAAGCCCTTCTCTAATATAATGTTTTTCACTCACATGTTCTAGGTAATGCTGCCAGATTCTCTGGGAACATCACACCTATCCAGGGCCGGCGTGGTGAGGGGGACTTCCATTTCAAACCCTTCTTTGCCTCCTCTCCACCCATGGGCGAATCTGCCAATGGCTTCTTTTCCTTTGCCTCTCCTGACAATGATTTGGAACACCACGCAGGAGGCAACAGAGCTTATAAAATTAAGAGAATGTAAATCCTAATGTGCATTTCAGTTTAACTGCAGGAACTTCTGAAAACCCAGTTCAATATTTACAGGCCCGAGGTTTAAAACTAAACAAAATCTCAACACAAGAAACCAACTTTTCGTTGCATCAGTGAATGTCAAATATTTTCCAAGCCATGTCATATGTTAAAGCAAGAGAGGGACACTTTGCAAAGTCAATATTTTTTGAACGGTTAGATAGTATACTGGGTTACTGTAGTTTACATGTGCATGAGTTTGTTACAGTATACAGCTTGTCATTGTTCCGCTATATAGCAACCTCCTTGCAAACACAACAGTTCTGACACATTCGCAGCGATTTAATTATTGTGCATTATGACGGTTTAATTAGTGCTCAAACACTTAATAATTGCTTATTGTAACAAATGTGTTATAATGTTTTAATCCACTGATGACTGTTTTCAACTCTCACATCTTAAAATAGCATGTTTTCTTCGATGGGTGTGTAAATATATTTGCAAGGATTTGTTTCTTTGTTTCATTGTTACTTGTAAATAAAAATATATGGAGGGAAAAATATTACCTTTGTGTATATATTTCCATTGGTATAAACATCTGTGGATGTCCTTTTTGTGTTTTGTCATTAAGCATTAAATGTTTTTCTGGTCATCAGAAAAAATAGTCCTCCTCCTCCTCCTCCTCCTCCCCCTCCTCCTTCCCCTCCTTCTCTTTTACCACTTGGATGTTGAGGGAGGATCATTTTATTAATTTCTTTAAATGGACCTAAATTATGAGGGCTGTGTTGCTTCAAGCACTTCATCTATTTGATAAATCAGATCATTGGATCACAATCACCCATATGATTTTCTCTATGCTGAATTGTAACATGTAGAATATACCAAATGGGCCTTAAATTAGTAATGATTATTAATTCCATTTATTTAATGGATTTATGGTAAATGCAAGCCTTGATCTCACGGTATTTCACTATAGCACTTTGTAATACTTCTAAAATCACTCTGATGAAAGGAAGGCTAAGATGGGCAAAATGAGCATGAAAAGCATTTACTGTTTAAAATGAAATCTCACAAGCATGGGATGTACATATGGACATAGAGACATAGAGAGTGAGGGAATTTATTTATATATTTGTATCCTGGTTTTATTATTTTACAAACAACTCAAAGTGGTGAACATATGTATTTATTTGTATTCTACCTTTGTTAATTTTACAAATAATTCAAGGTATGAAACATATCCAACACACCTTCCTCCTCCTATTTTCCCCACAACAACAGCTGTGTGTTGTGTTTTGCGCTGAGAGAGATTGAATGGCCCAAAGTCACCCAGCCAGCTTTCATGATTAAGACAGGACTAGAAATCACTGTTTCCTGGTGATTCACCCAAAGTCACCCAGCTCACTTTCATGCCTCAGGCGGGACTAGAACTCATGGTCTCCAGCTTTCTAACCTGGTGTCTTAGGAGCTGAATTAAAACATTTGAAAACATTTTCAAATCCTCTAATAGGAGTTTATTCTTCATGATTCAAACTCACAACACCCTATTGCAGCATGCCACTCCATTCCTTGACCTATTTATTTCTGATTTCTGAAAGCAGTTATTCTGAGGGTACCAATCATAATCAAACCCCAATTTTTATTTCTAAGTTTGGAGGAAAAAAAGGCCCATTTTTTCTGAATTGTTATGGATTTTTGCTTTCTTTCTTTCCTGAATTACTGTTTTTGATGCTTCCATAAAATATAGAAAAGCAATATATAACTTTTTTGGGCTCGGGGCACACCTAGAATTTTGAGAGGAAATGATGGATAAAGGGATGCAAGGGGAGAATTGGTGGTTGTTGATTTTTTTTCCACAAAATGGACATACGTCATGGAAAGCATAATAACAGAGTTAGAAGGGACCTTGGAGGTCTTCTAGTCCAACCCCCTGCTCAGGCAGGAGCCCCTGGCCTATACCATTTCAGACAAATGGTTGTCCAATCTCTTCATAAAAACCTCCTGGGATGGATTTTTTTTCCAAAGAATTCTTGAAGTTGAAGTCCACTCAAACTGCCAAGGTTGAGAAACACTGGTCTAAAGCAGGATCCTTGGTTAGAAATACTCTCCAGAAGTTGTGGGTGCTAGAGGTTTTTAAGAAGAGATTGAACAACCATTTGTCTGACATTGTATAGGGTTTCCTGCCTGAGCAGGGGGTTGGACTAGAAGACCTCCAAGGTCCCTTCCAACTCTTGTTATTCTGTTATTCTTCTTATGAAAATAGAAAAAACCCAAAGTTACTGTTGCCCTGCAAGGCAGCAGCCCCAAAAGCTAATAATACAACAATCCTTGGCTGTATAAACAGAGGCATAAAATCAAAATCACATGAAGTAATAGTACCGCTTTATAAAGCCTTAGTAAGACCACACCTGCATCCAGTTTTGGTCACCACATTACAAAAAAGATGTTGAGACTTTGGAAAAAGTACAGAGAAGAGCAACTAAAATGATTATAAAGGCCTGGAGGCTAAAACATATGAAGAACACTTGCAGGATTTGGGTTTGGCTAGTCTAGAGAAAAGAAGGACTAGGGGGGGACATGATAGCAGTATTCCAGTATTTGAGGGGGTCAGCTTATTTTCCAAAGCACCAGAAGACAAGACAAGAAGCAACTAATCCAGGAGAGGAGCAACCTGAAATTAAGGAGAAACTTCCTAACAGCGAGGACAATTAACCAGTGGAACTGGTTGCCTTCAGACGTTGTGGGTGCTCCATCACTGTAGTTTTTTTTTTAAGAAGAGACTAGACAGCCACTTGTCTGAAATAATATAGGTCTCCTGCTTGAGCAGGGGGCTGGACTCGAAGACCTCCAAGGTCCCTTCCAACTCTATTCTGATTCTTCCTCCCGCTACGTCTGAACTGCTCCGAGTCCTCCCAGCCTTTAGAGGCCTCTACCTCCCTCCGTGCTTGCAAGAATGAGAGAGCGAGAGAAGAGCAGGAAAGGGAGGAGAGGCTGCCAGCTATCATGGCCGAGGACGACGACGAAAACTCGCAAGGTCGGCAACGTCTGCAGGTAACGGCGAGCAACAGAGAGTTTTTCTCCCCTCTGCATTTTAAAGCCACGATTAAAATAATAATAATTTTAAAAATGCCCGCGCGTCCTCTTCTGGGGAAGGGGATGGAGCAAAGTTCCAGAGCGTTCCCGGATTTACGCAGGCAGGTAACTAACTGAGCCTGGTGGGCAGGACGCGCTGTCCAAAGCTAGCAGCGTTTTAAGAAGTCGTGGACGAGCAAAAGCAGCTGGCAAAGCTTCTGCTTTATATTTGGTTTTCACTAGCCGATATGCTCCTCTAGCAATTTTCACAGCTCAGTAATTTAGGCAATGCTGGAAGGGACGAAGTAGGCAGAGCAGGGGGCAGTGATTGAGAAGTAGAAAGGGATTTGTGTATGGCCTCCTGGTTTGGTTGCAGAGAAGGGTGTCCCTTTGTAGATCTCCCCAGGTTTTCTTGGATTCCCAAAATGTCAGAATTATCAGAGAAATCCAGTCTTAATTGCTGCGTCCGGAGTGAGCCATCGTTTCACTCCGTGATCTTTAGGATCAAAGATTTCTGCATTAATCTGTGGCTATTCCACGAGGGGGTTAAATATGCTGGTTGGTTTTGTTATGTAAAAATAGTGCTTCTGTGCTGTGGAATATAGTTTAAATTAACTTTTCTCCTTTCTCATAGTTATGCTTGACTTTCAGACACTACTAGTAAGGAACATTAAATGGAGGACTGATTATCTGATTATATTTTGGATTTTCATATATATATATATTTAATCTTTTACTTTACTAAGTCAAGACATGATATCAGTTGTGCTGCCAGGTTTGTACGGAATGGACACGATAAATTTCAAATTGGGCAATTACATTTTAGCTTAGATACTGACAAATGCTTAGTTTATGGTACGCAACCTGGGTTTGTCAGTTTGGCCATCGCATCGCAAATGTTTTGTATTGGCAAGACATCACGATTGGGAGATCTGACAGTATTTATCCATTTATGAATAGGAATTGGTTGACCACCTGTATCATTTCCGAGATCATTATTTTGAGGACCACAGTGTGGAAGATGCTGGGAAAAAACGACAGGATGTTCAGGAAGAGATGGAGAAGACTCTTCAAAAAATGGAAGCCATAGGTGGTAATTCACACATAACTTGCATTTCTGTATCTCCATCTTTTGTTTCATTACCAGGTCCTTCAAATATACCAGTACATATGATGCAGCCATAGAATTGAAGATATTTGAGTCTAGACAGAGGTAGGCAACCTTGGCTCTTTTATGACTCGTGGACTTCAACTCCCAGAATTCCTGAGCCAGCCGAGTCATAAAAGAGCCAAGGTTGCCTACCCTGTACTTTGAGAAAAGGGGAAGTTGTAGGAACAGAAAAGGCACAGCTGGGGCAGACAGAATTAAACATACCGGCAGTTTAGAGTCCTTGTGTTGCCACAAGTGTCCAGCTCTCCTTGAATTCTGTTGATCCTTATCTAATGCCAATTTAGCACTGACGGTTAGTTGACCAGATTCTAGTGTCTAGGCCGCAATAATTTTTTTATGCTGCAATCTGCACAAATGGTCCAGATTCTTTACATCTGACAGAAGTAGATCTGACAAATGATTACAGTATAATCCTTCCCTCCAAAACATCCAGTCCCATATACCCAAATTTTCTTCATTTCAGCATTTTGATATTGTGATTCTTTATGACTTGGCTACCAGAAGTCTTTGTTGTTTGTTTGTTTTAATTGTTTATTTAAAAGATTTGGACAGTCACCCATCTTGAAAGAACTCTGGGTGGCTCACAAGGACAGTAAAATGACAAAAAGCATAAAAGCCATGGGTCAAAAAATTAAAAACCTGGTGCTGCAATCAATCTTCCAGGGTTCCCTAACAAGCATTCACAGACTCCACCCTTTGACCCAGTCCCTTGGTAAAAAGTTCTAATTGCCTTCTGGAAGGTTAAGAAGATGGGGGCCTATTGGATTGTGGGAGGGAGGATATTCCATAGAGACAGCCACAAAAATGGCATGCTTCCCAGGTTCCCTTAATGGCAAAATGAGGCCTGGAACTTGCTTACCCTATCCAATCAAGTGGGAGAGGCAAATACCCCCAGGGAAAGGCAGTCTCACAAATACCTTGGTCCCATGTCATGTAGCGCTTTAAAAGCAATGGCCAGCATCTTGAATTATACCTGGAAGGCATTGCTAGGTGCACCCAACACTGTGCTGCTGTGTTCTGGACCAGTTGTAACTTCTGAGTGGCCTTCAAGGGCAGCCCCATGTAGATTGTATTTAGGTAGTCTAGATCCTATTCCCCATAATGAGCAACAGATGCTTCTGGGAAACCCTTTAACTAACTAATTTACTTACTTATTTCATTTGTATAGTAACACATTGTGAGTTGCTCAGCAAATGACTCTGGCGCAGCTCGCAATTCATTAGTCAATGTGAGGACATACTTAGTTTTCTGTTGATAATTAACTTTGGTTTTAATTGGAAGAAAATCGGAGGGTCATTTAAGCAAAGAAATTTTAAAAACTTAAATCTGTCTCAGTGCTATTGCTATTATGCGTTCTAATCTTGTAAAAGACAGTTGAAAATTCACTTTTGTGAATTATCAACAACCTCACAGACAAATCATCTCAAGCATTTGTAGCAGCCAAAGGTCCGTTAGGACTTCTACACTCAAAACAATTTGAACACTCCCTAAATGTAATAATTAAAAATACCAGAAATCAGAAGAAAAAATGGAAAGTTTACAGCTAATCCTCATTTACCCACTGCTTTGTTCAGTGACTGCTCGAACTATGACAGTGCTGAAAAAAATAGGTTTGCAACTGATCCTTGCAGTTCTCGCAGTGGCCCCCATGATCATGTGACTGCAATTCGGGCACTTGGCAACTGGTGTTCATTTATGATGGTTGCAGCATCCTGTAGTCATAGGATCGCCATTTGCGACCTTCAGAACCAGCTTCTAACAAGCAAAGTCAATGGGGAAGCCGTCAGAAAGTTACAATTCGTGGTCACGCGATGTCACTTCATGTGATTCATATGATGTAATGAACATAGTGCAACTGATGTAACCCCGGTGCAGTTGAACATCATTTTTCTGAACAGATGCATCACTTAAAGATAAGAGTTGCTGGTCCCATTTGTGCTTGTTAAGTGAGGACTACCTGTATCAGTTGATACAACAAAACCCACGAAAGTTTATATCTGGAATTCAGATTTACCAATACTTACTAAGATAGCGTATTTCAATTGCTAGTTGTATGGTTTTTGTATCGGATTATATCGGTGAGAGACATCTGTAAATTGAACAGCAAATGGAAGAGAGAAAAAATGAACTGGCAAAAAGAAATGTATAATTATTTACAGCTCAATATTAGGTGGACTTTTTTTCTTTTTTGGGGACAATAACACATGGATGGAATCTCTCTTCCCCCCCCCTCCACTTTTATTAGGCTTATCAGAAGGGCGAGCGTACACACTGATGCTTAAAGGGAAAGCTTTGAATGTATCAACAGACTATAATGCCCAGTCTGAAGAATTGCTCTCCAAAGCGGTCAAGCTGGACCCGGAATTGGTGGAGGCGTGGAATCAATTAGGCGAGGTTTACTGGAAAAAGGGAGATGTCTCTGCTGCCCATACCTGCTTCTCCGGAGCGCTCAGCCATGTAAGCTTCCCCTAAGTTCTCTGCTATCAAGTAGTTCTTTTGTTTGAAGGATTGTTTGGAAACCTGGATTCCAAAATGGTGGCGCAGTGGTTAGAATGCAGTACTGCAGGCTGACTCTGCCTACAGCCAGGAGTTCGATCCCAAGCGGCTCAAGGTTGACTCAAGGCCTTCCATCCTTCCGAGGTCAGTAAAACGAGGACCCAGATTGTTGGGGGGGGCCATATGCTGACTCTTTTAACTGCTTAGAGAGGGCTGTAAAGCAATATGAAGCGGTGTATAAGTCTTAAGTGCTATTGCTATTTCTGATGGTATTCTGTAGATCAAGTAAATCCCTTTCAGAGAAAAAATAATAATAATAATAATAATAAAAGTTGGAAGGGACCTTGGAGGTCATCTAGTCCAACCCCCTGCTCAGGCAGGAAACCCTATACCATTTCATACAAATTGCTGTCCAGTCTCTTCTTAAAAACTTCCAATGTTGGAGCATTCACAGCTTCTGGAGGCAGGTTGTTTCACTGATTAATTGTTCTAACTGTCAGGAAATTCCTCCTTAGTTCTAGGTTGCTTCTCTCCTTGGTTAGTTTCCATCCGTTGCTTCTTGTCCTGCCTTCAGGCGCCTTGGAGAATAGCTTGACTCCCTCTTCTTTGTGGCAGCCCCTGAGATATTGGAACACTGCTATCATGTCCCCCCTCGTCCTTCTCTTCATTAAACTAGACATACCCAATTCTATCAACCTTTCCTTATATGTTTTAACCTCCAGACCCCTAATCATCTTTGTTGCTCTTCTCTGTACTCTTTCTAGAGTCTCAACGTCTTTTTTACATTGTGGTGACCAAAACTGGATGCAGTATTCCAAGGACTGCCTGCATTTGGAGCTTATTCAAAGCTCTCATTTTATACAGAAATGTTGTATAAAGATTTGGCCTTTTGACTCAGTTTAATTAGCACTCAAATCCTTCTTCTTCTTCTTGTGCCATATCCGTTATCGGACGTTGGCGATCATGTTGGCGATCCTGTTTTTATCAGCAGCCGCACGAAAAAGTGCTGCTGAGTTTTGTCCAAACCAGTCCCTTAGATTTTGAAGCCATGATGTTCTTCTTCTGCCTGGACCTCGTTTGCCTTCAATCTTTCCCTGGAGGATTAAATCCTTAATAAATGTTTATTGTAATGAATGTGTCGCAATTTTTTAATCCATTGATGACTGTTTTCAATTCTCACATCTTAACCCAATGGTGCTCTTTCACAAGGCAACTGGACATTCTTGTTTTTCTTTGAAGAAATTTCGCTTCTCATACAAGAAAGGCCACTCTTTTGAAGACAGCAAAGTCCACATTTTGGACAGAGGGGACTGCTGGTTTGAAAGAGGGGTCAAAGAGGCCATCTCTGTCAACACTGAACAGCCTTTTCTCAAGAGAGGGAGAGGAATACGACATCATCTATCTCCAGTCTACAACACAGTCCTTTCAGCAGTTCCAAGAAGGCTCCACACCCATTTGCACTACACAGGGGACCCTGACGACACAGATAAACCTCCAAGTGGCCTCACTGACTCTCTAAAAGAATGCAAATGACCAGCTGTCTGTAAGGAGTATAAATCCTTCCATTCCCCACCATCCAGTCAGAGCTGAAGAAGCTTCTTGGATGAGAAGTGAAATGTCTTTAGAGAAAAACAAGAAAGTCCAGTTGCCTTGTGGAAAAGCACCTTTGGGATAACTATGACCTGGATGACTGAGAATCTCCATAGACTCTCACATCTTAAGGTAGCATGTTTTCTTTGATGGGTATGTAAATATATTTGCAAGGATGTGTTCCTTTGGTTCATTGCTACTTGTAACTAAAAATACACGGAGGGAAAAATATTACCTTTGTGTGTACATTTTCATACAATTTCAAACAATTGCTAAATGAGTGGAAAATGGAGAACTGCCTGTATTTGGAGCTTATTAAAACGTCTAGTTTTATACAGAAAACTTGTCCTGCAGTGTTGCTATTTCAGCCAAACACCGCCTTTCTTTTCCACCCTCTCAGCGCAAGAACAAAGTCTCCTTGCAGAACCTCTCCATGGTGTTACGGCAGCTGCGCACCAGTTCTCCCGATGAACATGCACAAAACGTGATGGACAGTGTGCGGCAAGCCAAACTGGCGGTACAGATGGATGTGCGCGACGGACGCTCTTGGTGTGAGTTTTACAACACGGTCTTTTACAACACGGCCAGGGAAAGGGCAGAAAAGAGAGCGGGGTATGCAATTGGCTAATTTATGTTTTCTGCATTCCACAGATGTGCTGGGCAATGCCTACCTCTCCTTGTTCTTCAATACGGGGCAGAACCCCAAGATCTCCCAGCAAGCACTGAGTGCCTATGCTCAAGCAGTAGGTGCTGGAGGGGACCCGAGACAAAGCTGTGGTATGGGGAGGAAGGGATGGTTGTTCAAGTTAAGCCTCTGTAGTAAATTCTAGAGCAGCGATCCCCAATTCCGGCTTTGTGGACCGGCGGGGAGGGAGAGGGAATGGTTATGCACGAGCGGCAGGTGAAAACGCACATGCGCGCAGCTCCATTTGCGCGAGCGGCAGGCACATGTGCTCACCCATTGCTCGCTCAAGTGGAGATATGCTTGCGCGCTCGCTCACCCGCTGCTTTTGCCTCCTGGTTCTGAACAGGCTGCGGCCCAGAAGTGGGCCACAGCCTGGCGATTGGGGACCCCCGTTCTAGAGGGCCAGGTGAGAAAAGTACGTTTTGTGCAGTAGTCAGTGTGGTTATTGGAAGACTTGAGCTCATATTTTGATTTAGATCCAGAATACGCTACAGGTAGTCCTTGACTTATGACCATAATTCAGCCTGGAATTTCAGTTGTAAATCATATTGGTTGTTAAGCGGGGCACCATGTGACCACACCTGATTTTGCAACTTTTTTGTGGTGGTAGTTAACTGAATGCCGTGATCTTTAAATGAGAGCCGTGGTGGCACATTGGTTAGAATGCAGTATTTCAGGCTAACTCTACCAACTGCCAGGAGATCGATCCTGACCAGCTCAAGGTTGACTCACCCACCCTTCCATCCTGCTGAGGTCGGTAAAATGAGGATCCCAGATTGTTGGGGGCCATATATTATCTCTGTTAACTGCTTAGAGAGGGCTGTAAAGCACTATGAAGCAATATATAAGTCTAAGTGCTATTGCTGTTGAGTGGATCTATTGTCTGCAATGGGTGTTTTTGCTGGAAATTGGAAATGTTATAAATCATGGTCACATGACTATAGAATGCTGCAAACAGCTATAAATACCTCCTTGTTGCCGACCGCCGAAAATACAATCATGTGACCACAGGGGAGGGTGCTGTTGAAACTTCAAATCCGGATTGTAGAGAGGCCTGGAGAGGTCTGCCATAATTTTGAACAGTTGCTAAGTGGCTGGTTATAAGCTGAGGATCACCCATATGTTCTCCTCCCAATTGTATATTCTTACATCTTGTCTACCAATACAGATGAATGGCAATGTCTGAAAATAATAAAAAGCACCATGGAACTGAAGGCTGTGGATAGGGAGAAAATTATATATGACCATAGCTTTCCCTGCAAGCAGAAAACTTACATTCCTGGAGTTATCTGACTAGAGCTTTTGTTTTGGTGGCACTTGTTTTGCACCTAATTCATCTTTGGGGAAGATGGAGCTGGAACAGTATTGTAAGATGCATAGGATTCTGCTAACTCATTGTATTGTGCAACAGGGGTCCACAACCCCCAGACCACAGCCCGGTACCAGGTTGGGGCACATTTGGAACCAGGCCGCGCAAGCAGCGGGCGACAATGTTTGCACGGACACCTCCACTTGCACAAGTGGCGTGTTTGTGCGCAAGTGGTATATGCATGCATGAGCGTGCGAAGTTCCATTTTGCAAGCGGTGGGTGCACGCACCTGCTGCTCATGCAAATGGAGCTGCCTGCACGAGTGCGCTCGCCCGCTGCTTGCATGGAACCATCCCCTCTCTGCCACCGCCAGTCCACAAAGCCAGAAAGGTGCTGTTATACAGTATAATAATAATAATAATAATAATAATAATAATAATAATAATAATAATAATAATAATAATAATAATAATAATAATAATAAAGTTGGAAGGGACCTTGGAAGTCATCTAGTCCAACCCCCTGCTCAGGCAGGAAACCCTATACCATTTCAGACAAATGGCTGAATGATTGTCCTCTAGTTGTCCAGACTTCCTTTTTTGCTGTGAGAGACTTAAAGCATTGCTGCCTTCCCTAGCATAAGATTTACAATACTGTGCTAGATTGATGTTCCATTAATTCAGTGGCAGTAAAACAAATTTTTCAGAAAAAGTTCACAAGTATTGTAGAAACATCCATCATGATCGTCAATAAACCCTGACAAAAGAGTTTATTTTGAGATAGTGTATAACTTAAGGAAAAGGTATAGAATTGATTATATTCAATAACAATAACAATAATAGAGTTAGAAGGGACCTTTGAGGTCTTCTAGTCCAGGCATGTTAGACTGCCAGTCCGCGGCCCGGATGCGTCATGCCGAAACCGTGCCCACCCCATTGCCGGCAATGGGGAAAAAGTCCCGATACGTTGCCGATGTCATGTGACATCGCGAGTTTGACATGCCTGTTCTAGTCCAACCCTCTGCTCAGGCAGGAAACCCTATACCAGGGGTAGGCAACCTTGGCTCTTTTATGACTCGTGGACTTCAACTCCCAGAATTCCTGAGCCAGCATGGCTCAGCTTGGAAACCTCTCCCTTTCCCCCCAGCATGGCTGGCTCAGGAATTCTGGGAGTTGAAGTCCACGAGTCATAAAAGAGCCAAGGTTGCCTACCCCTGCCCTATACCATTCCAGACAAATGGCTGTCCAGTCTCTTCTTAAAAACTTCCAGTGTTGGAGCATTCACAGCTTCTGGAGGCAAGTTGTTCCACTGATTAATTGTTCTAACTGTCAGGAAATTTCTCCTTAGTTCTAGGTTGCTTCTCTCTTTGGTTAGTTTTTGGAGTTTAGACCACAGTTGCCTTAACAATGTATTTCTAATGTGATTCTCGCTTGATAATGACATTCTCCTTATGAATCCATGCACCCCAAGAGATTTTATAAAAGGTCAATTTGCTAACTAGAGGAGGGAACAGCAGGATTAATAGTGCATGGGAAAGGGTGTCTGTCATACCTTTGAATGGTCACTAAGCAACCAGTTATAAGTCAAGGACTACTTGTAATTTGGTTTGGGGAAAAAAGGCATTCTCTTGACTTCACTGGAAAGCTTCAAATTTAACTGTGGCAAAGATGAATCCTATTGGTCACATCAGTTGCTTAGCTGTGCCTTAAACTGAGAATTCTGTGGGTTCCTTCTTGCTATATATAAAATGTCTGTTGATACCTACTCCTACAGTAGTCCTTGGTTGAAATAGGTGTAAATAAGAATGAATGTTTGTTTTGCAACAACAATAATAGATTTGGAAGGAACCTTGAAGGTCTTCTAATCCAGCCTCTCTGCTCAAGCAGAAGACCGTACCATTTCAGTCAAATGGTTGTCCAATCTCTTCTTAAAAACCTCCAGTATTGGAACACCCAAAACTTCAGAAGGCAAGCTGTTCCACTGATTAATTGTTCTAACCGTCAGGGAATTTCTCCTTAGTTCTAGATTGCTTCTTTCCTTGGTTAGTTTCCATTCATTGCTTCTCGTTCTGCCTTCAGGTGCTTTGGAGAATAGCTTGAACCCCTCTTCTTTTGAGGGAGTGAAGGAGGAAGAATATTCCATGTGAATGAATTTGTTCTTTATCTACTTGCGGTGTTGATTGTGCACGCTTTTCTTCTGATTTTTCTTTGTGTTTTTTTTTTGCAATAGGAAAAGGTGGACCCCACTGCTACTTGTAACCCAGATTTGCACCTCAATCGAGCCACGGTAAGGAAATGGAATAAAGGAGGCAACAAAAAGTCGGCTAATGTAGGGATGCTCCATCAAGAAAAGCTTTAGAATCACAGTTGGTGATTCCTAAGTGTAATGTGATCCAAGGCTGTGGGCTAAGTTGCTGATTGGAAAATCATTTTTTTTTTTAACTTTGGAGAGTTGGGGCTATGTTTTAATTGCTCACTATCAGGACATAGCAGCATTTGTTGATCTGGTTTGGACTTGGGAGCTTTTAAACGGCATTAAGGGTAGTTAGTATTTAACAGAGTAACAGAGTTGGAAGGGACCTTGGAGGTCTTCTTGTCCAACTCCCTGCTCAGGCAGGAAACTATACCATTTCAGAGAAATAGTTATCCAATGTCTTCTTAAAAACTTGGAATTCAGATGAAGCATCATCAGCAAATCCCAGGGTTGGAGGCAGATGAAAAAAAACATTTTGGAAAAGGCAGCATCAAACACAATATGCTCCATGAGTGTCACCAAGGATCTTCATGAATGTGTCTTAAGAAACACCCTGGGGCAGAGACTCTCGTTGACAGAGAGATGGGGAGCTGACAAGTGAGTAACAGAAAACACGCACTCAGCTCTTCAAAGACATAGAGAACCTGCTTAAGTTTGTTCTCCCCAATTCTTCAAACAGATCTGTACACCTTCCAGTGGGGAAAAAAGGCTGCACCACTAAGCGAAAGATCACTGGGCCACTAGGGAATACCTGGTGTGCCAATCAACTGTTGAGTGGTTAGTGGACAGGCAGTGGTCCCAGAGCTGGTGGCAGCAGTGAGGCTTGGAGACGCTTGGAATTGTGTCTTTTGGGAAGGCAGCATGTTTGTTTAGTTTTGAAAAAACAACAACAGTGGGTCACAAAGGCTGCTTGATGGGCTGCCTGTGGCCCTTGAGCACAAGTGTTTTCCTGGAGCATTTAGGGACAGGGGTTGAAAACAAATATTGTAAGAGTCATAGAAGCCGAAACCAAGATTTCACAAGTACAGGTGGTCCTTGACTTACGACCACAATTGAGCCCAGATTTTTTGTTGCTAAGCACGACAGTCATTAAGTCAGTTTTTCCCCATTTTACGACCTTTCTTGCCACAGTTGTTAAGTGAACCATTGCAATTGTTAAGTTAGTAACATGGTTGTTAAGTGAATCTGGTCTCCCCATTGCCTTTGCTAGTCGGAAGGTCGCAAAAAGGGGATCACATGACCCCAGGACACTGCAACATGCCAGTTGCCAAGCTTCCGAATTTTGATCACACGTCTATGGGGATGCTGCAACAGTCGTAAGTGTGAAAATCTATCACAAATCACTTTTTTCAGTGACAAAACTGCCACTAAACGAATAGTTGTAAGTGGAGGACTACCTGTATATGTTTTTCATTCATGTATTAGGATGCTGAGCTTTTTTTTGGGGATCCTAGAGGCAGGCATCCATTTGACCCCGAATTGTCTTGCAGTGTTGTTTTTATATACTTTTTGCCCAGCTTTCTAAGTATGAAGAAAACTACATGGAAGCCCTAGAGGGTTTTGCACACGCCGCAGCCCTTGACCCGGCTTGGCCAGAACCTCAGCAACGGAAGCAGCAACTCATGGACTTCCTTGAGAGACTAAGTGGACTCCTTGAAAACAAGGTATTATGGTGGTGGGATTTGTCTTTTTTTTGTCCCACCCCCGTCCTGCCCATGTTAGGTAAGGTCATGTCTGCAAACAAGTCTTGTTTCTGCTGTTTTCCTCTCATAGGGCAAGGTGAAAGGCAAAAAGCTGCAAAGCATGTTGGGAAGCCTACGGACCTCCCACCTGGGCCCTTGTGGTGATGGACATTATCAGGGGCCTTCAGGTCAGAAGGTAGAACTACAGAGACAATCCCTCAGTGCCTTGCAGCCTGGTCTTAACACTGGTACTGTGATCTTGGGGAAGGTGCTATTCAGCCTGACTACTGAGGAAAAAGTGCCTTTGTGAGTAGAACACTCTATTTTGAATCTTTCCTGCCCTGCTATCACCGATTTCTGGTGTTGGCCTTCACAGCCTGTGTCTGTTAGACAGTGTTGGACTTCAGGGTTTAGTGACCTTGCTGTAGAGCAGGGATGAGCAACTATGGCAATATTACGACCTGTGGACTTCAACTCCCAGAGTTCCTGGCTCAGGAATTCTGGGAGTTGAAGTCCATTGGTTGTGAAATTGCCATAGGTGCCCAACCCCTGAGATGGAGAACTGTGGCTGGCATCTAAGGAGGCAAAGTTAACACAGACCAGAGGCAACATCATTTTCCTTCTGAAGATGGCAGCCACAGCTTCTAGCAATTCAGAGGGTTTTAAGGATTGATATAGAAGTTGAGACCAGAGATGATTTTTTTGGGGGGGCGGGTGTGTGGAATTGATGGACAAAGAGTTGCAAAAAAGTTGTGGAATTTTGTTTATACGACAACTATAGCAAGATTATTGTATGCGCAAAGATGGAAAGATTTGGATCCCCGGCGATGGAAGAACGGTTGGCAAAGATGATAGAATTTGCTGAGATGGCTGAATTGACTTCTTTGATTAGAGAAAAGACAATATATACGTTTATTGATATAAACTTATGATTTATGGCAGAGGTGGGCAACTATGGCCCCTTTATGACCTATGTGTCAAGGTTCCGACTGATGATCCCAACGAAGTAAGCACAGCTGAGACTTTCAAATCTCTAATGAAAACTTTTATTGAGTACACCATTTCGGCACAGATGAATAGAAAACCGGTTCTGAATAATTGGCGCCAAAAATCAGTATGTTAAAGTATAGAAACTCCCCTCCCTCCTAATAGTGCAGGTCACATTGTCCAGTAATGGGTCAGACAGTTGTTGTGAGAAAAAGTCTTCAGTTCTTCGTAAACAGCTTTTGAGAGACCTTGATTCTCACAACCTGGCAGCTTGCACCTGCAGTCCATATTCCATTCCTCCCTCCCCCCCCCCTGAGTCTGCAGGCCAGCTAAGAAGCAATAATGGATGAAGCAGCATAAGCAATCTTCACAGCTTGACACTATGGACTTCAACTCCCAGAATTCCTGAGCCAGCCAGGCTGGCTCAGGAATTCTAGGAGTTGAAGTCCACAGGTTGTAAAGGGGTCATAGCTGCCCACCCCTGATTTATGATTTAGTAACTGCCTCTTGAATTCACAACGTGTAGTCCATGCTAGATCTTTATTGAATATGTTTGGCTTAAATTGCGCAACAGGGGCAATAATTGACTTATTTCAATGTTTCCACTTCCTGTTCTCCAATAGCACCTTCGGATTGGTAGACTCGCTTGAAGGCCCTTGTTTTGCTGTCACTGTTTACAACATGGTACAAAGCTGGGGGGTCCTAATTGGGGACTCGGTGGCCATCCCTGAACCGTATCTTCGGCACCATCACATCCAACACCAGAACAAAGTGAGTCTACTCTCCCTATTCTCCCTTCGTCTCTCCTATGTCATGCCATGAGTCAAGTTCAAACTTAATCAGAGCCTTCCACAAATAATCTAAAGCTTATAACGGGCAACCTGGAATTACAGACCACCCTCAATTTATGTCCACATTTAGGACCAGAATTTCTGATGCTGAACAAGATCATTGTTGAGTCATGCCTGATTTTATGACCTTTTTACTGTGGTTGTTAAACAAATCACTGCAATTAAGTGAGTTCAGGCAGTTGTTAAGTGAATCCAGCTTCCTCCATCGACTTTGCTTGTCGGAAGCTGACTGGGGAGATTACACATGGTGATCATGTGATCCCAGGCTGCTTCAACTGTCCTAAATACATGCCGGGTTGCCAAGCACTTGAATTTTGATCACGTTACCATGGGGATTGCTGCGAGGTTTGTGAAAGCAAGGACCGATCTCTAGTCACTTTTGTTCTGTGCTATTGTAACTTTGAATACACACTAAACGAAGGGTTGTAGGGTGTGGGCTAGCTGCACTTAAATGGAGAAATATTGGAAATATTCCCTTGAAAACAAAAGACAGGAAGTCCACAGTATGAGAGCTTTTATTTTCTTCATACATTTGTATGAATAAGTTTTGTGATGATTTTCCTGTCTGTTATTTGAGGAGAAAAGTGTTTCATGTTTTTTTTTTTTTGCCATGTATAGGTATAAATTCAAACTAGACTGTGATGTTTCTCTGTGTCATATATGTGTGTGTATGTGGGTATTTGCATAATGTTTTTTTTGTGTGTTTTTTGAGAGCTGAATGCAACGAAATTTCATTTTAATGTATGGTGATTAGGGTACCTAATGAAGTTTTTATTCTAGTCTAGTCTCTTCTAAAATATCTGTGTAAGCCAGCTATGATTGTTCTTTTGTCATTGTTTACATTATTGTTTTATTATTTTACAAGTAGTCCTCGACTTAACAACAGTTCATTTAGTGACCATTCAAAGTTACAATGGCACTGAAAAAAGTGACTTATGACCGTTTTTCACACTTACGACTGTTGCAGCATCCCCAGGGTCACGTGACCAAAATTCAGATGCTTTGGCAACTGACTCATACTTATGGCGGCTGCAATGTCCTGGGGTCACGTGATCTCCTTCTGCAATCTTCTGACAAGCCAAGTCAGTGGGGAATCCAGATTCACTTAACAACCATGTTACTAAGATTAGATTAGATTAGATTAGATTAGATAACCTTTATTGTCATTTTATTGTCATTTTAACAATTTCAGTGATTCACTTAACTGTGGCAAGAAAAGCAGTAAAAATACAGCCAAATTCACTTAATCGCCGTCTCGCTTAGCAACGGAAACTTTGGGCTCAGTTGTGGTCGTAAGTCAAGGACTACCTGTACTCCTCTTCTGTTTTCAAGCCTTCTCGTTTTTCTTCCTTTCCTTTCAATATTTCAGCTGCCTAGAGTAGCTCCACAGAGAGATAGGCAGCGAATGCATGTAACAAATAAATAATGCTACTTACACTGCTGTTTTTTTTAAAAGCATCTCACATTACCTAAAATTCTTCGTTCTCATCCTTTTTTTTTCTTCTTCTTCTTTTTCCTGATTTTCAGAGTTTTACTTTTTCTGGCATCCGCGTGGAGACTCCTCTGGTTCTGGTGGTGAACGGCAAAGTGCAAGGATCGCAAAACCAGGCCGCCGCGACCATTGCCTATCAGGCACAAAGTGAATGAGGAGAGACGAAGGGCAAAATTTCCAGGGGTGCTCAAGAGTTTTAGGCTACATCGGTTCCCTCTCTGCCTACCTTTTCAGTAGTTTAGAGAGATTGGACGGATTCGTAAAATACCATCCGGCCGTTAAGTGAAGGAGTGAGAGAAAAAGAGAATTGCAGAACATTTGTTCAACCTGGTGCTTAATTCTCATTCTCTTTTGGGTTTTTTCCCCCCCAAGTTTCTTTTCCACAGACAGCAGTTTTGCTTTCAGTTGTACTAAAATGAGTGTCTACAGAAAATCAGGGGGCTGCTCATTTTGTTCCCCTTCTCTTTAGTTTTCTCCCCCTTTTCTGATCCCTTCTTTTATCTTCGCTCTTGTTTTGCCTCCATCGCATTTAAGTTTGGGCAGTCGGTCAGTTTAGATTTTTTTAGATCCCGTTCATCTGAATCAAACTCTGTTCTTCTTGCAGTGTATTAATGAAGTCAGTGGGACTTAGGCTAGCCTGGCTATCCTAAATCCCGCCGTCTTGTGGGTCAGTATGATCAACGCTACATCCAACTCGTTATTTCTGTGTAAATGGAAGAGATGCTTTCTGTATTTATTTGATATTATTTTGAGATGGTTTTTTTTGTAATTTTTGTATACTTTTTCCGCCGGACTCCTGATCTTTTCCCTTCCAAACCAATAAAATGAGTCCTTTGCCATAATATCGTGTAAAATTTCTGTTTATGGAGAATGGTAAAACAACTGTTTTAATTAGAATTAAGCAAATCTTCTGTGTTGATCTCGTACTGCTTAGAATGGAATGGAATGGAATAGAAATAGAAATAGAAATAGAAATAGAAATAAGAACAGAAATAAGAATAGAACAGAACAGAATAGGAATGGGAACGGACTAGGAATAGGATTAGGAATCGGGATAGGAATAGGAATGGAACGGAATGGAACAGAAAGAATAAAATAGAATGGAACGGAATAGGAATGGAATGGAAGAATAGAATAGAATGGAATGGAATGGAAACAGAACGGAATAGAATGGAATGTAGAATAGAATGGAACAGAACAGAACAAAACAAAACAATAGAATAGGAAGAATAGGAATAGGAATAGGAATGGAATGGAATAGAACAGAATAGAATAAAATAGAATGGAACGGAATGGGAATGGAATAGAATAGAATTAGAATAGAGCAGAACAGAACAGAATAGAACAGAACAGAACAGAGCAGAACAGAACAACAGAATAGAATAGAATAGAATAGAATAGAATAGAATAGAATAGAATAGAATAGAATAGAATAGAATAGAATTTTTTATCGGCCAAGTGTGATTGGACACACAAGGAATTTGTCTCCGGTGCATAAGCTGACAGTGTACATATAAACAGCAAGTAATATGTCATAGATCATAATAACAATAGATAAATCATAAGAAACCAATAGGAGAAGATAGTAGGAAAGATGAGAGGATGAGAAAAGATGGGAAATGAGATGGTGCTGTGAGAATTAAGTGTTCAGCAGAGTGATGGCGGGGGGGGGGGGAACTATCTTTGTATCTAGTAGTTTTGGCATGCAATGCCCTCTAGCGGCATAATGGTTGCAGTTAAAGAAGGCTGCTTGTGTAAGGCCATGCAGGGATTATTATAGTTGACAGAAGTGTTCATTTTGGTAGCACGACCAATTAGTTGCCAAAGAACGGGCAAGAAATGTAATCTTGTGGAGTGAATCTGCCTTCTCCTTATGGCAAGAAATTTTATTCAGCACCTGCTGGCCCTATCAAGCTGGGATCAAGAAATTGTTCAAACATCGGCCCATGGTTACCCTTATAAATAAAAGAAAAAAAAACCTAATCAAATCGTAAAACGTAGGCAGCTCGTACACTGTGAAATTTAAATTTGATTTCTTTAATGGTCTGTAACAAGAATCCAGCAGTTTTACATGTATAATATGCATATGAAAAGAATAATAATAATGGTGGTGACATCCTCAAATGGAACTGACGTAAATGGATGCATTTTCCTTGGCAAATAATTACCTGGGTTTTTATTCTTTTTTAATTTTTTTTCAATCTAAAACAGTGTTTCTTAACCTTGGCAATTTACAGATGTGTGTAATTTCAACTGCCCCAGGAACTGATGAAAGATTAGGTTCATTAGATCCTATAATAAAATTCCAGCAACTTCCACCTGTCCTTTCTAGAAGGGAATTGTAATAGCTTATACACACAGGAAAATTTCACATACAGGTAGTCCTCGACTTAACAACCATTCATTTAGTGACTGTTCAAAGTGACTTATGAACATTTTTAACACAGCTGTTGCAGCATCTCCATGGTCACATGATCAAAATTCAGATGCTTGGCAACTGGCATGTACTTATGACTGTTGCAGTGTCGCGGAGTCATGATCACCATTTGTAAGCTGCCCAGCCGGTTTCCAACAAGCAAAGTCAATGGGGGAAGCCAGATTTCCTTAACAACTGAATAATTCAATTAACAACTTCAGTGATTCACTTAACAACTGTGGCAGGAAACATTGTAAAAATGGACAAAACTCACTTAACAACTGTCTTGCTTACCAATGGAAATTTGGGGCTCCATTGCGGTTATACATTGACAACCACCTGTAGTGTATTTTACCTGTAGTGTAAAATAGACCAAGTCTATTTTAATATAAAAAATGAGTTAAAATACTATACTAACTGATATACATATGCATGCATACATATGATTTACTGTGTGAATTCAGTAACTGCTTATTTAATAAATCATGGGTGGCATATCCATTTAACAACTAAATCATGGTTTAGTTGGTTTAGCATAACATGTTAATTCAGAGTCTCTGCTGCTTAATTTGAGGTAAAATCCAGCCTAATACCAGTTCCTTAACTAGCATGTATGCGAATAGATTCCTCCACTGTGTTCAACAGAAGAGCAGAATAACATTTCTATAACCTTTCTTCAACTCTTAATTGCGAGAAGTGTATATT
The DNA here is from genome assembly GCA_023970755.1 of Azemiops feae. NCBI lineage: Eukaryota > Metazoa > Chordata > Lepidosauria > Squamata > Viperidae > Azemiops > Azemiops feae. Next base: position 409,311 of record JALGBA010001267.1, read on the forward strand.
GTTTAATTGCTTGGCTTGGTACTGTAGAAAAAAGATAAATTGCTGTACAAAGCTGGCAGTTTTAATTGGCTCCTGAAGGAGATCCCAAAGGCTTAAGTTCAAATCTACATCTGCCTAATGATGCCAAAATGTTTTTCTCTTTAATTAGTTTAACTCTTGTTTCCCTTTCTCTCCCTTGAGAAAGTGGCAGCTTTTGGACTAATGTATCAAGTAGTGGAGACTTTTGAAGCTCTTATCTACTTTTTTATGTTAGGGAGAAGAAGACAGGATGACTTGCTGTGTCCTGCCATTAAAGATGATTAACAAATTGTTTATGAAAACTCTTTGTGGTGGTTTGCCAAGGATAACCTCAGTTCTTGTTCATGGGTGGGGGAGGCAAAGCCTTGGTGACTTTACGTGATCAGATAGGATGGTGACATCTGCTAAAGCGAGATTGCTACTTTTTCTGGCCAGAGACTAAAACATATATGAACCAAAGAAAAGGGAGTCAAGCTATTCTCCAAAGCACCTGAAGGCAGGACAAGAAGCAATGAATGGAAACTAATCAAGGAGAGAAGCAACCTAGAACTAAGGAGAAATTTCCTGACAGTTAGAACAATTAACCAGTGGAACAACCTGCCTCCAGAAGCTGTGAATGCTCCAACACTGGAAGTTTTTAAGAAGAGACTGGACAGCCATTTGTCCGAAATGGTATAGGGTTTCCTGCTTGAGCAGGGGGTTGGACTAGAAGACCTCCAGGGTCCTTTACAACTCTGTTATTCTGTTAAAATACAATTTACATTTGATCATTCCTGTTTTTTTTTTTTTTGATAATTTTCTCCTTTAGCCACTTAAAAATTACAGTTCAGAGACAATTCTTCAAGATGTTTTTGGAATTTTACATAAGATTGAACATCTCCATTGAGAGTCATTGTTTATAACTATGTTTACTGAAAAACACATTTAGTTCTCTTTTGCATGTTAAACCAAAAACCATGATCCTACAAATCATCAAGCTTAAGTACACCTAACACAATATACAGTACCAAAGCAAAGAAAAGCATGTTATAGTTTAGCACCAAATATGACTTTGTTCATAGCGTGATACTAAGGGATGACTGCTGATCATAACCATGTCATTCTGTCTACCAGAATTTCTAAATCTGAAATAGAATAACCATACGATGTCTATTTGGCTTCAAGGCAATTTATTAATAATATGATTTGCAGAAATTGTAAAAGCCTCTTTAACAAACAGACTCGGCTAGAGAATCTGAAAATTAAGAACAATTATGAACGACAGTAAAAGAAACCATGGACAAAGATATGTAGTAGTAGTAGTAGTGTGTTAAACAATAGCTCAAACATAATTAATATTTCTGTTCTTTAAGCATCATACCTTTGTATATCCCATAGTAGTATTTTAACTGAGAGCATACTTTCACTGTACTCTAGTCCTTGTAAAAGGCTTGGCTTATTTTTGTACTTGAAAACCAATGATTGACTTTCAAGTTTAATAGTCCCTAGAAAGGCTCTGTTCTCTTGACCAAGATCTAGACTAGTCATCCATGAATTATAGCCATAGATGATAGATAGATAGATAGACAGATAGACAGACAGACAGACAGACAGACAGACAGACAGAGATAGTAAGACCACATCTGGAATACTGCAACCAATTTTGGTCACCATACTACAAAAAAGATGTTGAGACCTTGGAAAAAGTTCAGAGAAGAGCAACTAAAATGATCAAAGGCCTGGAGACTAAAACATATGAAGAACGGTTGCAGGACTTGAGTTTGGCTAGTCTAAAGAAAAGAAGAAACAGGGGCAACATGATAGCAGTATTCCAGTATTTGAGGGGCTGCCACAAAGAAGAGGCGTCAAACTATTCTCCAAAGCACCAGAGGGCAGGACAAGAAACATTGGTTGGAAACTGATTAAAGAGAGAAGCAACCTGGAATTAACAGTGACGATAATTAATCAGTGGAACAGCTTGCCTTCAGAAATCATGGGCGCTCCATCACTGGAGATTTTTAAGAAGAGACTAGACAGTTGCTTGTCTGAAATAGTATAGGTTCTGCTGCTCGAGCAGGGGGCTGGACTAGAAGACCTCCAAGGTCTATTCTATTCTATTCTATTCTATTCTATTCTATTCTATTCTATTCTATTCTATTCTATTCTATTCTATTCTATTCTATTCTATTCTATTCTATTCTATTCTGATAGATAGATAGATAGATAGATAGATAGATAGATAGATAGATAGATAGATGAGAGATAGATAGATGAGAGATAGATAGATAGATAGATGATAGATTAGATAGATAGATAGATAGATAGATAGATAGATAGATAGATAGATAGATAGATAGATAGATAGATAGATAGATAGATAGATAGATAGATGAGAGATAGGAGATAGGAGATAGAGATATGTGGTAGATATAAATGATGGATGGAGAGATAAATAGGCAGAAAAACACAGACAGACAGACAGACAGTAGAGGTAGATGATGGAAGTATATGATAGATATAGATAGGTGTGTGTGTGTGTCTGTGTGTGTGTGTGAGAGAGAGAGAAAGACTAATAGTAATAGGAAATCTTGTGTGTGGCAAAGTTAAGCACCAGCCTTAAGCATAATACATGCCTCTAGGCCCCACAGAGACCCTGTGGTTTCAACCAAGTGCTTTTTTAAAAAAGAAATGACCCATTATCCAGAGAAGAGAAAAATACAAGGATAAATTGAAGTAATAGCGTATTCTGAAGTGCTGGATTTGGAAACAAGTTTGCCCTCTGTTGAATAATTTGGGGATTATCCAAGACCATCATGGCAACTATTCTTTGACACTGGATCTGCCACAAAATCCCAAATGTGTCCACCTAAACAGGATGATTGATAGCTCCTGTTCTAAACATTTGAGTCTCTCTCTCTCTCTCCTCAATTGAGGATGTGCTCGTCCTTAATTCCTTTTTCAGCTGTTTAAAGTATTTTCTCATTTTACATAAATCTCCCTTTTCTTTTCAGCAACCTGCCCAAAGCCTCTTTCACCTGGTCATTCCTCAGGCAGTAAATCAAGGGATTTAGAAATGGGGTAATGGTGGTGTAGAAGATGGTTGCTAATTTGGTGACATCTGATTGACTTTCTCCCCTGCCACTGACCCATAGAAAAGTGTGACCAGTACTAGGTGGAACACGATAGTGGAGAAAGTCTTCCTTCGGCTCCCTTGCCTAGATTTTTGCATCAGTGTGGGAATCACCATGCTGTAAGAAAGCACAACAAAGATGAGGTTGATTGCAAACACGGTATTCATAAACACTTGGCAAATAAAAGGAGCTTTCCCTAATGGTGGACATGCCAAGGATAGAATTGGTCCAGGGTCACATAATAAGTGATCGATGATGTTTGAGCCACAATAGGACAACTTGGACATTAATACCACAGGGACAATGTACCACAGAAAGCCAAGGATCCAACAAGTAGCCACCAAGGCTGAGCAGATACTTTGGGACATTACTTGCAGGTAACGCAACGGATGGCAGATAGCTAAGTAGCGATCCAAAGCCATAGCTGATAGGAAGAAACATTCTGTGCTGCCCAGAGAGAAGAAGATGTAGAATTGAAGGAAGCAGGCCTGGAAAGAGATGTTCCCCTTTGAAGTTACCAGGTCATAAAGCATACGAGGCATGGTTGTGCTCACATAAGCCATCTCCAGCCAGGAGAAGTTACTCAGGAAGATGTACATGGGAAGCCGAGCCAAGTGGGAATCTAGGAACACCAGCATGATAATGACAACGTTCTCTGTCAAAGTCAGGAGGTAGAGAACAACAAAAATAATGATGAGCAGGTGATGTATCTGTTGCTGACCTCCAAAGCCTACCAAAACAAACTCTTGAACTTTGCTCTTATTGACCAACTCCATCTGGAAGGCAACAAAAGGATCCTCATTACATACCAGAAACAAGTTTCATCTTCCCGTCTTCCTGTTTCCATCGAAAGGAGAAGCTGAGCAACCACGCCATGTGTCATCTGAATGGGGAGCCACCTGAACTGTCTTGAAGAATTCTAAGTCTTCCCTCCTCAGCCTTTGTGGGAATCAGCAAAGTTGGTAATGGCATTAGGAGTTGTGTCCCTGGTACTCTATGCGTGAATGTCTAGGGGACAAATTATTCTGTCCCCTAGAGATTTTCCAAACTGTGTTTATAAAATAGTGGATCCTTTTCACAATTGTGTCTCCTTCCCTTGTTTCGCATATAGCGAGATCCACATTTTCTTGAAAAAGCCAAGATCATTTGGTTCTACTGATTTTCATTCAAAGGTACCTCATCCAGTTTGACCCCCGGTTGACTTTACACTGATAACACTTGCCGGTATCTTATACCTAGGCAAAATGTTGATAACATCTAGCTGAAGGATCATCCCAAATATAGCATCAATATTTGGAGGAACAGATGATAATGCATTAGATGTTTAGTTATGGTAGCAAGCAGGAATGTAAGGTATTAACCAAAGGCAAAATGATCCAGAGTCAAAAATTATGCTTGAAGGCTGACTTTAAATATTTGGACTGGGTCCATCAAATGAAACTCAAAGCAACATCCCTTTGGAGATCATTAATTCCTTCCAATTTAGGGAACTATTCCCAAAGGTGATTTTTTTAATGGCTTTTGCTTTTGCTTAATATAGAGTAAACAAACCGATATAGTGCATTATGCAGGAGCTATTTGTGAAGACCTAAAAGTCTTTAAAAAAAACCCACCTTCCTCCAAATATTTTGGTCACCTTCCATCATATGAAAATACTTTCTGCCTATGGAAAATTAGAGTTTGAGAGAGAAAGCATAGCTAGATCCATTTCCTTGCCATTTTTGTTTTTTTCCTACAGAATCATGCAAAGGATTTTTGTTTCATTTCTTTCTTATCACGAGTGTAAGAGATTTTGTGGGGTCAGATTAAAATCCCTAATCCAGATACATCTTCCTAGAGAAAGAGTTTAGGCTTAGCTATATAGAATCAAATTGAGCAAATATCCTATTACAAGAACACTTGCCCAAGAAAGCTATATTGTCACCTTGGCCATAGAACATTCAGAAGGCCAAAGAATGCTGATAGACTGGGAAAAGATACTGGAAGATGAGCAGAACTCTGAGAAAACAAAAGAAGAAAGTAATTCCCTGGAAAGAAACTACAGGTGGTCCTGGTTTAACTATCACTTCTTTGGGGACCATTCAAAGTTACAACAGCACTGAAAAAGCGGAACTTAAAAGTGGCATAAAGCTGCAGGATCCAATCTGAGTCGGCCACCAGAGGTTTAGTCTTCCAAGCTTTTGGACTCATGCTGGAGCCCTCAGGGGTTCCCTGAGAAGTTCCTCAGGAAACGTCTCTCTAGCAGAGTGCATGCTTTGAGCTATTCTCTGTGCAGTCTTTATGTGGTGCCTAGTTGTGTGTGGCTTTTTAAATTGTTGATTGGGGTGTTGATGGCCGGTTGCTAAGTCATTGACTGTGGTTTCCTTGTGCTGCCAAGTCCTCAGCTCCTAAGTACCAGATAAGCTGGTGGTAAATCAGCACTCCTGTTGATTGAAGTCTGGGAAATGGATCCCTCGTCAGTCATCACATAAATACTATGCATAGAATAGCCCAAGGCACATATTTTGGTGAGAGAGAAGTTCCCTGAGGAAGGACACCAGCATGAGTCTGAAAGCTCGGAAGACTAAATCTCTGGTCCTGGTGACCAACCCTTATTGGATCCTGCAGCATTATCCTGGGACACATATATTTGCCTTCCTTCGTGGCACAAAGTTCCGGCTTTGCCAGCACTCCAGCGATCATGTGTTCACGATCTGGGTGCTTGACAACTAGCTCATACTTATGATGGGTTCAGTATCCATGGCCATGTGATCATAATTTATGACCTTCCCTGCTGGCTACTAAAAGTCAATGGGGAAGCCAGCAGGAAGTTACTTGCAAGTTACTTGGGTAAGTTGCTTACACCCTCCCCTGTTCACCAGCAATCACCTCCAGCTCTAACATGCTTATGCCATGCCTCGTGGGCCACTCATACAACATCCTCTGCCCAGCGGTACCTAAACGTGGCCCTCCTGCACTCTATGCCTTACTGTACCTGCTTGCCAACCTGGGACTTAACAACTGATGATCCTCACTTAATGATGGCTGTAGGGAGTATTGGGATTGCCATCACTAAGCGACATGGTCACATGACATTGTGCTTTACCGCTTAGTGACAGAAATTCCAGTCCCAATTACTCTTGTTAACTGAGGACTACCTGCCTGTTTGTTCTTTTAAAGCCATATTATCTTTGTAGTCAAGGCTCAGCTGTATTTTACACTGAACTTCTGTTGTGTATTGCAAGATCCTTGAATACATCTCCTATCATATTCTTAATACAATGGTATCAACTTGCCACCTTGTTTTATGTTTCATTTCTTTTGTAAAGAGATGGGAGCAGATGGTTTGCCGACAGCTACAATTATAGGAGATGACCAGGAAGAGCTGGAGGGCAGGGTCAAACATGTCATCAGTTTTGAGTTGTTCCGCTCCCGCAAGGGACCTAAATCCATCCCCCCTCTTGAATTCCATTGACTCTTATCTAGCACCATCAGCAGAGAAAGATTCTTGTGTATAGCTAATGTGTAATAAACCTGAAGTGCTTTAACTGAACTTCTGTTCCAGATTACTTGTGCCTGACAGCAATATTAAATTGAGCTGAAACATCTGTAGATGATCAAACACACGAGACAAGCATATAACATCACTACTTGGATCCGTTCATAAACACCATCATATCTCTCCATAAAATGTAACCTCAGAATATAGCGTATTCTTAGTCAAAATGTCACAACATCAAGCTCTTAAAAACAGACAGCCATGTTTTGCAAGCACCTGTTAGCAAAGGTAAAGATGCCCTCAAATGCACTCTTAACCAGACGTCATTTCTCTCTTTCCCTCTGCCAATTGGCCCATATCTTCTGCTTCTTGGAGTAGCTGCCACCTCGTCATTTCTTATTTGGCATCCTCCCCACTGACCCCAGGATATGTGTCTGAGAGAAGGCTGCCACTTCTGGTGTTACTTTCTTGCTTAGTAAACAAATAAACAAACCTCTCCCCATGCTACACAGCATCAAAAAGTATCAGCCTTCCTTTGATGGAATGTGCAGCTGAAGAAGGAGTAGGAGGGGGGGGGGATTTTGGCAATAGTTCTATGACTTTCCAGGGAGGAGATAGCACATTCCAGATAGGGGCCTAAGAAATCAGACTGCACAGTCCTGAACTGGATAAGGGAGGGAGGGGAAGGATTAGCCACACTGTAGAATCTCTCAGGTTATATCTATTCTGTTAGAAGACTATAGCTTTAGTCTGGCAAGATTCTGTCTATTAGGTAGAAGCAAATTAAAAGCTGAACTCAACTGGACCTCACCGTGCCACTTTTGCACTTAGGCATGACTCTTCCCACGCACATTGAACGCAAACCAATCTCACAGGAGGTAGAGAAAATAAAATGTTATTAAAAAGGATTTACAATGTGGAAAAACATTTAGCTTTCAATGTTGATATGTAGGCAATCAGCCTTGGAAAATATAGAGTACTGTTCTGATTAAGACATCCAGCATGTGCAAATGAATGGGACAAGAGCGAGAATCCAACAGAATACGCAGAAGTTCTTTTATTTTAAAAAGTTTTATTTTTATTAGGAGTAAAAAAAAGGTTTAGAAAATTCTGATCCATCGTAAGATGGTGCTAATCTGAGACCAATGAAAGAAAACTGTTTTTGAAAAAGACCACCAGCATAAATTTCTTGAAAGTTTGCATTAAACTGATTGAAAATATTTTAAAATTATGCAGTGAAAGTAACTAGGCAGAGACGGATGGCCTAGGGGAGAATTAGGCTTTTCCTATGGGATAAATTGACAAACCTTCTCACTTAAAGAAAAACAAATTGGGATGGGGAATATGGAGGTAGAATATGGAGGAAAAGACTGTCTCTCACTCCTTAATTTTAATCCCTCCTTTTTCCACTCCAAAACTGCCAAGTAAACAGGAGAGAAAAGGAGACAACCTAATTTCACTTTATCACTCTCTGTGGACAGGTCCCTCCTGAGACCTTAAATAATGAAAATAGGTGCCAGATTGCTTTTATTGGTGAGCTCTTCATAAAGGGGAAGCTGGCTGGATTTGCAGAGAACTCTTCCAAATCTGGTAGTGTTTGTAGGTTTGCATTAGTGCTTTTTTCTACTATGTGACCTTCTTTTCTTCTAATCACTAAATCCAATTGCCCTTCTATCCTTGAATCATGAAAAAAAATATGCTGTGGATGGACGTGCAAATAGCTCTCTCTAACCCATCAATTCTTCTTCTAGAGCTGAAGAAAGAGCCCTCAGTTGATCCTTAAGGAAGTTGCAACTTTTCCTTAAGTTTAGGAGAAGGAAAAGAGAGAAAAGGTAAACATCAGTATTTAAAATATTGATCCCTGTAGACCTGGCAAACTTGAAAAACTCACATGGAATGAAAACTATATACATTGAGACAATAGGTTTGATCCTTCTGGGGAAGGTCTAGTTACCTGGTCACTAGAAGTCAGCTCTGAGTTGATAGCAGATAATAAGTATGTTTGAATCAAAGATCATAGGAATCAAAACATACATCATGTTACACAAATGTTTCTCTATATAAAATAAAGACTAATACTACTATTACTTTTCTCCTCGTATGTAATTTCCTTGTGCCCCAGATCTGGACATATGAAATTACCATGACAGATGTCATCTTGGGATGCCGCCGAACCTGTGGTAAGGAATTCTGATTTATACATTTTAAGGACTATTGCAGGAACAATCAATCCAGATTTTTGAAAGAATAACGTTGGACTGTGGTTCCTGGTAGCGAAACTGGTGAGATGTGTATCTGATGGACAAAAACTAGTGAGAAGCTGTGGTCTGATGGACAGTGATGGGTTGGGGGAAGTTAGCTTGGGTAGATTGTATAACATTGCAGTGACAGTTAGGAAATGAGTTTAGGAGTTGTCTAGAAAACATAGATGATGGGACAACTGTATAGGATAAACACCATCTTTAAATTTTTTATCACTCCAATACCCACTTCCCTCTTTTTGCTTTCTAGAGATATGTTCTCAAGTCTTTGATGAACTCTCCAACTTTTCTTTTTTTACAAGGGTTTCTGCCCTGTGAGTAGCTAACTGTCACAGAGACATTAATATTCATCCAATAATAGTCTACTGGGTGGTGGTTAGATGAACAGCCTAGCAGGCATGCCAAAAGAAATTGCCTGTCTGAATTTAGAAGTGGAGAACATCAACAGAGAGTTTTCAGGCCAGTGAGCACAGCTTCCAGTCAGGGTTGGTCCATAACGGTCTTGGACTTCCTGTAGACATGGACTTCAGCTTCCAGAATTGTGCAGCTATCATTGCAATTACTGAGAATCTGAAACTTGAAGTCCATATATCTGGAGGCCACCCAGTTTGTGGAAGGAGATCGAAGCGTGGCTTCTCTGAGATCATTTTACCATGAAGGGACATTTATTCATGTTTGGTGGACATGGAAGAAAGCTAGAAAAAATGTATTGCATTTAATAATACAGAACATTTTAAGGATGAATATATAATTAAAAGCAGAGACTTTTCTTTTGGGACTGATGGATAAGGAGAGGGGAAAAAACCATGAAACTTTGTTTTTGTACATGAAATTTATAATGCGATTGTTATATTAACAAATGTGGAAAGATTCAGTTTTAGCCACAGTGGTGGTCTGAGTGATGAAGATGATGCAATTGCTGAGAGGACTCATGTCTTTGCTGTGTCTCGATTTTACTGAGAGACAATAAATGCATCTAAGTTCAATGCAGATTGGAAACTCTTTATTGAGTTTTTGCATGAAACTGAAAAACAATATGAAATGATGATTATGATGTTTAGAACAAAAAATAGATTAGAGATAAAATGTAAGTAAAGTTGTAACCATATAGTAAGAGGTTAATGTAGATTTATACTTATAACTGCTGTAAAAGAAAATCAGGAGTCATTTCTTTGTATTTTTTCTTTCTTTTCTCCATATTGATTTCTCCTTCCTTCCTTCCTTCCTTCCTTCCTTCCTTCCTTCCTTCCTTCCTTCCTTCCTTCCTTCCTTCCTTCCTTCCTTCCTTCCTTCCTTCTTTCTTTCTTTCTTTCTTTCTTTCTTTCTTTCTTTCTTTCTTCCTCCCTCCCTCCCTCCCTCCCTCCCTCTCTCCCTCCTTCTTCCTTCTTTCTTTCTTTCTTTCTTTCTTTCTTTCTTTCTTTCTTTCTTTCTTTCTTTCTTTCTTTCTTTCTTTCTTTCTTTCTTTCTTTCTTTCTTTCTTTCTTTCTTCCTTCCTTCCTTCCTTCCTTCTTCCTTCCTTCCTTCCTTCCTTCCTTCCTTCCTTCCTTCCTTCCTTCCTTCCTTCCTTCCTTCCTTCCTTCCTAACTTTCATCTTAACACTTTAACCAAATTCTATTTTCAAAAAATCAAGTTGACCATTTTCCCAATGTGTGATTCTCCTAGCAACAGAGGCACAACCCTTTGGATCAAGTCAACCATACCAGGGTGATGACAGGCTTTGTCCTCCTGGGCTTCCCATCCCTTTCGCCCTCCTTCCAGAGGCTCCTATGCTCCCTACTTTCCATCTGCTATGCCTTCACCTTGGTGGGGAACCTCTGCATTGTGTGGGCTGTTCTCCTGGACTCTCGACTCAGCCGCCTGCCCATGTATATCCTCCTGGGAAACTTTTCGGGTCTGGAGATGTGCTACGTAACCACCACGGTACCCAGGATGCTCTTCGATTTGGCCTCTCCAGTGCCGGGTGCCATCTCTTTCCATGGCTGTTTCCTCCAGTTCTATTTTTTCTTTTCTATGGGAACCACCGAAAGCTTCCTTCTTGCTGCAATGGCCTTGGACCGATACTTGGCCATCTGCCACCCACTGAGATACCCACTGCTGATGTCTCAAAGGTTCTGCTGCATCCTGGCTGCTTCCTGTTGGGCCTCTGGCTTTCTCTGGTTTCTGGCACCCATCCTTTTGATTTCCCAGCTCCATTTCTGTGGCTCCGGCGTCCTCGATCACTTTATCTGTGACCCAGGGCCGCTGTTGGCCTCTTCATGCACTCTAGCGCCAGGCACAGAACTGGCCTTCTACAGCCTCAGCTCCATCGCTATTTTTGGCCCTTTCCTCTTCATTGTTTGCTCCTATGCTACTCTCCTCTGGACAGTAATGAGACTGCCTTCAAGCACTGGGAGACGGAAGGCATTTTCCACATGTACCTCACATGCGATAGTGGTAAGCCTTTTCTATGGCTCAATAATGGTCACTTATGTAGCCCCCGGAGCTTCAGGAGGAAGCAACAAAGTGGTGACCCTTTTCTATTCGGTGCTGACCCCCTTGCTCAATCCACTCATCTACAGCTTGAGGAACAAGGAGATGAAAGATGCTATAAAAAGGACACTGTTCCTGGAAAATTAGGGTTCGTGGATTCATTGGTCTAGATCTTGGTCAAGAGATCAGAGCCTTTTCCCTTCTAGGATCTTTTATAGTTGAAAGTAAATCATTCAAAACTCATAAGAATGAGTACAAAAATAAGCCAAACAACGAAGGACTAGAGTACAATGAAAGTATGCTCTTAGTTTAAATACTATTATGGGATATACAAAAGTATGATCCTTAAAGAACAGACATGACTGTTCTTTATATTTCATAATAACTATGGAATTTTTAATTGTAATTTGTAATTATGATGTTCATAATTTTCAGTTTTTCAACCTCAATGTGTTCATTGGTAGTAAGAAGGTTTTACCATTTCTGTGAATAATATTGCTGCTAATAAATTATATTGTCTTGAAGCCAAGCAAATATTGGATGGCTGTTCTAGCTTGATGAAGGAAAATATTCAGGGGATAATCAAATTGTTAATTAAATCTAACTTAATTTTTCTTTTGAATGATGGGGGGTTTTTTTGGCCTTTGGCCAGAAAAAGCAGTATATCTACTTTACGAAATGTAATAATCTAGGCCATGAAACTGGTTCTAAAAACTGTTCAAAAGCAGATAAATTAAATAATGAAAGGTTTCTGTGATCTATGTTATCAAATGTAATAATCTAGGCTATGAATCCGGTTCTAGAAAACTGTTGAAAAGCAGATAAATTAAATAATGAAAGGTTTCTATCTATCGGTTTTTGGGTGTGTTGTGAATTGTTATTAGCCATCCAGGTTTATATACTGTAAGTAAAATCGGGGAGGAGCATATATATATTTCAAATACCAATAGGAGAGAATATTTATAGCTCAGGCTTTAACTGTTGGGTCCTTGGTGCTCTCTGAGCTTGGTGGTTTTCTTACAGATATTTCATTACACAATTAGGTAACATCATCACTTCTACCATAACTTCTTATGATTTCTTACCTGACATCCTCCTCACTAATCCCAACATATGTGTATGCGAGAGAACTCCTGTGTAATTTTCTGACATAGTAATTGCTAAATAAGTACATAAATAAACTAAATACTGTAACATCAAGTTCAAGCTATATGGCATCAAAAGGTATCAGATTTTCTGAAGAAGGAATGAGGAAAAATGACAGCAGTAGCACCATGGTTTCCAGGGAAGAGGCAGCACATTTCAGAAAGGGGCCCAAGACAAGATGTCTATGGAGATTCTCAGTCATCCAGGTCATGGTTGTCCCAAAGGTGCTTTTTCATGAGGTAACTGGATTTTCTTGTTTTTCTTTGAAGATGTTTCGCTTCTCATCCAAGAAGCTTTTTCAGCTCTGACTGGATGGTGATAATTGTTCCATTCCCCACCGTCTAGTCAGAGCTGAAGAAGCTTCTTGCACGAGAAGTGAAATGTCTTCAAAGAGAAAAGAGAAAGTCCAGTTGCCTTGTGAAAAAGCACCTTTGGGATGCCCAAGACAAGAAACTGCATAAACCAGAGCTGGATAGGGCGGGGAGGAAAAGATTCAGAGTAGCCACACCATAGAATCTCCCAGGGCATATCTATTAGGTTAGAAAGTTATAACTTTAGTGTGGCAAGATTTTGTCTATTTGTTGTAAGGAAATAAAGAACTGGAGTTGATTGACTCTCACTGTGTTGTTCCTGTGCTTAGATCTGACTATTTCCACTCCCATTGGATATAAACCAAATTCACAAGTGATAGAGAAAATAAAACTTCATTTAAAAGAAGGGTTTAAAATATGGAAAACATTTAGCTTTAAATGTTGCAATGCAGGCAATCAACCTTGGAAAAGATAACTGAGAATGCTGTCTATGACAAGTGCTCTTGAATGTATCTTTTGGTTTAACTTGTCAAATGGACCAGCTCATTCATGAACCGTTGGCTTTAGTTTTCTGAGGTCCAAGAACTGTTCATAAAATATGGTTTCTACTTTGGTCTCTTCTACAAAAGCAACTACACTGTTGTTTAGCAAACAAGCCATGGTTGAGCTATCTAGATCTTACCATAAAGTATCAACATGATGTAAGGATGAGCCAAAAACTTATTTGGGGACTATATAGTGAGTGAAAATTAATTGGATCCTGTGACTACTATGCTGACATTGCAATGCAGGATCAAAATACGAACATGTCAACTTCATTGTTCCTAGAGTGAAGAGTGGCTTCAAACTATTGAGCTCCAATAGTTTGAAGTTCTAGAATACTGTATCCAGTTTTGGTGACCACATTGCAAAAAAAATATTGAGACTTTGGAAAAAGTGCAAAGAAGAGCAACTAAGATGATCAAAGGCTTGGAGACTAAAACACATGAAGAACGGTTGCAGGATTTGGGTTTGGCTAGTCTAGAGAAAAGAAGGACTAGGGAGGACATGATAGCAGTATTCCAGTATTTGAGAGGTTGTCACAAAGAGGAAAGGGTCAACTTATTTTCCAAAGTACCAGACAGCAGGACAACAAAAAAATGGATGGAAACTAATCAAGGAGAGAAGCATCTTGAAATTAAGGAGAAACTTCCGAACAGTGAAGACAATTAGCTTGCCATTAGAAGTTGTGTGTACTTCATCACTGAAGGTTTTTAAGAAGAGACTAGCTAGCCATTTGTCTGAAATGGTATAGGGTCTCCTGCTTGAGCAGGGGGTTGGATTAGAAGACCTCAAAGATCTTTTTCAACTCTATTTTGATTGAGTGAGTGAGCACATTCATATAGAGGAAAAGAAAAAAAAACTCTTGTAAGTATTTCATATAGAGACAGTTCTGTTTTGGTAGGTGATTTTCATTATAGGAAGAACTTTGAAGCAACTGATTTATCTGTGGAAATTGCTGATAAAAACCAATCAATTAAGTAAATTCCAATTACCACATTATTTGTACTTTTAAAACAATTGCAGAAGTTTTGCCATCCCCAAAATAATAATTGCAATTGTCCCCTGCCCAGAGAACTTTATTTAATAGGGTAAATCAGAAGTATATTTGCTTATGTAGTCAATTTAACTTTCTGTGGGCTTAGTGAGTAGAAGGTATAACAACAGGACAACTGAAACAAATAATGGCATTGGTAAAAACCTCAGTGAAAACAGAAAAACAACACAAAAGAAAAAACACACACACACACCACACATCTTCATCCCCCTTTTCATCCTGGAAGTGTGTGCAGCCCTTTGAGGTAGGACAGGTCATGAAACATGCATTGCAAGAATTATAGGAATGTTATTTTATTTTTGTAAGATCTTATAACTGAACATGAAAGCGTGCTAGAATTTCTCATTCTACATTCCTGTACAGAGATAGACTTGCAAGCAGCTGCTTCTACAAGATTAGGACCAAATATTTTAGAGCAGGTCAGTCTGCAGTCAACACAAATGCCTCAAGTTGTACCTCCAAACCAATTGGTGATTAATTCAAATTGGGAATTTGCTACTACAAGATGTGGTGCTGGTACTACCTACGCTGGCTTCAGAAAAGGGTGGACCAATTCATGGAAGTCATGGGAAACATTGGTTATTAGCCTGGATGGAAGTGGGACTGCCTCTGAAGGGCATCTGCTGGAAGACTTGTGGGTTTTTTGCAGTTGGTTGGCCACTGTGAGAACAGACTCCAGGACTAGATGGA
This sequence comes from Azemiops feae, assembly GCA_023970755.1. Taxonomy (NCBI): domain Eukaryota; kingdom Metazoa; phylum Chordata; class Lepidosauria; order Squamata; family Viperidae; genus Azemiops; species Azemiops feae. The sequence continues at coordinate 424,391 of JALGBA010001267.1, forward strand.
CCATGATAGGCCACAAAGGGCTCTGCTCATGTTCTTAACTAGGAATAAAGGTAAAGGTTTCCCTGTCTAGTCATGTCTGACTCTAGGGGGTGGTACTCATCTCTGTTTCTTGGCCAAGAAAACATTTCTTGGCCTGAAAATATTTCCGTGGTCATGTGGCCAGCATGGCAATTCAGCAAAGGTGCATGGAACACTGTTACTTTCCCACCAAAGTGGGAAAGCATTTGCATGCTTTCGAACTGCTAGATGGGCAGGAGCTGGAGTAAGCAATGGGAGCTCACCCCATTGTGAGGTGCTTGGGTCTCAAACCTGAGCTGTCAGCTTTCCAACCGACAAGCTCAGCCTCTTTAACCAGTGAGCCATCATACCCCCTTCTTAACTAGTACACAGGCCACAACCTCAGTGTTCTGTGCTCCCAATACCAAGAGGCAGTTAAGAACATGGCCATCACATTTTGAACCTCTTACAGTTTCTGAAAAGTGCTAAAAAGCAGCCCCACATAAAACATATTGCAGAAATCCAACAAGATAGTAATGAAGGTGTGAGCTACTCTAAGTCTTCCTGCCATTCTGTTGTCCTCTTGGGCTACAATAGTCAGGGTTCTCAGCCAGAAGGACTCATGCATCTGACCATAGCTGCTACTAAACAAATGAAAACATCCCAAGTTCACTTTCTCTTCTCAAGAGAGAGAAAACCCTCTCGAGACCTTAAATAATGGAAATACAATGTCAGATTTCTTTTATTGGTGAACTCTTCATAATGGAGACGTTGGGTGGATTTGCAGAGAAATCTTCCAAATCAGGTAAGGTTTATGGGTTTGCATTACTGTTTTTTCTACTAACTAACCTTCTTATGTTCTAATCAATAAATCCAATTGTTCTACCATCCTTGAATCATTAAA